>LS505737.1:50320-153672 GCA_900490845.1 Pristionchus japonicus | reverse complement strand
GAAGACAGTTCTCCTCGCTACAGAGTCGGGGCCATACACTAGCTGTTAAGCCGCATGTACAGGTCTACCGCCTACAGTAGGTTTGGAAATGGAGTGAAGGCAGTTTTCCTCGCTACAGAGTCGGGGCCATACACTAGCTGTTAAGCCGCATGTACAGGTCTACCGCCTACAGTAGGTTTGGAAATGGAGTGAAGGCAGTTTTCCTCGCTACAGAGTCGGGGCCATACACTAGCTGTTACGCCGCATGTACAGGTCTACCGACTATTATAGCACTGGAGAATTGAGCCTTCCGGCAACAATTGGTTCGGGAATAGTTTTAATCTCTCACAGTCAAGCAACACGAACGAAGCTGCCCGAAGGCTCGTGTTCTAAACCACGACCTAGACCCCTAGAGGCCTCGTGGTTTTACTCTCACAGCACCGTTTTTCGCACTCAGACCATGCTTTAGTGCTCTAACCTCTCACAGCGCGATTTTAAGATATCCTTACTACAGAGTTGGGGCCATACACTGACCGTTAGGTCGCATGTACAGGTCTTCCTACTACTGTAGTTTGAGGATTTGGTATCATTGGGTTCCTCACTACAGAGTCGGGGCCATACACTGACCGTTAGGTCGCATGTACAGGTCTTCCTACTCTTGTAAGTTTGAGGATTTGGTATCATTGGGTTCCTCACTACAGAGTCGGGGCCATACACTGACCGTTAGGTCGCATGTACAGGTCTTCCTACTCTTGTAAGTTTGGAAAGGTGCGGATCAATCATTCCTCACTACAGAGTTGGGGCCATACACTGACCGTTAGGTCGCATGTACAGGTCTTCCTACTCTTGTAAGTTTGGAAAGGTGCTGAGCAATCATTCCTTACTACAGAGTTGGGGCCATACACTGACCGTTAGGTCGCATGTACAGGTCTTCCTACTCTTGTAAGTTTGGAAAGGTGCGGAGCAATCATTCCTTACTACAGAGTCGGGGCCATACACTGACCATTAGGTCGCATGCACAGGTCTTCCTACTACTGTAGTTTGAGGATTCGGAATCAATGGGTTCCTCACTACTGAGTCGGGGCCATACACTGGCCGCAAGGCCGCATGCACAGGTCTTCCTACTACTGTAGTTTGAGGATAAGGGTATCAATGGGTTCCTCACATGTTCTTCAAATGCGGCCGGTGCAGCTCGATTGTCGAATCTGAAAAAATACAAATATGATGGGATATTGTATTAGTATAAACAAGGTACTGTTCATGACCACTGTACATATTTATAGCACCTGGTCGACTAACTAATTGACTATTCTACACACCTCTTGCCCTCGTTGTCCTCCGCTTGTTTGTCGCATCATCAGCGAACGCAGAGAAAATATCGATTTCCTGAAAAAAAATTGATCGTAAAAATTGCCCAAGTATGAGAATCACTCACGAGAAGCCCTCTATTTTCACAATCACGTCCAGAAATCCGTTGAAACATATTCATCGTCAAATATATCTTGGTGTTGTTCAATACGATCCAAATGCATGCTTTTCATTGCCGCTGGACATCCTTTGACAGTGAATGGACAACCTAGAAAGAGGATGTTGATTCGGACTGCTTCCTGCTAGTTCTTACCGTTTAGATGTTGATGTTGCTTTATTCAATACTTGCATGATTTGAAATTCAGTTAAATCATCGAATACGCTTTTCGAACATCTGAGAGCCCTGAACGATGAAACATTAACTCATTAAAGTTAAATGACAAAGCTGATTATGTATCTACCGTAATTGAAACACACCTTTGGGTTGAGAAGTTGCAGAAACATCCGTTAAGCTTGAAGGAAATGATGGCGAAAAGACGAAGAGGTGGAAAGGGGTAGTATGGTGCGGTTTTGAATGTGTTACTGTAAGTTGAATCGTTTCACTGAATCGTTAGTCGCATTTCTGGTAGGGAAGGGGGAGGAGTCCAAGTCCAAGTACAGAGTCCGAGTCCAAGTCCAAATTCCAAGTCCAAAGTCCAAGTACAAAGTCCAGTCCAAAGTCCAAGTCCAGATTACTGTAGAATAGAGTACGGTAAGTGGCGCGTTACCCTCAAGACCACGTTTCATCAAGTCCAAGTCCAAGTGCATATTACGGTAGGGTAGAGTACGGTGGGTCAAGTCCCCAACAAGTCCACGTTACATTTTGCTGGGCGGAACCAGTCTGGCACGCCCCCAATAAAACAAGGTTACGGTAGGTTACGTTAGATATTACGACAGTCCACACTCCACAGCGTGCCGTCCTATCTTGACTGGCTTGCTAGAATCAGTGTCCATGCTTAGGGGGAGAACGGGTTACTGTAGGTTACGGCAGGTTACGATAGGTTACGGTAGGTAACTGTAAGGTGGGCAATTCAGCTACAAGCATGCCCTATACGGTAATGGGGTAGGAGGGTACAATAGGAGAGGGAGTGTCTTCGGGAGATATCTTCTCAAGAGAACAATATCGTTGATCTGAGAGATCAAAGATCAAGGATCAATTCAGGAGTGTCGATCACTCACAATCCGAATGAGAAGTGGCGATGCAGACATGAATGAAGAGTGATAGATAGATAGAGAGAGAAACGGAGCGAGCACGATATCATCTGGAAAGATCAAAGATCAACATTCGCCACAGTCAAATGTCGTTCATGCTACCGTAACCCTCTCGAGGTAACGATACCCCTACAGTATACGGGTACCGTAACTCTAGATTGCGTTCTAGATACAGTACTCTGCCATTGAGGTACGGTATCCACCGTATTCCAAACGTACCTCAGAGTAGTGAAGAGAGTGAGAGGGGCGGCGACCGATCGGCGTGAGCGGAGAGAAGACGAATGAAGGAGGACGAACAGAGGGAGGGAGAGAGGAGGGAACAGTCTCCGGCGAGCGAAAAGATAGCGAATGAAAAGAGAAGAGGGGAGAGGAGAAAGAGTGGAGCAATTAATCTGCAGATTTGCAGGAGATAATTGAGTAGAGAGTGAAATGAGGTAATAAGAAGAGGATTTAGATTTTTGCATTTCAATCAACTGCTTATGCAATTCATTGAATTAAACGGACTGTTGTTGACGATTTCTGAAGGGGAGAAGGGGAGTCCCAGGGATGGAGATCAAAGATCAACTTTTGTTGCCACTGTTGAAGCTCTCACACCATCGAATCTACGTTGAAAGACAGCATTCATTGAGAGTCTTTAGAGCGGCATATTTGTGAAGAGAACATTTCTGCATTCTCAATCACTTCTTCTCATCATATCTAATAGAAAGAAGGTGGACGATGAAAGAATAGAGTCTTTCGAAGGACCAGTGTAAAAAATGAGACTGAAGGGAGGGAGAGAAAGGGGGAAGAAAGGGGAGAGTTGCAAGTGTTGCTCAACTTCCCTCTTTTTACTTCCATCCTCACGTCTCATCATTGTCCTTTTCTCTTTTGAAATTCAATTGCTTTATATTTAGCGAATTTTTATCGTCAATTTGTTCATGAAACGAACTCAACATTCGTCTATCCTCGTGCTCATCCAATTGTGTCCAATGTGCACCTAAAGGAAATCAGTCTCCATCTCTGACTGTCCAGACAACAGCAAAAACGAAAAGAATCACCTCTTAGTCCCCGCCTTCTCCGATTTCCAATCACTGCTAATCCACTCAGATCACTCTCTGATCCTCCCTTGCAACTCCCTCTCTAATCTGAATTGCAATCAATCGGCCTCATCTGACATGGGAGGGGACAATGATGAGCGGCCCTAATCAAAGCCCTTTTTTGCTACTCATAATTACTTATTAGGCTTCGTTCAACTGAGATAAGTCTTCCTTTCTCTTCTTTCACAGCGCTTCTTAATGTCACATTTGAATCGGCACTTCTCATCATTCTGCCTATACAATTATGGACAGGTGACCTTCCGAGAGAGGGAAGAGAAGGCAGTCATAAACTATCCTTATTCCATCACCCGCCGATCCCTTTCACTTCCGATTCTCTCTTGTGTGTCTAATATTTATGAGCTGTATAATCACAGATAAACCGAAATGCTACTGGCGGGTGAACATACAGATCAGAAAGGCCGAAATCAGTTGCTTTATTATAGAAAAGAACCCGCTTTGGTCACCCATCAAAATGTTTTCCTCCGTCCTTCAAAGCTTGTCTCTCCTCTTCTCCCTCCTCCTCACAATTTGTATTGGCTTCCATCATCTCTCAGCCTCCCGCTGTCCTACTTTGAATGAGAGTAGAGAGGGAGGAGGGAACTGTTACTGGGAGAGCTTTCCCTCATCCCTCCTTCCATTACTCACCTTCAATCGCTTTGTTCCACCCGAATGGTGACCGTTTTTGCACTGTGGCCTAAATGGTGCATTGCGTTTCACCTCGAATCATATCACAATTCGCTTTCAATCTCAGTCAGACTTGAGAGAGCACAGGTTGGTGCATAATAGGCATCCCTCTCTTCTCTTCTCTCTCCATTGTGACCATTACATCCCTAAATGATTGAGTAGGTAGCCTCAATCCTCTCTTCTCTCCCCGCCAGTCTCTCCTCTAACCTCCGTAACCTTCCTTCCTTCCATCCGATTGTAACAGGAGGGAGTCCATCCATTTTCTCGTCTCTCCTCCCTAATCAGTGTCTTATCTCCGATCATCTATCACGAACAGAGAGAAGAGAGGGAAGAGGAGACCACTCATCTGACTCTCTCCTTTTCCCCACTCTCTCGCCCTGTCTGACTAATTAGATCACAGTGAGAGAGACAGACCATTTCTCTCTCTCTGTCCCCTCGGGAGTCTCCCTCTGACCTCTCCCCTCCTCTTCTCCCGTACGTTTCTTTCAGTGTTAGACGCCTGTTGGCACTTTCCGAGAAGCTTTCGGCCGCTCTTTACGATGCGCATAAATCTTGGAACCCTGGAGATGACACGGCGCGATTGCAGAATTGACACTTGTCTGATGCCACTTGCTATTGGTCCTTTGATTCTCTCTGCTCTATTCTCACACTTTCGTCGCATATCACACGTTGGAGCTCCATTGGGCCATTCGCTGTCACAATTGATCCTACTTTGTGTGTTTTGCATCTATGCGAATAATTGATAATGTATTTCACTTTCCCCAAAGGTTGAGCGAAGCCCATTTGGCCCATCGCTTCCTTTATGGTTGCCTATCTCGATCTAAGTCTGAGTCCACTCTCAGCTTTCAATCCAAGGCCACGCGCGTTTCCCATTAGATCGCGAGTTCTCTCTCTAGCAATCATAACTTCAAAGGTCATTCTCGCTCTCGTTTCCAATAACTTCCGCCGCGGTTGTAGAGTACACAATCTGTCAGAAACACAGTCAGAATATCAATTACCAGAGAAACTTAACCGAACGAACTCTGTAAATCCTTACTTTGATCGTACTTCCGTCTCCTTGTCCTCATCTGATTCCAATTGCACGTGTAGGCCAAACAGACACTGATTCCGATCTCGTTTTTTGCCCCTTCCTCTCTTTCTCTCTCTCTGCTAATCGACCCATTGAATCTCCCCCGTTCTCCCATCATTTCAAGTGTCGCATTTCACTCACTTTTTCCTGGATGACGAGTGCTTTTGATATCCATTGTCGCGTGATTCAAACCTCTTTTCCTCTCCTCTTACTCTATTGGAAGTTCCTTTCATTCCATTGGCCACTCTTCACACGCAAAGAAATAACCATTCCCAACACTTGAGAAACTGCAGAAAAAGCAGCGGAAAGTGTCATGCAACGATCACAGTCTCTTCATTTCGCACACTCTCTCGTCTCTCTGATCAGAGAGATCATTCATCATCGAAAGTGCTGCAGTTTGATCACACACTCTATGAATCGTTCGAGATTATCGTTTGTCTCTTCTCCTCTCCTCCTTTCCTTCCCTTTTCCTTCCCTTCTCTCTTACCATCTCGTTCCTTCTCCATGCTTAGATCGACCGTGTCGATAAGTTGAGAGAGAGAGAGCTCAGCCGACTTTGAGCTTCTTTCCTTTGTTGAGGCTATCCATTCGATCCTGCAAACCTACCCCATTGTCAGCATCCATATATACTCGCTTTCCGCATACGTTTAAATCGCGTTTTTTCATGCATAATTGGGTACCCACTCCATCAATTTACGATATTTCGTTGCAGATTAGACCAAAATGGCAAGTGAAGAGAAGAAGAAGACGCTTCACGAGCTAGGAATATTCCAGACTCGGTACGTTCTTTGTCGATTACCTATGAATGATGTAAGTGCATTCAGGAAAACGATCCTCTCCCTGCCTCAGGATAAACCACCAATTGAGAAGAAGAAGTCAATAGATAAACCCACTGAACTGCTTCCTCCTCCTTCTCCATCGGCTAAGAACGAGAAGGAGAATGAAGAGAAGAAGGATGAAGTAAGCTAGACTAATTAACAAATTAACCACTAATTAACTGGATGGCTAATTATGACTAATTGGACGATTTCGAGGAATCGAAGAAGGACGAGATGACGCCATCAACAGTGTCCAGTGGATTCAGTAGTGGAACGATCAATCGGAGGTGCGCTTCTCTTTCTCTCTCCTCTTTGAGTTGTTGTAAGACGAACGGTTTATTGCACTCGATCTAGCAGAGAAATTATCTCTGTTGGTTACAGCAGTGTACGTATTTTTAACTCGAGATGTATTCTTGATAGTTTACTCAACGATAAGATTCAGAAGGCGGGAGATCGTCATTCCCATTCGTCCGACCGGAGAGATGTACAGGAGGGGAGGCAGTTTCAAGGAGAGAAACACGGTTGGTACAGCCCTCCGACTTCATCTTCTATCTCCATTATCTACTACTAGAAACGCAATGCATTTTCATTATCCGCTGGGAAAATCGATAATCGTGACCGTAATCGTGACTGTAATCGTTGCAGGATCCTCGCCCACTCGATCTGATGAGCACATCGATGATCGCTCTTCCCAGCGAGAAGAGAAACTTCGTCGTGCCACAGATTAGTCTACCTAGGTGAGAGAATGAGTCTGATTCAATTCATTATGGAAAACAGTGAACTTCCGGGAATTTTGTAATCATTCTTGAAATCGTTCGCTTTCTCCCGTTTTATTGGCAGAGAACGTTATCACTGGGAAGAATCAGACAGTCTGATTGCAATCTGATTCTCGTCATTTCACGTTCGTTGTACAGTTCTAATATTAGAAGAGAATGAAACAATTATCTGACAAGAGTATTGTCCACTAACTCTCAACGTAGATCCCATTCGTGATTCTTGCATCGATCTCTTCTTGATTTATCTCACCTCATCTCCCTTCTCTCTGACCTACAACAATTCAATCACCAACCCGCACCTTTGATCGGCGAGAGAGTGAGGGGATTTGAGAGAGATCCGAGGCGAATCTGGGAAGCGATAAATCGGCTGACAGCGTAGAGAGAGGAGAAGAGATTCGACGTTGGCGAGGGGCTGTTAGGGGTCATAACCTGGCCGAAACTTCCTACATCTTTCTTACTACTTCTCTCTTCTCTTTCCTGATGCATGATGTTTTCGAAACGCTCTGCATCTTCTTCTACATTTCATCAAATTTTGCCATATTTTGTCCGCGTCTTTCTCTTTTCGTTGCTGCGTTAGTATACGAATGTTTCCTTCATCGCCAGCTTGTTTTGCTCTGAAATTCAAGATGAGCTGCAAGAAGTGAGCGTTACTTTCACTGATCTCAACTGTTCAGCTAGAAATGAGAAGGAAGTGAGAGAGTCGAGAAGAGAGATGAAGGTAGACTCTGACAGCTGAGAAAGAGTTGTTCAATTCTCGACCATGTGACGTATGCTCGTTTTCCGGAACTTTTCTCGTTGTTATTTCTCGTTGGATCAACTCTTTGTCTGGTTTAGTGTTCGTATTACACACTCGTTATTCAGACGTTCCAGTCTTAGTTTCTAGTTACTTCACTCGACTGATCTTGAGATCTCGCCTCGGTCCACAAAGTTCTTACTCTAATCGATAATCGCGAATTACCGTACCGTTCAAAATAAATCGATATTTCAGAGACCTGCGTTCTACGTCTCCTCCATCTCAGAAAATCGTTATGAGAAAGAAAAAGACGGATTCTGATTGCACTGCGGATACGGTGATTATCGCACCCAAGTGAGTTTCACTCTGATTTTTAATAACATTAAATTATTATCTTTAAAAAATCCAATTTCGATGCATTTCACGCTTCGATTGACATTGAAATTTTACTCGTTTGTGAGCTGTGAGATGTTACGCTGCTTCCTTGAACTTGATCAAAATCGCACCTATCAATATCACACTCTCTTTCCTCTGTACTTGCCTGGACTTTTCCTCCACCTGCCCCAATCCTCCTCTTCCATCTATCAATCACCCCGTGTCTTTTCTCCTCTCGACTCTGTTCTCCTTCTCCTTCTTCCCTCTAGTCCTCCACGATTCCTTGGCTATGATTTCATTGAGCGAGTTGATCCGAGCCATCATTGGAGAAAAGTGAGTTTATCCTTCGTTTTTTTGACTAAAAATGTCATTTGAATCATGCAACCAACGCTTCGTTAGAGTAGATCCCTTCTCCTCTCCTCTACACCGAATTTCAACGTGCCTCCGGGTCATAAACTCGCGGAGTAAATTCCTCTCTCTTGACTGAAGCGTGTGATCTCATTCTCTTCCTCTTCTCTGTCTAACTCTCAAACTCTTCTCCCATCGATTCTCTTCCGTTCATTGTTTTCCTCGCTGCAAGTCTACCTCTCAGTCATGCGTCTCCTCCAGTCATCCGATCCTCTTCTTCTGGTTTTGTAACATAAATAAATAAGAAAATCACCATGTCCCTACTCCGAATGACCCACACGGTCAAGCTCTCCAAGCCGGCGAAGCTGTGAGTTTCAAAGTGATTGCTTCATTAGGCTTCAAAGAAGTCATGAATCCCAAATATTGGGTAAAGCTGATTTTTCTGCGGTATTTCAACAATATTTCAGAGTGAAGCAAACGGCCGTAAAGACGATCGTTTCTCCCTCGCCTCCAGCCAAGGAATCGGTGCAGCTCTCAGTCACGGTTCCAGTGAGTATTTTATTGTTTTTGTTTACATCTTTTTGTTGTTATTTCCCCCCCCCCCGGTTTAGCAGTGTAGCTAAGGTAAGGAGATTCGGCCCATAAACCAGCAAAAGTACCATCCCTCATTTGTTTTCTCTCCGTGAGATTGCCTTTCCATCACTTCGCTTGCTCGATTTGCCCTCTCTTCTTCCCTCAATCACTCTTTTCTTCCCTTTCTTCCTAGATCAACAGATTCCTGATTCCGAGAGAGGGAAAGAAGGAGAAACTTCCCTTGTGTGGTCAGCGAGAAAAGTTTTTGCACTGTTGCTTGAGGCGTTCTGCTAGTTGGGACAATCATTGCATGCCTTGCTATAAAAATGGAGCTAAGAGGCCATTCGATGGAAGTAGCACGAGGTTTATAGTTTGATAGACAACCATAACGAGAGAGGAAGGGATTGTCCATCCTCACTCAACTCTCGCCCCTTTATCCAATCAATTCCGCTCCAGTTAGTCCTTCTCTCTGAAATGATTTCATGCATACACAGCGCTTCTCACTTATCATTTCCCTATTTCTCCTTCAAACTCATTTTTTTCGCTACTCAGCTATCTCAACAATATTTTTCTTTCATGCTATACTAACACTTCGCACTTTCTTCCCTTGGCTTCTCCTCCTCCTTCTCCTCCTCCTCCTCCTCCTCCTTCTCAATGAATTCCTCTCTAACGACCTTTCTATCGTCCACCTTGAGAGACTCCAGATGTGACCATAGGACGGTGTGAGAGTGGAGAAACACTCCTGAATCTCTCCATTTCACATTGTCTCTCGCTCTCTTTTCCTTCCATTAGATCCTGCGCAGTAGGGAGATTGAGACTCTCTTCATTCCGCATGCTCTTTCGTCCATCAAAATGAGAAGAAACAGATGAAGAGGTGAGAGTGCTGAGAGTGTTGAGAGAATGGGAAAGAGAGAGAGAGGGGGAGAGAAGGACAGAGAGTGGTCAGTCAGTGCTTGATCGCCGTCGGCTCCCCGTAGTGCAATGGTCTGTATTTTTCCTGATTTTCTTTGATTTTCACCTTATTGGGGTTTCAAAATAGAGCAAATTCGTCCACGTTTGGATAATGTAACTGAAGTTGAATTTTGATAAGAAACTTTCGATGAGAAATGATGAGAATGGTTGCAGAAACCGGCAGGTCCATCGGCCGAGACGCGCAGAGAAGTGGCGACTCTGCAGAGGAAAGAGAAGGAAGAGAAGGAGAAGAAGGAGGAGGAGAGGAGGGGAAAACTGACAGATGAGGTTGGTCAAAGGGAACTCATATTTTACGCACAATCACTCGTTTAATTGCCCAATAACTATTGTCAAAATAATAGCACAGATTTGAATGAAGATGAAAGCATGCCGAAACGAGAACAGTTACGATCGAAGATCGATTCAGTGGTCAATTTGTTGACTTTGTCTCTGGGAGTCTCCTCAGGGAGATTTATGGCGGATGTTTGATCGGAAGAAAGGAGATGAGGAAGATAGAGGGAGAGTTGTTACTGGGGTTGATGAGTCTCTCCATTCGACCTTATCTCTCGGTGACCAGAGAGTCGAGAGATCGTGTAAAATGGACATCCTTGCCCCAATCTATTACTGGGGTTGACGACTCTATTCGATCTGCCTTATCTATCGGCTTTTTGAGAAGTAAGAGAGTGTGCGAATCGAGAGACTCCTCTCCTCCAATCCTCGGTTGTTACTGCGGGTTGCGAGTAGAATTAGATGAGTGAGGTACGCCAATCACTCGATCAGAGCGAAGCAGTGAGGCACTTCAATTGTTCCCTATTTTCGGGGTGGCACTTTTCGGATTATTTCTCCATCTCTCACGAAATGTGTTTCACTTCTCACTCAATCCTCTGTGTGGCATCACCTATGGGAAAAGTAGCATTGCTTCGAAATAGTACTTTATACATTGCATCGTGGGACTAGTCTCAAAATAGAGATGCGTCTTGTATTCATCTACTTCGCAGAATCTTGTCCAATGGAAATCCTTCCAGGTTGATGCACTGGAAGCCGAAATTGGTCGTCGTCTCGCTCTAATTTCCAACAAAAGCGAGGAAATCGCGAAGAGTCTGGAGAAAACGCAGGTTTGAACTTTGCTCTTTCGCGCCTTCTCTGCCCTTTCATCGCCGTGTAAACTGGACAAAGAAACACACTAAGCCTCCTCTCTTCTCCCTCACTTTTCTCTCTCCCGGACAGGAGGGAAAATGATGGTTTTGACTAGCCGGAAACTCTACCAGTTAGGGAGAGGAGAAGAGACTTTCGGGTTCCTTTCGTCCTTCCAAATGTCGGAATGACGAACCCGCCTTCTCTTCCTTATCGGATGATTCATTCCTCGCGCGAGTCTTTCTTTCCACCTCTTCCACACCCTCACTCACGATGAACTCAAATATTCTTGCAAAAAAAAAACAAGTTTCTGCCTTTTCCCATTTTCCCTGCTCCTCACCTTCAAATTTACTAACTGCCCCAACTTTCTACAAAAACAATATTTAATCCTAACTTTACGCTTCGTTTCGATTCCCATTTTTCCCACCGCACAGTACAGAAATGTCAACAACATCATTATTTCGAGTAGTGTCTACCTTCCTTCTCCTCCTTCTCCCCTCTGACCCCCTCCACCAATCTCAAGACGAGTTATGACCCCTTTATGTCTTCCTCCGTCCCGCTAATCTGTTCCCTATTGTTGTTGGTCATTATCGATCAGCTGATAACATTTCCGGTGTCTAGGCTTTTCTTGAAATGGTCTCTTCATTTTGCATGCTCTCTCGTTGCCCTGACCATTCTGAGAAACAAGAGAACAAGCGAAATGACGAGATTCTTTCAATCAAAGCATCGCCATTGTCTGATAACTCCTTTACCCGATAACATTTCAGTCGGCGCCCCTTTCACCCGCTTCCACGGCTTCGATGAAGGTAATCACTAATATTCTATCCTTATAACTCCTCGAGAAGCTAATTGTGTTCTCCTACTCAACCCATTGTAACTTTCACCAGAGCAGAACACGTGAACGGAAAACAAACAGACAACTAGAACAAGAGAAAAGTTAGCGCTGAAAATTAGGGAAGTAAAGTGTAGCTAATTCCAATCTGTAGGGCCGATAGTTTAGTTGACAGAAGAGATAAATAGTGAATTTTGCTCAATCCAATCCTTTCAGGTAGTGAAGACTTCTTCCTCCTCTACTCTCCCTCGATCGATCACCACCGTAATCCAGCCAATCGACCTTCTCCCGAGTAGTCTCCCGCCGAAGAAGAAGGATGATAAGGTTGGCTCATTTTCGAAATCGAGACGAGAATGTGAAATTTCCTCTTGAATATTATCTGAAACACCCACTCTCACACCGTATGCGTTCCTTCTCCGGAAGTGTGCATGCGTTCCATTGCCAACAATCGAGTGTCATGTGCACACTTCGGTAGGTCACGCCCGATCTCTTCCTCGGGTCCATTACTCCTTGTCTATCTACCAGTCTTTGATCTGAATCTCCTCAATTCACACTCTCTCTCACTCGACATGATCGATTAGAGATCAAGTAAAATGCAGAGAGTCGGACCATTACTTGCTCCTCTACCAGTCTCGCACTGCTATTGCCCACACGCCTCATCAACTCTCCTCCTATTCAACACTCTGGGGGGAAGATTCTCCACTGCTTGTTTATACAATCTCTTCCCTTCTTCTTCTTCTTCTTCTAGTTTCCCGCCAGATTCCTTCCAACTCTTTTGTCTTCTCTCTTTCCAATCCGCTGCCTAGAACTATCTACCTGTCTTTTTCTTGAAATGCGTGCCCGAAATGCAGGAGGAACCCCGTATTTCCGTGTAAAATTGCGCAGTTAGCACCCAATCGTAGCTCCTGAATGGTATTTATCTCTGGCGAAATCGCTCCTTCTGTCTGACCTTCAACACCTTTTTGCGCCACTAGTCAAGCGAGTCAAGCGAGGAATCTCACAGCCTTTGATCCTCGCTAAGATTACTCACTCTCTTACTGTATGGAGCGCTACTGTATTCTTAGAGCCCCAATTGAACGACGTACCTATTCGAATGGAACTTTTGAGTAGCAATCAGCCAGTGTTTCACCCTACCCATCCCCTTCTCCCTCCACCTCCTTTCTTCCATTCATCGCCATTCCTGCCCCCTTCCTTTCAACCGTTTTCCCTCCATTCATTCCAAATTGATTTCCTCACTGGCGTCAGTCACACTTTTCGCCAGTTCCTTAGGGAAGCGATACTATTGCCATTCACTCCCATTTCGGGTCTCAATTCGCTTGCTTCAGGAGTTTACCTCACTCCCGAAGTTTAACTATTTGATACGCATTTAAAAATGCACCCATGACTGTTGAGAAGGTTGCCGTCATTCGTATCCTACAAAATCCATTATTCCAGATGAGCGAAGAGACGAAACCTCGCAGTTCATCGGGAAATCTCGCTTCGAGAGTGAAGGAGAGCATCGCTGATTTCACCACGGGAAGCACTGATCGACTGCAGAGGTGAATTCATTTTTATAACTCTCTCCATTCCTCACACTCTCTCGCTCTGTCTGATCAGCTAGAAATCATGTGTATTGAGAGAATCACTAAGTTGCCCGACGAATCAATCAATCTCCGATAATTCTCCCGAGTAGACAAGTTCTCTCTCGGAATGCAAAAAGTATTGACTGAAGGATTCATCAATCGAGAGTTTCTCTCTCCTCCTCCTCGAGGCGTCTTCTTATCAGTTTATCACTTGCACAATCAATATCTTATCACCGCCTCTAAACCGTTCACTTCTCTCAAATGTTCCCCATCGGCAGGTGGAAATCGAAATTGCACACGGGAAGGAGGATTCGAGAGAAGGACTCGAGTGCGCCACCACCGCTTGTCAGGTATTTGATCTTTGATCTTTGATCTTTAAGCCCTCTTCATCGTCGTAATAGCCTTCTTCCCAATATAGAGTGACCCCATCCACCCGATTTTCCGTTCACGACTCATTGACTTCTCGAGCATCGACCCCATAGAAGGAATCGATCAGTTGGGCCCAACCTTTCCAGGATTGGGGAAGCAATAACATGTTCCTCCTTATCCCATTTAGCAGACGCGGTTCCGGGTTTTCCTCCTCCCATTTCCAAGTGTTCTCCTCTCGGCCTTGAGGCCTTTTGCCCCGTTCCCTCCTTTCTCTCTGCTCATTTACCTTCCCTTGGCCAGTGAATCCTTCCAATCCTCCCCTTGCGTTTCCAATTAGATCTGAATCAGATGAACTGCCATTGTCCGATGGCGGAGGGTGCTGAATTATTCAGTGACAGTCCAGTCTGGGAACCTCTTTACGACTCCGCTCCGTCAATCGATCAATGTCAGTCCTCTGTCTGCTCCAACCTTGAGACCAGATATGAAGCCCTTCTTTGAGTATCGAATCCTCTGACGTAATCACTTCCTCTAAGAGTTCTCTCTCTCTCGCATCTTCTCGATCTCTCTGGATCCATTCAGAGAGATTGGATTACAATCGCCAGAGAGCTTTTCTCGGTTGGGGATTAGAGAAACTGATCGATCTCTCTGTATCGAACCGCTCTGTTACAATGCGCACAAAATTATTTTTGTGTTGTAACTTCGGTACAGAGTAGATCAACAATTGTAGAATCAGCTCGAAAATTACGAATAATATTACAGAACGATGCAGTCCTCTTCTCCGGAAGTCCTCGTCGACTGGTCCGTTCGTCCCCGACCGCTCCACATCACGAGAAGTGCCAGCAATGCAATGACTCTGCACGAGAATACTGGGTTAGTACGTGTACTTCTAAATCAGGCTAGAGCCAGATCACTCCGCTCACAACTGTACGAAACTGCGAAAGTAACGTGTCGACTAAGATATCCCTTGCTTTCCTCCCTTTTTATCCTCCCCTTCTGCACTACTATTCTGTTGTCCCCTCCTACATTTCTGCCCTCTCCAATTTCACAGCCCGGCCAGTGTCGACTTACGCGCGCGCAAAAATTAGCTCCGTGTCTCAGCTACTCATCATAATTATCCGGTCCTATCTTTTCTTCTCGAGCAAAGGACTGTTCACCAAACTCTCTGTCCGACGAGAGAGCACACAGAATGGAGAGTGTCCTATCTTTTCCTCGCTAACAACTGCAGCTAATTGCCGAGAGGAGTTCCCACGCAGTCTTTTTGTTCGCAAACGATGACTTCTTTTTGCATTCCGGACAACTACTTGTCTCGCTTTGTCTCTTCCTCCTTCTCTCCTCTGCAAACCGTCACTTTGACTCAAAGTCTTTGACCTACCATTGCACAAGTGTTCCTCCTTCCTTCCATTCCCCACTCTGTCGTTAGAAAGAGAGCATCTGGCCGTGTGGTGGTGTCTATTTCTGTGCCACCCCTGCCCCTCCTCCCTCTCCTTCTTCTTCCCTTCTCTCCCATCTGACCGTATAACTCTAAGGTCGATCCGTCTCTCCCTCTCTTGTCTGGTAATTTACCACCATACTCGTGCAAAAACGCGCATATTGTCATCTAGATTCGCGCGGTCCGAGGTAGATCATAATCTAGGGTCGAACCTTCCTTCTAATAGACCACGAGCTCGCGTAGGTAAAAAAATGGTTCCTTATGACCCATTCAGCACGGGTAAAGCTGAGGACCGGACTTCTCCCTCTAATCGTCTTGACCATTTCATATTCCTTCCTCTCTCCGCTCTCATTTCAACTCGTTTGCGTGTCTCCGCTTCTTTTTACGTGGCGGCGACTTTTGATTGCCCCGAGAGAGAGAGGATGAGTCAATTATTATCTTGTGACTACTCACTGAGAGATCGGCTCGTTTAGTGAACGGCCGCACCCTGATCCGCTTCTTATCTTTACCACAGTTTATCTCGCAACGCGCGTTCCATCTGTTCTTAAATTTGTTGGCTGACCTGTAATAATGCAATAACTAGAGGCGATATCTCTCTTAATTGTTAGTGAATGGGGAACAATAACAGATTAGATGCCCTGATATCTGCCCAATTACTCCTCTCATTCTTCCCCTAATTGCAACTCTTCTCTCGTTCCAACCAGGTGTTCGCAGGCCAGAGGAGAGATGAGCAGATAGGCACACAATAGATATTAGGGTGTTCCGTGTTAGTCTCTAACCAGCGAGAGACCATGCAGAATGGAGAGAGCAGTCCTCATTTGACAGTCCAACGCGAAAGATTAGCAAGTCTGGCAGGTCACAGGGCTCTTAGAACCCTTCGACTCTTTTCCTTCTATCTAGGTTCTATTCACACCAGATTAGGCAGATCTTGAGTCAAGTAGGGCTCTTTCCGCGGCGTTTTCCTTTACTGCAGAGGTCTTTGATCCGGAGCTTCTAGTGCGGGTTCCTCTTTCAGATTACTAATGCAAGAGAACGTTGACTATCAGGGAAGTAGAGTTACCCTAGGGTCAATCCCTCTTCGTCTTTCGTCTACTTCCAAAATCCCTTGCTCCATCCGCTTTTTCATCGCCCACGGAAGGGCGCCAATTCAAAAGTAAATATTAGTTGCATAGCGAGAGAAGGAAGGAGGGGAGAAGAACTGGCCATTGGAGAGAGGAGGAGGGAGAAGCTGGACCTCAGCCATCCAAAGATTGCCGATTGCTCGTCCCTTCATCTTCACGCAATGGGTTGATAAGATTCTGCGTTAGATCACCAAAAACCGGCGTCGGCGTATGTTTGGAGCTTGGTCCCTTGCGCGCTCGTAAAGTTATGGATCACTAGCTTTTTTCGGAGCGAGTAAATCTCGATTCTCCATACGTTCCCTCCTTCGATCGCTCGCTACTTGACCCCACAAGGGAGTACTTAGATCGAAGGGAACCGTCTGGTGGCTATTACCCCTCTCTCTCTTCCCTCTCTCGTATCTCCCTCCTCTCTCCTCTCCGTTCTCCCGCATCGAACATAAATCCCTTCTTCGTTGTGCCTCAAGGAGAGCAGTTCCATCTGTCATCGTGAGTATGAATACTCTCCTCGTTTCGCGTACTCCCTCGTCCGACAGAGCGAGAGAGTGTGAGTTATTGATAGAGACAGATTGCTGATCGTGAGTCCTTGAGGCAAAGAGATGAGCGGTCACTCTCCTCAGACCGTATGGCACGCCATTTACGGCAGTAGGTGCCAGTCTCGGTTCTTGACACCTCTGTTCGTGTGGTGCTTTGCACTTTCTGGCACTTTCCTCTGAATCATTTCATGTAGGCGTTGCCTTTGTATAAAAGTTCTGAGTAGAGGACGCACATTTTCAGCAGTAATTATTCAGCGTCTTTTATTTATGCATCATTCATCGTTGGTCCACACCCTTTTCCTTCCCGAACCTTCTCGATTGTTTTGATCCTCCTCCTCTCCTCCTGTGATCTAGGCCGTCGAATGGGGCGGTGATACTCTAATCTCTCCCTCTTTCTGACCCTCAAGAGGAGGGCTCATAATCGTTCACTTTCACTTCGGCAGTTATCATCCCCTTCCATCTCGCGTGTTCGTTAGTCTTCTCTTCCCTCAATATTATCCAACTTTTGAGTGACAGTGATTGCCTAATCATGACGTTTTTCACTTATTAATGATAATCTTTTCCAGAATGGAGCATCGAACTCTCAAATTCTCCACTCAACAGCCAGTCTACCACAGCGCCCATCCGATGTCGAGGCAGTCATTCAGTGAGTGTGGTTGATCTTTGATCTTTGATCTTTCTCGAATCAGCATTTCTTAAAATTGATCTTTTATCTTTCTCTTTCTAGACTCGGACAATCTTCCTCCTCCCGCGCGCATCGTTCCATTCTCTGGCAGTCGAGCTATTGTGAGTTACTAATTAAATTAAATGCTAATTAATCAAAATTATGATAATTAGTAGAGTAGAGTTAGTGAGAAAGGCGAGAGAGTGTGCAAATCGAGGAGAGTAGCTGCCAGATGGGATCATTTTCTATTGGAAGGGAGAATCATAGCAGATGCGCGCATTTTTCATCCATCAACTCAATGAGAAAAACAGCTTGATGGGTCCAAATGCGTTCCTTCGCCATTACAACGAGTGATCTATGAATGGGAGACCATCTGATCGTAGATATCCTAATGACTGGTCTTATAAATACTTTATTACGAATCTTGGCAATTGTAGATTTCTATTGGGAATTGTGCTAGTTGTTTGGTGCTACAACACTTGGGGGCACAGGACTGCATGTAAGGGATGGTATTTGCGTCTGGTCAACTTCAAAAGAACCTGAATGTTCTCATTGCTGACGCATGCCTCCTTCCTCTATTGAAGTGCATGTACTTTTCTTCGTCAATCTCTCACCCCTCCTCTTCCCTTCGTGAGGATTCGGCTACAATTACCTCCGAGTATCCCTTCCGATCCTTCCCTACGATCCTCCTCCTCCTACTCTTGCTCTCTCAATTCTACACGATCTCTTGCCAGTCAGACAACCCGAGAGAGCACAGGAAAACGAGAGAGTCCGACCATCGTCCCTTATCTCCGCCTCATCCCGATCCTATTACCCACTCTCCTCCGATCCGAGGGAGGCACTACTTCGGGTCTCTGACCAGCTCACAAGCCGCTTATCCCCTCCCCCAGCTGTTATTAGTCCCCGTTGAGTCAGAGGAGTGACCCATCGTACGCCCTACCGTACCTTCGATGGCCCCAATCTTCTCTTCGCCTATGTTCACATCTCAGGATATGCACTCACTACTCAGTTGTCTCGCCCAGCAATCAAGGGTAATCTTATCGACTCCGACTTCCAATTGAGTAAAGTGGTAGTTGATATTATTGATCCAGTTGAAGCAGTTCCATCATTGCATCATCACTAGCCCAAACGACGATTCTTTTAGTGTTTCTCGAGATAAATCTCGACTCCTCAGGGGTTTTCGTCTCAACCCTCAGGGCTATGGAAAGAAGGGTAATGCGATAGATAGTCATCTATTACTTGTGCGAGGGGGAGGAGAGGGAGGAGTGAGCTCCCGATTAGTCGAGTAGTCAGTGAGAGACAGTGGACGGTTCTGCACTGCTTTCTTCAATTGAAATGCTATCTGTTCAGTTGGCTTTCAAAAAAGTGAGAGAATCAGAATTCCTTTAGAGTTTTCCTATCATGCCCATTCATCGAAAACTGTTCTTAATTCCAGGAAAACTCCGACATAATCCGTCCCATCGCCTACAGAGCTCACGGAAACGAGGAAATGAGAAGACCCTACCCGCATAAAGTGTGAGTATTCGCATCCTTGCTTTACTCGTGTTGACTAAGTTTAATTTTCTTCATAGTGAAAAATATAGCACCTGCTATTGAAAGCGATATCCTTGTGTACATACATTCATCATCACTAGCCAACTCTTCACAACAGCCTCTAGACGTATTCAATATCGCTTTCTCTCGTTTAGTTGACTGCAAAAAGAGAGTGCATGAAATCAAACGTATCGCATTTCTCCTAGACTGAAGACTCTCGAAGTCAATTCCTCATTCCAGAGAGCTCACGAAATCTGCCTTGAACCTTTCGACTTCTGGAGTAGCTGTGTCGAAACCAAGAGCTGTGTTCCCTTCAACGTCGAATAGGTTAGTACTGCCGCCATTTCATCAATTATCGATCGATAATCAATAAAACAATCGACAATTCCAGCTTCTCCGTCGTCCGCCAACAAGAGAACGAGTACGATACCGTATCCGACATCATCGCCGACAAGGAGAAGAGCAATAGTGATGGTACGGAATTCATTGATTATGGTAGATTATCGACTGGATTATTCGAAAAATAATTCCAGGAGGCTCCGACTACTGCAAGTTCTCCGCTTCTTCTGGTAGCAATGGAGGATCGATCGGCAACAGCAGGGTACGACTTATTTTTATGCTGATAAACAATAACAACAAAATCAGTTTTTGTAATCGATTCAAAGCACAGAATATTGAGACGTTTAGGAATTGTGGTATCTGCAGAAAACGACCTCTCGCCAGTCAACTGGAGCACACATCACTCCGTCGCCGTCCGATTCGGGGATCGTTGATTATGAGGTAAACAATAATAACGAAACAATAACAATAACAATAACAACAACAACAACAACAAATCAAAACAAAATAACATGATAATTATTCAGACAATGATTCGCGACAAAGAGAATGAGCTGGCTGACGTAAGAAAGACGATGGAGCAGAACGAGGAGATCATTGTGAAGGTAAATCTTTCGAGATAATTTAGATGGATTCGTTTCATAAGCATTCCAAATTGTTAAATGCTCCGATAGAACCAATGCTCTCTATTTTCGGATGATTTGAATGATGCCAATATTCACAGGTATACCTCGAGAAGGAACGATCGTGGAAGGATCAATTGGAACAGATGAGGAATCGATTGGTTGCCAGTGAGAAGGTTGGTGATCATTGAATTCTTGATCTTTGATCTTTCCATTTGATTGAAGATCTAACCTCTGATCTCCAGGGCGAGTCAGCACTCCGAATGCAAGTAGCCTCTCTCAGTCGACAGACGGAAGCAATGTCGAGCAAGGTGGAGAAACTGGAGGAGGAGAAAGCAAGGATGGCTGGACGGGTTAGTATTCGCACTGTGTTTTCTAATTCATGGAAGTTCAATTGCAAATTAATGAAACAAGTTAGAATTGAGTTGATCTTTACACTCTGCAGATTCGCGATCTCGAATCTCGCGAGTGCCCTTCATGCTCTTCGCATTCACAACAGAGGCACTCGCCGCCCAATTCCAGGTTTGCCAAATCAAAATTCAGAATCAAAATTAACGGTAGAGCAGCCACATAACATGGTAAAAAACGGCGAGAATTCAATATTCAAGCATATTTTTCCAGCCGTCCCGTCCCCGCTCCTCGCACATTCAAATCCGCATCGGGTACTGATCTCGACCTCCGAGATGAGGTCTCAGAGCTCAGAAGAGAGGTTCGAGACTAGATTCTAGTTTGATCTTTGATCTCTGATCTCTTCAGGTCGCCACACTCAAGGACGCGCTTCAGTTCATTCCGGAGAGCAAGCGTGCCGCTATTTACGCCAATAATGTATGTGAGTCTCAAACCCGATTCAATTTCGCTGAATCTCAAGGAGTGCAAGTTCCAGTTGAAAAATGAGCTCATTGCAGAACTCAATTTCACTTCGCGATCGACTCATCTAAACAATATCGATTGATCTTTGATCTCGGAAGTCAAAGAACGAAATCGCCTCCGCCGTAGTTCAGCATAGTATCACTTCGAAAATCCCGTTGTCCCCCGATTACGAATATCGATTGCCTTCGCTTCCCATGCTTATTTTGACTGACTCCCACTACGTTATGTGCAATTATTGTGATAATTATCATTATTCACAAGCATTTATGTATGAAAGATTGTTTGTAATAAACGAATACACTTAAACTCGTCACGAAGCAAACAACTAGGGGATTTCATGTCAAAAAAGAGACTAGAATATGGACAAACTCTATCTGTTGTTGTCCTCTAATGGTACTCGAGTGATCGAATCCTCTTTGTAGAAGCGTGAACTAACCGCACGAACCCGTTTATCGAGAGATCATCCCGTTGGGAAGAGAAAGAGCAGAGTAATACAATACAAATGGGAAGAGAAGATTACCCGGCCGATGTGCCAACTCCACTAGTTGAAGGGTGCAATCGAAAACAATGCTATATTGATCAATTTCTGACTCTCATAGCCCAAGATCCGACTTTTCGGAGGATCGAAGTTCGACGAGTGGAAGTGAAGTTGCGAATGACGTCGTTCACTCCTGAATTATTAAAAGTAGCAAAAAACAGAAGAAAAAAATGATTTAATCACAAAATTTCGAATATGCAACTGGAACATACCATCAGCGTATGTTCCAATAACGAATCCGCCCGGTCGAATGTAGGGAATGAATCGATTGAGATCGTCTAAGAGTCCAGAGGCGGTGGTTCCCGTGAGGTAGAGAACGTCGATCTGAATGGATTCAGTTATAGATTGCAAGGAAATACAAGTAGGACGTGAAACATAAGGGAAGAACTCGCTAAGAAAGATGAAAGGAGGCTCACCCTAATCAGATTGCACATGAACTGATCCACAATGTAATCTCTGCTGGTTCTCCATGGGAAGACTCCCTCCCAAGCATTGTGACGAGTAAGAGACATCGAGAAGTGACGGAATGTACTGCTAACAATAAGATGACATCAAAACAATAGCAATAACAACAACAACAACAAAATAAGTTTACTTACTCATTGATAGCTCCTCCTGGCCCCACTGTAATCCAGTCTCCAGTAGAGATAATATCGCATCCAATCCTTCTCAATTCTCGACACTGCCGAGAAAGAGCCACTGTATCCTCGCCAACGCCCGAATCCAGTTGGAGAATCCTAAAGGAAATTTGGTTATTAGCCATTAGAAACTATGATGTTTGGAAAGAGGTAATTGTAAAGAACGATAAGATTCTTGCAGAAAGGAATTGAGGGAATTGTGAAGCGTAAATATGCAATAACTCATTGCCGCAACAACAACAACATTGAGCGTTTGATCACTGCATTATTTTCCGGGGTAGTAGAGTAAAGTTGCAGAAGTATGAATCGCTGAAGTGAATTATCACCTCGGTTGTCGCTGTTCATCCACAACTTTCAACTCCTTCAACACGAACTCGAGGGTGTCCACACGATGAAACGGAATCTCGAAGGGTCGAGACTTGCCTGAAGTTCGTTTCCATGAAAAAGTGAACCTCGATCTTGATATTCCCTTCATCTTTGAAATAAGGCTCACCCCATTCCTTCCTCTCGGCTATTCCCATGAAGAAGAGTTCACGAAGGAATTCGGACCAGCTCAGCTGAAAGTGAGGGAGTTCTGTCAAAAGAAGGCAATAATGGACGAAACATCAACGAATTGGATACGTTTCATGGATCGAAGAAGTAGGAAACTGACCCTCTCACTCCCGCACCCATCCTCATCCGTCGTGTACGTGAACTGACTATTCTTGAGGAGATTCGAGGATGAATCGTAGATGACAAAGAAGAGGAGTGGAAGAGTGAGAAAGAGAACGCACGATTTGATGAGAATGTCGAACATCTGAAGACGAAGGAATCGATTACGGGGCATCCACTGAATGATGATAACTTCGGAACTGTTTAGGAAAATTGGTGAAACTAGTGAATACGTGCAGAATGTACTGCGATACACGTACTGCGAAGCGCACAACATCACTAAAAGAGCGTACTCGAAAACGCTGAATCTGTTTGGATGAACACCTTTCATCGTCTCTTTATAAGGGGATCATCATCAGATTATGACGGAGTGATCAGTGAGGTGCATCGAAAGAAGTCCGTCGGGTCGAGATCAGAGTGAGTACGGGAGAAGAACTGGTTTAGTGAACGAGAACTGGGGCTGAGCTCAACGCGGATTTGTCGTGCATCTGTCTCCTCATTCTGCCTGCTCTCTCGCTCTTGTTGGTGAGCTCTCCGTGTGCTTGGATAGGTTTGTTGTTATGCAACGATCAGAGTACCGAGTTCAAACCAATATCAAATCCTACTTTACTAACGGTTGAAACATATTACCAGTTGCCGGCCTTTGGCAGTCTGTGACAGTTTTCATTAATTAGGTTCCACCAACTGTTTGGTTACTCCAATGTGCCACTTTAGATATTCGTCATTGTTAATTCTCGATGATCAGAAAACAATGGTTCTCGTGCCACTTTATTTTTATCTCTGTGACTTTCACCATTGTGAAATTCGATGTTGTTCGTTGCAACAAGAGATTGGAGAAGATGAAATACACTTTATTAACATATAAAGTACTCTTATCTACGATTGAACATGTGCGAATCTTCTAAAAGAGTGACAAGAAGGTGGAAAGAGAGAACCAAAAGTTGAACAGCGAATGATTTACAAAGCAGCGTCCATCAATCGTCCGTAGTATACTGTAGGAGTGGATTACCGTAGTCAGGGAGGTGCAGGGTCTCAACGGGCCTAAGGAGGAAGTCACTGGGGATTACTGTAGTGGTTGATATCGGCTGATTCTATTCTGTACAGAAAGTTAGTATGTACAAGTTACGCAAGTGAAGGAGGAATGTGGAGATGAAAGAGGGTGAATGGGATTCAGAAGCAAGTCATAGGACCTGATTGGAAGAGAAAGAAGGGAGGGCTGATCGATGAAGATCTAGGAGTTCATATTGCGAAGGATCTCCTCGCTGACGTGCTTTCGGAGTACCGCGTTTTCTGCCTCGAGATTGCACACCTGGAGATAAGGCGATTACCGTAACCTCCTGAGTTCGGTGGGGCATCCGGTGAGTCAGACCAAAGACCAATCGAATACCGTAATCCCCTGAGTTCACTGGAGCACCCGAGGGTCAGATCCATGACTCACCGTATTCTCTAGATCGACGATTCTGCCTCGCAGCACCTCGACCTCCTCCCGAACTGCGAACATCAGATGCGTCTTGACCAGGTCCTGAATGGAAGAATTGAGTACTGTAGCTGAATGATACTGTATCGATCGATAATCGAACTGGAACGCCGTCATATCAGTACTTTCATCGAGTGGCGATGATTAATTGCACTGGCTATTGTTGTTTGTTAGTAGGCTGAGACTATGGCCTCTCTACGTCACTTGGACTAGTGATGAGTGTACTTTGCTGATTTATTTTGTGAATACTTTCTGTTGATCGCTCAAATCTCCCAACCAGGAACAAAGTGTGCAATAGCCGTAAAGAGGATCATAAACTGGGTTCACGTGCGGGTTTCTCCCTTTCTTTCTCTAGTTAGACAGTTCCTTCTTCTTCCTTGTAAGGACACACTCGATAAACATGCATCATTCTCATCATCACATTCTCTTCTCTTCCTTCGACTAGTTCCCTCTCTAAGAATAGCCCTTGTTACGGCTCCCTCTTGTCACATGAACTAATCGTTATTTTTTCGGAGGGCAAAGAGCGCATTCCATTGGTGGCGAAAGATGAAAAACTCGACACTTTCAACACCTCTCAACTTTCGAAAGATTCTTGTCCTAAGGTTGCATTCCAAGGATAGTGAACGAGCGAAAACTCGCACTTTCTACATTCAAGTTTGTCATGCCAGCTGAGTGAACGTGGAACCCAATAGCCAAACCAAAGATAGAAGGACGCAACTATTGGCCCAATGATCTCAATTGATCGTGTGACTCTCTTCATTTAGCGTGCTCTCTCACTTTGTCTGATCAGCTAGACAGTCTGATCAAGAAGAAAGCGTGTCTGTCGCATCGAATTATCGAGTGATAAGATGCGATATTCTAAAGATACTCGACACTAACTGATCTCCCCTCGATCAGTCGACGTCAGTGACCATTCAAAGTGTGACTGTAGTTATTAGGAATGGAATCTCGTCCGGCGATCACTATCCTTCCCATACTCTAACCTGTCAGACAGAGGAAAAAGTAAGCCGAATGGAGAGGGTAGAGCATAGCTTGTTGTATGTACGCTCTTCGTTTTGCTTGCTCTCTACCCGGTCAGACAGAGCGAGAGAGCGTGCTAGATGGAGAGAGTCAGACACAAAGTGGTCGCGAGCCGTGCTCGTGACGTCAATGATCTTGAGAAGTGGACGGTTTGTCCGCTGCAAGAACGAAGAGAAAGCAGGGAAGATTGTTCTCTGCAGGGAACTCCCATTGCAAAGGAAGAAGATGGATAATCGAAAAAGAATTTCGAAAGGCATTTTGAGTATTGCACGACTTGTCCATTCCTAGGCATAGTCTTTTGAATTCGGACCGTCGTAAAAGCAGTAAACACGTGTTTCCCGATATAAACTCCGCCTGTTCGCTCGATTGGTTTGAGTGCAAGGATGAGAGTTGGTCGAATGCATTTTACGCTCTCAAAGAGTAACAAGTCTTCGTACTCTACATGTAGGTTGCCTCGAAAAGATAAGTCGTTCCCTTTCTTCGAAATTGTTTTCCATGAACATCCTGAGCTCAAATCGTACAATCTCCAACTCTTTTCCCCAGGCTCATGACATAAACCACAAGTCGTCAAGCGCCGCTCATAAACTCGAATGAGATACTACTACGACCGAAAAATACTCTATTCTCTACAGTAGGATGGAGTAAAGACCTCATTCTGCGCATTCTCTTCTTTCTCTTGTCGGTTAGACCGCCTACAGTACTCAGGAGTGCGGGGAAGTTAATGGCGGCAAAATACGGAATGATGTTGTCACTCTGATCATGGATTGTGTGTGTGAAAATAGATTGGGCGAGTTTTAGGATAAATCAAAGATGGAGAAAAGAAGAAGAGAAAATTGGATCGACCAGCACTTTTCGTGACCTGTCTATTGGAGAATTGAAGGAATCTTCAGAGATTACAATTGCACTCCATCGAATTATCAACTGTTACTTTGACCATTGTCGTTGTGTTTCAGCGAAATCAGATAAGGTATCTACTGTTTACTGTTAGTCACTAGAACCTTCTAACAATAAGTGCGAAACTAATAAATCAAAGCATTAGTAATTAGTGAAGCAGTAAACAGTTATTAGTCATTGCTAATTAGTAAATATTAATTAGTAATTAGTCAATCAATAACCCACCATAGCCTGCTCGATCTTACTGTCGATCGCTACCATCGACGGATTCCCGCCAGTGTTCGTCGTTGTTGACGCTGATGACGAACTGAAATACAATCGATCAATAGTTGGAGAGACTACCGTAACCTTCTCCCTGAAGTTTCCTACAGTACATAGTTTCACCCCGCTACAGTACCCTTACTGTGATCGACAGACGATGCGCGGTGTACGGTAGACTGGGACGAGATATCGAGTGGTGTGAGGGGGCGAGATGCTACAGGAGGGAGCATAGGAAGAGGAGGATGGAGGGGATCCATGGAGGCCTCCGGAAGAACTCAGGGACTGGGCACCACAGGAGAAGCGGTAGCCATGATGGTGGTTGGAGGTTGAGACGAGCATGGTAGGATACGGTAGAGGTACGGTAGAGTACGGTAATCGGGGTACGGTGTAGGGGGGAGGATCTCTCCGGGTCGGCCGACCGTGGCTCTCTTTATAGAGGAGAGGCGGTCGGGTAGAGAGGAACGTGAGGGTACACGTGATTAGAGGAGAGAGATTCCCCCTCCTCTCACTTACTCTATTTAGATCGAGGAGAGGAGTGAACAACGAGGGAGAAACCAGAGAAGGGAGGAATAAGCAGTTTCGTGTGAGATTGTCA
Source organism: Pristionchus japonicus (assembly GCA_900490845.1). NCBI lineage: Eukaryota > Metazoa > Nematoda > Chromadorea > Rhabditida > Neodiplogasteridae > Pristionchus > Pristionchus japonicus. The sequence goes on along the minus strand of LS505737.1, from coordinate 126,648 downwards.
GATGACTGGTTCGCGTTTGGTCTGATGAACACATTTCAGAAATGGTTTCAGTTATCCCATCGATAGCCTTTGTTGGAAAGTAAACAAACACATTTCAGGGGTTTCCCGCATTTTTTGGTCACGTGTTGACGTATTCTGTTATCAGTTAGAAGCTGATAAGATGTTGATCTTCGTTCACGAAAAGCGGAATCGTAAAACCGTGATCGGAAAGATTCTGGCGGCACCAAACATGTCTTTGCGTGTCCAGAAGTGCATCCACATTCAGCATTTCGAATAAAGGACATGTGAATGGGATTTCGCTCGCGAGAATTGACCGGTTATACCATATTCATTGCTGGCCGACACTTTTTCAGCGGAAGCGAGAGGATGAGCTCTTGTCAATTCACATGCTCTTTCCTCGGTTAGACAAAGCTCTACGAGAGAAGGAATTTGCTCATCACCCTCACCACAGCTACTCGGTTGAGAAGTGCCGTCTCTTTCAACGTACGAAAGAATTAAACGCTTTTGTAATGAAAGCTCAAATGAAAGTTTCGACTTCACGCAGAGTTCAACAGGTGAAAAGCGAAAGAAATTAAGTTCAAGATAAAGTTCCGCACATTTTACAGCAAGAAAGCAAGAGATCAGACGCTCAAAGCATGAAAAATGCAACGTACACAGTGTATTTCCTCGCCCTTTCTCTGACCAACGGCGAGACGGGTACAGAGGTCTCCGAGTTAGATCGAAGCCGCAAGGTGTTGGAGGCAAGGAATACTTGGGAGCGGGTAGGGGACATCTTGGATTGAGAGAGGAGAAGAGAAGGGAGTGGGACAGAGATTAAACAGTCACGAGAGGACTCTTATCAATTCAATAGTGGGGAATAACAGACGAGTGGGATTGCAAGAGTTCGACTCTCTCAAGCAAAGTTCGTGGGAAGTTGGTCGACTTTCACTTGATCTTCCAGTGAGATTTGGTGAGTAGTCGGGCGTGGATTGACACTGTTCCAGTGAACTCCACGAGTACCCAACTGATTGGGGTTCCATTATCAACGCGAATTAGTCCACCCAACGGGTTGGTTACTCAGTGCCTGTCGATGGGGATAAAGATCCCTGTCTTGTCACTCATTTAAGTGAGCAGCTGATCAGTTAGTGAAATCATACTAAGAATCCAATTAGTTACTCATTCATCATCCCCCGATCCCTCTCTCATTCATTCGTCCCCGAGACTGACGACCGAGATCCGAGAATAAACGCTCGTGTGCAGGTTTGTTGTTTGCCTCTCTCTCTGGTTTTTGCATCGCTTTCTCTCTTCCCCTGATCGATCACTGATAAACAACGATCACACATCGGAACAGACAAACAATTCTGCGTTTCGAGAGTATTTGATCTTGGGTCAGCTGAACCTAATCGCACTAACAACTTCAGTGAGATCACAGTTATCTTAAAGTCCAGATAAACCCAATTTACGATACTTACCGGAATATTTCATGGCTGAAGAGAGGAATGCAGGCTCGTACGCTCATCTGGTGGTTAGCTGAGGAGAGAAAGGAGTTGGAACAGGCAAGAACAGACAAGAAAGGAAGGAGAACGCGAGACCTCACACGAGAAAAGGACCGAAATGTGTCCCCAAACTGGGCGAGAAAGGAAGAAGAAAAGCGGCATAGAATACGAGAGAAGAGGAAGGAAAGCAGGCTATTGTAACGTGAAAACCAACGATGCTGCGACAGAATCGACAGCAAGCAATAATAGAGAGGAGAGAGGACTCATGAGAGGAAATAGAGGAGAGGATGGGAATTAAGAGAGGATGAGGGAGGAAGCTGTAGCTTGTTTTGGGGATAGAGGCCATAGTGGGTTCAGAATTGGGTCGGGGATACGGTAGTGTTCCCTCTAAGAGCCTGGGTGGTGGAGACTCGTGGGAGACCCCTAATGGGTGGCTTACGGCCAACGAAAAAGTCTAAAGGCACTCAGAAGCCTTGCAGACTGATAATTGCGGCTTTCTTTCCGTCAAAAGCGTCGAAAAGCACTCAGACTGGGAGGGCCGAAAGGGAAGGAAGGAAAGTGCACAGAATGAAAATGGTTGTGTGCTGCCAAAGAGAAGTAAGCAGAAGAACCCTTCGGTATGATTGAAATGCCCTCAGTGATATCACAACACCAAACTAGTTAGGGGCACTACTCTACAAGGCGTCAGAGTTCGTTCTCTGCTGAAGTCACGTCTCTTCCATTTCCCAGAGACGGAAATTTCCAGAGAAAGGAAATGAGAAATGGAAAGACAGAACATTGATCTTCCACCTTGTGCAGAATCGAATTTCAGACTGCAAATATGCACAAACACGGGCCGAAAGGTGTCGAAATTCAGGGAATGTGCGACTTTGCGTAGGCCCGAAGGAGCCAAATGAATGAAATATGAGGTCTCCCGCGGATCCGATGGGAAAGATGAGGGGGACTTTGGTTGGTGGTCTGGCTACTAAACTTCGAGAAAGAGTGACGAACTAAGCGTTGAGTGCGGGATCCCAAGGGGAAGGGGGATGATAAGATTGTCAGGACCCGAAGAAAAGTCACGAGGGGTCCCAAATTGAGGAAGGGAGATGCAAAGTGCAAAAGGAGGAGAAAATAGACTGGAAGTTGATGGAAGCAGACGAGTCCGTGAAGGGAAAGGAAAGGAAAGAAGGAGTGGGAAGGGAGACAGAAAAGAAGGGACGGACTAGCGTATCGATCTCTCTCCTTCTCTCTCTCCACTCCATTGAAGGAGGACGACTTCTCACTTCATCCTCAATGATTCTGATTCCTCCCTCATCGTCGAGTCTGAGGGGTCAACGGAATGATTCTGGGAAAGGAAAAGCGAACGGAGGGAGGAGTCACGGATTTGTTTTCGACGCCCGCGGACTCGGATATCGAAAACAGCGGGGAGATATCGCGTGTGAGAGAAGAGAGCTGTGAACTAATCTCGTCTCATCTCTCTAAGGGACCATCAATATCCCCCCTATCGAGATTCACCGCGAGGCAAAAAACGACGTCACTACTCGAGGAGCAAACAGCGAAAAGTTATGGGTAGGGCGGCATAAACCCCCGCAGCTGTTGGATATTTCCGGACAATAGGTCGAAAGAGAATCAGTTTCGAAATTTTTTAAGCTATAAGAAATGGCAATGATACAATGTCCAGAGATGCGCAAGATCGTCAAAAGCTGAAGGGAGAAAGGAAACGCCGCTCGATTTTATACTGCTGGTCGCTCTCAAAATTGAACCCTAACGAGGTCGCAAATTCCTGTGTGACGTAGCTCTCTCTTATTTGCAGGATAGGCTGGTTCCAACCCGGGAAGAGAGGGATGTAAACTGTTGTTGAGTCAGTCAAGGGTTCCCTTCTCTTCCCTCTCTCAAGGTGATTCGTGCGCTTATTTTCACGCCGAAACGGCTGATTGAGCGGAGATTAGAAGGGAGATCGATGGGCATTTCGCCGATTCATGGGTCAGATTCTACTTTGCGCCTAGAGTTTACGTCAAAAATCGAAAATCTGATGAGGAATAGAGTGCGAAGAGAGGCTAAATGTTCCGAGAATGCCTAATGGAAATGGAAGGCGCAAAACAGAATCAGAGAGCGGCTAGAAGGAGGGTTCGAGAATCTTTTCCGGGCAGAAGTTAGTCAGAGAAATGTAGGGAGCGAGGGCTTGAGACCACGCTGCGTCAGAGTATTTCCCTGTTTTGTGACCGACAGAATGGGAAGAATAAGTGGGTGGATTGAGACAATTCTGACGAGATGATTGAGAAGCAATCGGAGATTTACGGTATAATTCCCTTTCGGAGACGAGAGGAGAAGAGAAAATGGGAAAGTTCCATAATCGGGGAAGGGAAAAGAAGGAAGAAAGAAGACAACGCCTGCAGAGTTTCTAGGCAATTTCTCAAAACAATCGGAGATCACTTGGAGACCAGAGAGGAAGGATCCATAACGACGGTGATTGGAACAACCTTCCACCTCCTTCTAGGTTTGTTTGAGAACTATTGTTAGCTAGCCTAAAAGCTTTGCTGCAAGCGTTGCTCATTTTTCTCGAAGAAATCCTTCAAAGACGGCTCAAAATGCGGCAGGAAGACAATAAATGGTGACGTTGTGATCGATGGGTGGATCACTTTCTTATCTTTCGTCAATGGAGAAAACGAGGAGTGGAAAGTGACAACAAAACAGCTGATTGATCTGATTTTGGGCGTAAATTGAGCAAAGTTTGTACACGTAAAAGGTGAGACTTTGCTAAGGAAACTGATGGGACACGATAAGAGTGCAAACTGTTGCTGATGTGGCACGCAATCAAGATTTTACGTTGAGATATCGCATGAAGAAACGTTATTGCCCAAGCAACGAATCTATCTTCTAAGGCGAAATCACACGAATGGAAGCAAACAATTGCGAGCTGATAAGATCTTTATCTTATACGGCGAAACGGACCGTTCGAACGAGGAAAAGACCAAGAGTTCAAGATCAGAGATCATCCATCGACATCTTTCTCTCTCTTTGAAGATCGAGTTAGACAGTTTTCACACCGTTCATAGCTACTACCGAGTAAGTTCCAATGATGAGAAGGAAGTGAAATGCAATACTTGCAGCCAACTGTTCATTCGTTCCCGGAATATCGAGAGATATTTTAAAAATAGGTTATTTACGATCGTGAAAAGAATCGATCATGCAGAGATAATCCATCATCTTTATCCAGATGTTTACGAGTATTGTATTCTAAAGGACAAATAGATGTTGATCCTGCTCTATTTTTCTCGCATCTATCCATTCGCATCATTCACTCGATCACAATTGAGCACATAGATCCATCTTGAACTCTATCCCTTGTTTACTTTCAATAACTCCTCTACGTGAACTTCAGTTCTTCATCGTCTCTCGATAATCACAGTCGTCTGATTCCTCGGTATTTGCCCTGAGGAAAGAGAAAGAAAGGAGTAAACAGAACCCCTTCCTTCTGTCTGGTAATGACAGTGGAGAGGGATGGGTGAATACCATCCCACGTCCCGAGGATTCCCTCGTCTAATTTGATTGCGGCTTCAGAACAATTCTCTATTAAGGCCGTTCATTCTCTCACTTTGTCTAACTAGTGAGAGTTCGTGATGAAAGGAGAGACTCCAGTGCTACTCTTTCTCCCAATTAGCAGTCCCGAGAACTTCTGTTCAAATGGGTACTTCCATTGTTTGAAACACGCATTCTCTCTCTGGAGGAGAGAGATCGTGCGGATTCGAAGTGCCTCTGAGATGTAAACGATCGACTTTTCTCACGAGTGAACAGAGTAGAGAGAGGGAAGGGAAAAGCTGAGCAGCTGGGAAAGAAGTTGGAAAGTTATTAGAGATCAGTGAGCATTACACAGGGGAGGAAAGACACGAGAAGGCACGTGTCGGATGGTGACGGGCTGAGATGACCTACCAGAGAGATAGGCAATCGATAATCATTGCAATCATAAAATTCTACTAACTTTGACATACTCTAATACACCTAATCCAACAAAGTCGGCAATAAATTAATTTTGTTGCGCCAACGTTGTATCCAATAAAGTTTCCGCTCGAGTATAGAGACTACAATGAACAGATGACCGGGCTACCCAACAATCAATCAATAATCCGCTCACCTCTTCTGCGTCTTCCTCTCCCCGAAGATCGTCCTTAGCTCCTTTCCGGTGTTGTTCGCCTCCTTTATCTTCTCCTTCTCCTTCTCCTCATCCCACTCACACACGATGATCAATGGAGGCTGCTTCCAGACTGGAGGTGCTGGCGTGGTTGGGGTGTCATCATCGTCGATGGTTAGCCCGATCGGGGTGAATGACAGGGTGGTCGGTGTGTTGGGAGGAGTGGCGAAGTCGATGGACCCGAAACTTGCACAGCTCGGGGGCCGACTGCTGCTGCACACCGCTGCGGCGTCAGCAGCCGCAGCTGCGGCCGACGGCAGGATATGCACTATTGTTGGTGGATTAGAGCGTGTTGACGCCGTTGTGGTGTCTTCGTCTGTTCGATCAGCAAGGAGGGAGGGACTGGAGGAGGAGTAGCGAGCAGAGGGGAGGAGAGGGTAGAGACGTTTCGTTTGTTTTTTCTCGCCTTCCCTGCCTAAACATTCCGTCCCTCCCCCTTTCTCTCTTCATCTATCAGCCCTCTCTTTCTCTGCACTCTCCTGTTTATCCCGTGTTGAGGGCGGATCTCTCGTCGGGAACAATTGCTTCGAGCTTGTCAGCTGGATGAGAGAAGCCGAAGGCAGAGTATGAACGAAGTCGCTTTCTTTCTCTTTCTGTTCGATATACTCATTCATCCGTTAGATAGGGTGAGAATGCGTGGACAAAGATGAGAGTTAAACAGCTGCTCAAAAGAAGGCGAGAGATGTTGCCATGCAATTCTAATCGAAGTTCTCTCCATATAAATGATCTTTGGCTCAAGAAAACAAAGAAAACGCTTTTCTAGAGTGCTTCTGGGCTCGTCCAAGGGCTCTTCCGCCCCATTTCATCGGATGTAAGTGTCATCGCTTCATTGAACTTTAGAGATCATGTAGAAAGAGAATCGGACGACTCATGACTACGCAGCTGATTTTCCAAGGGCCTTTTTCAGTATCATTAGCTCCGATATATGATACTTCATGGCTTCCTTGCTACACAGTAGCCCTCCTCCCCCTCAATTCTCTCCTTCATTCGGGTTGATCTCTCTCCTCTTCATTTTGTCATCCTTTTCCGTGTGCGCAGAAGGAAAATGGGCGAAAAAGCTAGACAAAGAAGGTTGAAAACGGGGAAGGAAGGAATGGAGGAAGTCTGCGTCTCTCCATTCATAAAGCTCTTTCGTCGGTCAGACAGAGCGAGAGAGTGTGTGAAATGGAGAGAGTCAGGGAATAAGAAGGACTGGAGTGGAGTGGGTAATCATCAGAAGAAGGAGAGAGGAAGGAGAGTAATGAGAGGAGAAGCTTAGGAAGAAGAAAGGAAATGGAAGAATTCTTGATCAAACCATTCTATTGCCTGTAGAGAGAAAGTCTAACTATTGTTGAGGCGACAGATATGGTGTCAGATGACAAAATCGTCGTGAATCGTTGAACATAAGCGAAAGACAATACATCAAGCACGCTATGGTAGTCTGGATCAGAATAGCACGTTGATAACACCTACTTTTCCACGAACAAGCAAGAGTGCGTCAATTACATGCCTACAGTATCCCCAAGGTCAGTTCATTTCTACAGTACGCCTACCGTACCTCTTCTTCTTGGGAGCTGCCTTGTTCTCCTGCACCAGAGCTCCGATAATCGCTTCACTGCACGTGTTCAACGTACTCTCCAACCCCGTCTGCAACTGCATCTCAGTAGGAGTGAGACGACCGTTGTTGAGCGAGAGAGTCATGCCTGATGGATGGGCTTTGATGATACTTGATATTTGAGATGATCTTCGATGGCTATACTCTTCCACAGACAGTCTCGATTCATTTATTTGTTTTATTAGTTTAAGTCCCGTGAATGAAACTGACGCATCTAATTTATTCAATTGATTCTCCATTCTCCATTCTCCATTCTCGCGCTCGTGACGGACGGTCGACTCTCACCCCCGCTCTCTTCCACCCCCAGTCTGGAGAATCCTCGTCCGTCAGCTTGGGCAACCGGATGAGTACCGCCCACTTGGTAACTTCAAGAGGAGGACCAAGGACGGATCTACATCGTCTCAAGTGATCTATCGTCAAGAAAGGCCCCATTCAAGAAGCCTGCTTCGTGAAATTGCGCTAAACCACGCTAAGTACGGACTTCGGCGGCTGAATGATCTACTTCACGCCTCAAACGATCTCGACCAATTGCGACTATCAATTGAGAAGATAAATGTAAGAAGATTCCATCCCTTGACCCAACGACACTTTGAGAACGAAGATCCCTATCCCCTCCCTAAAGTTGCGTCCTGCAGGCCCATTGCCTGATGTCAGGATAAATCTGTATCTGTATCTGATGAACGACAGGAGAAACAAATCAGAATCCACAAATTGAAATATAAAACTCACCCAAATCAGCAGCCTTCACCGCTGACAGAATCTTCGTGTCATCGGGTCGAATCTCGGTGGTGATCAGGGCGGGAAGAGTAGCTGGAGGAGACAGGATCCTCACTGGCGCCACCTGTATTCATACATTATTCCGTCAGGTAAACGGCCATGAAGAATGTTCAAAGTTAGGGCAAATTATCAGTAGAATCAACGTTAGATTTAGATGAGGAGAGATCGAAACCTTCTGCGTTGAGGTTGGAGCAGATGATGCGGCTGGTTGTGGAGCTGTAGACTGACAACGAGCGGGAGGAGACGGCTGCGAATGATTGATGAGGAGTAATATCGTGATATTCTAGATAACATCCTGTCTAGTTCCGTATTACTAGACTTCAGATTGGTTATGAGATTTCTCGTACCTTATCCTTCCTCGCGGGCGGAACTCTCTTCGCATCGATCTCTCCCTCATCATCCGATGATAAATCGAAGGCGAATCGGACCTGAGAACACTCTTCTCTTTCTCGATAATTGCACTTTTGCTGCGTAAGCGGAAACGATTAGAGGAGAAGCCACACGTAAGGAAGTGGTGGTTTGTGCAGAGAAAAGTGTGAAATGGGTCTTTGCGAAATTTAGGAAAGACATAGCTTCCACAAAAAGAGAGTGATGTGCTTCACATTAGTGCTCAGAGCTGACCGCATGGAGGTACAGTGCGATAGTGTCACTTCAACGAGAAGGAAATGGAAACGAAGTTGTTGGATAGAAATAAGTGCTGAACAGAAGGATAGATCACAGCCTGACATGCAGTGGCTGAGGAGAGGGATTGTTCCCACACGCGGGAGGGGCCGTCTTTGGACCGATTACCTCGTTGAGCGACCGGACCGAGAGGTCTGCAAATATACCAAATTAGTTAAATGAATATGCAAATTGAAGCCCATGTTGGTCAGTTTTCAGCATCATGTGGTCACTTTACGGATTTTTATCAGGGTGATAGGTTATTCAGTAATTGGCAAAACTTTTACGGTCACGCTGACTCGTGAGCGTCATAATCCCGCTTAACCCCTTGGAGAATTGATGGAAGAAGGAAGGTGATGAGGAAAGGAAAACAACGAGAGCCACCATCTTATCAGAAAAATGTCCATTTTCATTTTATTTTCTTATTCTAGTGCCGATTTTACTGAAAATCGAGGATATCACTCACTATTGATATCGAAGCTCTTGTTCTTCGACGCGGGCAGACTCAGTTTCGCATTCTTCGCCACGTGGTTCTTCTCGTAGTAATCATAACACGTCCATCGACCACGCTTGTAGCGACTCTCGAGGGGAACGATCTGAATGTCGAATGTTACGATTCAGACACCCAGACGCTTCATCGTGCTAACGCGTTTTTTGTTTTGAGTGAATCCACGCAAAGATTCGATAAGCAGACTCCGAGAATGTTTAGTTCATAAAAGATGAAGGCATACCCTGAATCTGGACACACTGGTCGACATTGGCAACGTTCCAGCGTTGAAGTCGACCGATTTGGAGAAGTTAGTTACAGGGATTACGCGGCGGGAAACTGGAAACGATATTGCATCATCACTAAGTAATATTTGCATTTCCAGCGTTCCTGCAACCCGAGGTTGTGTGCGAGTTTCATTGGCAGCTGTTTGGAAATGCTGAACCAATAACAAAAGCGAAAAGTGTGAAGTTCAAGGGTAAATTTTCATGTTGCTTCACACTAGAGTTGCAAAACAAAACAAATTTAGAAGAACGTTCATAAAAATGAAAGAATCTTGGAACGATGAACTGTGGCCAGTGGCAAAAACAGTAGATTGACTGTTGGCACTAAGTTGATAAGGAGACAGTAATGGACTGTCTAGTGAAATTACTGAATGAGGAAAGAAGAGACGGAAAACCAAAGACGGATTCAAGAGCGGCATTCAAATATGTCGCAAAAAACAACATCCACTCCTCGAATAACACTGAAAGTGGGGAGGGAACACTTATTACGGTCTGGGTCTGGACGGTTCGTAAACGAATATTCCAAAAAGTGAAGACAACGAAATAAAGTGCTAGAGCTAGAGACTAGAGACCAAGTAATAAGGTGCGAAAATAGCTTTCAGGCGGTGAACGGCTACTGTCTCAGGGCTAGAACAAAGATGGCATGGGGGAGGGTCGTCTAAGACTGAATCAAAGCGAAGGAAGGAACAGGCCTGATTTCTCCCGTCTTGCTATTCTCTTTCATCTCCTTCTATTTTGCTCACTTCTGTGTCCCTTCCCACCCCAAGAGAGAGAGAGAGAGAGAGAGAAGGGACAACAATCAACAACAACAGTGTGTCGAGTCACGGACCACAGCACTGAAAACAGCTCTAACGACCAAAACAGGAGAGAAAGAGGAAAGTGCTATTTGGCTAATTTGTGCTACGAAAACAAGCCATTTGACACTGTCTTCGGAGAGAGAAATTCCGAGAAGCGACAGAGATTGACTAACTTGCATTACTTTCTGACCAAAGCAAGAAACAATTATGAAATGCGAGGGATTACTTGGGATGCATTCCAACAGAGTGAACACGAGTAAATCTCGTGATCTGAGCGTGGGTTCAAAGTAGAGAAGAGATAATGTGGACTCATTAATTAGGGAGCGGAGATTGATTCACGGCAAGCCAGATGGCATGCAGTTGCCTGATCAGCAAGAATACGAGTGACTATTTCGGCAGAGTTGGATGCAGTTATTGATCATTCTGATTGAAGCGCGCATGAAAACTTCTCGTCGAGAGTCAAAACGAGTAAACAGCGATCGAAAGAGCACGCGACTGAGAGTTGATCTCGAGAGGGAGAAGGGATTGGAATGAACTGAGGAGGAGATGATCAAGATGAATCACTGTATGGACAGTGTGAGAGTACTTACTGAGAGCCAAATGAACTGCAATTGTACAGATGCTATTGACAAGGCTGTCAGAAAGAAGAACAGTGCTTCTTGAGATCTGGGAAATAAGGGGAGATAGAGTGAAGCAAAGAAGTGAACGAGAACCCAACGCGCGCGCTGTCAGATTGTAGACAATTGAACAAGTAAGCAAATAGAAGTGAACCTAAGCGCGCGCACGCTACGAGAGAAAAAGCAAGAGATTTCCGGAAGGTCACATCGATAAGTCGAAACTCGTCATATCACAAACTCGCCCGTCAGAGAAATGATAACGTGTGCAGAAAGAAGAGACGATTTTACGCTCATCGAACTCGATGAGGAACTTTGAAGATTGGGATAACGAATGCACGAGGAAACCGAAGCAGAGACAACATTGAGAGCCGAGGCTACGCAAAAAGTGATGGATGTCATCGCTTTCTGTGAGTGAAGAGATCGGAACTTTGAACCCCGATAACGGGATAATCCACTGATAACCTAGAAGTACCTACCAGGTCTTGTCATCAGATCTTCGACTCTGTATAAAAAACTATAATATAGAAGGGGTGAATTTCATGGAAGGGGATGGACGATGTGGTTGTTTTCAAGGGGTGGAGGGATGAATGTAGAGGAGGGAGGAAAGTCCGTAGGGATAGAGGCGAAAATGGAAGAACGGCCGAATAAAGGAGGATAGAGGGAAAAGAAATTGGAGATGATCGAATCTTTCCTCGCAATGATCAGCGACAATGTCTCGAGGAGGTTTCCAGCTACGTAATCTGATATGTTGAATGCATAATCAAGACATGATCGTTGATTCAGAAGCCTTGTGAAAGACCGATAAGAAGAATACGAAGACCTTTGGGGAGACAAACAAAGATAACAAGAAAAGGAGTCCGAGGGAGTCCAAAGAAGAGGAAAGGGCCATCTCAAGTTACGCAAATAATAAGAGGCTAAGAATAGCGCCACCTTCACTCCATCATAAAAAATACTCACAAGTGATAGGTGGTTGGTTGGTATCGAAGTCTGATTCAGAATCGGAAGATTTCGCGTGAGCATCGAGGATGGAGAAGCGGCCTTCGGTAGAGGAGTGTCTCAAATGATTTATTGCATATTTATGGTTTTTCATCACATAATTGAAGCCCACTGCGAAAATACTTCCCAGAAAAATTTGCGAAACATTTATTGCGGTAAATTTGAACATAAAAGCTCGTCGACCTTCCCCAACGCAGTATCAAATCAAGGACATTCTCTGAGTTCCAACTTTGTTGTGCTCGCAACAGTGAGGAAAGTATCAATTGATCAATCGATCGCTCCTCACTTCTAATATCATTGAAAATATTGAATCCTAGTACGCGATTTCTAGGTTGCAATGCCTTGTTAAAATTGTCCAAAAAAAGGAACATTTTTCTTCTAACAAATGCAAAAAGTTGAAGTCTTGATCATCAGGGAACACAAACAAATTCAGGCATTTAAAAAGGTGCGAATTCTCGAACTCACCTCGGAGGGACGACAGTAGCATTGGCAACGGCGATTGCTTCTGCCTTATTCTTGACTAGACAAGAGGTCGAGTTACTGCAAGGAATCATTTTACTCTACCTTTACTCTCCCTTCCTTCCCTTCTTCCTCACTGTAAGCCCCTCCCTCTTCAATATGGATTATCGGGTTGGCTGGGATCAAAGTTACTACTGACTGCGTTGACATGAAAGGGGTTTGTTTGACTTGTTCTCGTTGAGATCAATGGTTGTTTGAGTTTGGAAAAAGGAGGGATGTGAGAGTTCGAGTACCTCGGTTCTGTGCTCACAATAAGTTTCCTATGATTTGGTAACAGAACATGAATACTTACCGCTCGATACTCTTGTTGAAATCAGTGATGACGGATTTCATTGATTAGGCTGGATTAGGAGTGAAGTGCGCGAAAAAGAGAAGTGAACTGACTAGTGAGAGAGAGACAAAAGAGGAGAGAAGGGAGAGAAATGAGCTGACGATTGATCCAAATTGGAACGAGTTCATCGAGTACTTTCGAGGAGAACCAAATTACTCTCTTCTAGTCAAATTACTGTTTGAGGTCGAAATACAGGTCGCAATCGTTATTCTCTACACTATCTCATCGTTCTGACCAGTGAAAGAGTGAACTGAAGATCCGATTAGTCGTATCTCGAACTTTAATTGGTGTGTCTACTTTCGACAGGTTGATAGGGTAAATGCAATCACAACATCGAACCATGGAATGCGCGCAATTCTAATCGTAAATCAAAATTTAGTTGATTATGAACAGGACAATCCCTTTCACGTGCTATCTGACCCATGTGAGAAAGTGCATCAAGAGATGAATTCATCATTGTGCAAAATGCTTGAAAACTCACTTGTACGATTTCTCTGAGCTCATTCGCCATAGTAGCCGTCTCCTTTGTGCGTCCATCCTAAATCCTGACTTTGTTCAATATCTCGGATAACTGTATAAGTTACGAGCAAACTATCTATGTGGAAAAAGTTGTGAATGGTCTCACAGAGTAGGAATACCAGAGGGGTACAAGAATTGCAAAAAGAAAGTGAGGGGAAGCGGGAATCGGCTGACAGTTGTGCGTCTGAACTACTCACAATGGGATTGATAAGGAGGGGAGAAGAAACAGTGATAAACGAGGAAATTGACAGTAAAAGCAATAAACGAGCAGGCAACAACCATCAAAGAGCATTACCGCTCTTTTTGAGCGAAAACTAGACAAATATTTAGTTTATTTGACGATCTGGGATCTTCAGCCGAGAATGGATAGTGAAACACGTTCACGGTTCAGTTGGACGGATAAGTGGACTACATGCATGGATAGATATATGGGATTATCCATCATGGAAACACAAACCCGAGGAACCTAGAAAATAGAAGCAAAAACGGTCGTTTTGCAGTTGACGTGCCCTCAGGAAACGAAATTTCCGGCCCCTCAGCAGTTTTCTCGTAATTGTTTGTGCAGCACCCGCTCAACCTCTGGTTCCATTTCGACTCATTTCTCCCTCATTTTTGTACCCCTCCAACCAGTTCGAATATTGTATCCATTCCTACTTCATTTCTCTTCTCTCCATGAGACTAAGCAAGACGAATCGGTCCATGTAGCTACTAGTTTTTTGCCATTCATCAGTCTACATCAGCCTCTGATCTACCCCGCCGCTAATCCGTCCTCTCAACTTCTTTCCCTCCTTTCGTCCTTCCAAATCCTCGAAATGACTTCATTCTGAGACTGAACGCCCCATAACTCTCGATTGTCTTCTGCAGCAGATAGCAGTCTTCTTGCGCTTTTTCTGCCCTCTCTCAGCCTCGTTTTTCCTCTTCTTCCTCCCCAAAACAGTGGCTTAGCCTCCGTGTGATGGAGTGGCCATACTGATGACTTAGTTGATCTACCCCTCTAGAGAGAGAAGAGAGACTGACTGGGGAAGAAAACGCTAATTCCGCCATAAGTCCGCACTCGCTTCGCCTTCTGGTGGTGAATTTCACTGGTCTCGACTATACACCCAATTCATCTTTCATCTGCATCTGACCTTCACTGAACTTTCTGTAAAAAGCAACTGTAAGTTTGAAAGATATTCTCATCAATTGTTGATCAAACCCCGACACAATAATTGTTTTCCCAGCTCGATTGTATTCTCAGTCGATTCCTTGGGTAGATTGATACCTACTAGAACACGTTCCCTTCACTCCTCTTTCTCGCAATATTTTCGCACACTATCACAAATCTGCGCCACCTTTCCCCACCGAGTGAGTTTTCTCCTATTTTTCTCGGGTTTTGCACCATGACGATGAAAATCCTCGAAAGTGAAGCTCATTATGATATTGAGTAGGAGAAATCTCCACGCTGCGCAGTCGTTTCACGATAGGTTTCAAAGAGAAGAGTTATCGTCTCATCTCTAGTTCACCGCGCAAGCTGTTGAGAGGTTGAAGCTCTCTTCCAGAGTCAGAATTTGCAGTCTTTTATTTCTTGCTCCTCCACTCTTCCCACGCATCTCAGACTGCATAGTTTACGCAACAATCCGTGCAGAGTTCGTTTCCAGTTTAGACTTCTCCCCTTCAAGAGTCTTCCTCCCTCTCTTCATTATGTGTTATTGAGAGGAAGTTCAGTCGGCATCTAGGGGTCATCAGAGAGACCAGCCTTCCCCCTCTTACTCCCTCCTCCCTCTCATAACTTGACACCCTCTCATAGCAGCCAAAGGCTAAATGGGATTAGCACTAGAGTCTCTGGCAGAAGATCCGCTACTTGGAATTGACCTCTTGGCTTAGATTATGCGCAGTATCCTCCTTCTTCGTCTTTGATTTCTGAACCAGACTCCGGAATTCCTTCTCAATTATTCTCGTTCCGCATATGCCTTGCCATTCAGAACTGTAAGAACTCCAGAAACCAGAAAGTTCCTTCATGCTTTGGTTGCTGCTCTGGCAGGATGCTCCCTCGACCGTGTCCGACCACCCATCTTGCATTATTCATTCCTTTTCTAGGATGTGCCTGTCAGGCTGCCTGGTTACATAGAATTCAACCTGCCTCAGCTCTGACTATCCTGAGATTATGCAGTTCCTCACACCTTTCAAGATTCGTACTGCTCGATTCGGCCTAATAATAATTTGCGCCAAATATATTCATCCTCCCTCTCTTCTTCCTCTTCTCTTCTGCTCTTTTCACTCCTCGATACCTCTCACCCCTCTTCATAACTTCCGATCTCCATCTCAATTTCGCAGCGCCGCCCGCACACTTCCATTGTCCTCTGCACCCACTTTTCGTCGAGTTTCCAGTATTTTTCTCGATTTTAGTCCTTGTTCTTCCTGGTGCGTGCCCTGTCAATTTCGTTTTGCACGTCACATCTCACTAGTAGAGTTCGAAACATCAAAAATTAGAAAGAATCTCAGAATTTCCAGCTATTTTTCGAGTGACAAAGAATGATTCCCGAGAAACTTCCTTCTACTTATCTATTCCGATATCCTCCACCTCCACCTATTCAACTCACTTCCGCGCAAATTTCGGAAAGGTTTCGCGATGAATTCGTCATTCTCCGAATTCTCCCAATGGATTCTGAAAATGAAAGCAAACTCTGTCAAGATTCTGTTTTTTGAAGATGAAGGTTTTTCCGTGAGCTCTCGGATGGTCAGTCAGTATAGTAAATGATTGATGTTCCTCCTTCTTCTCGGTCCTCTCCCTTATGTCTTTTGTCCTCTCGTTTCCACTCTCGAATCCTCCGTTTTTGTCTTCTTCTTCTCTGTGTTTTAGTCGTACCGTCTCATTTCGCCCATTTCTCCTGTCTGTTTTTGACTGGAAGAGGGATTAGACTGAATTGAGAGACGGATAGGATGAGTAGGGAAATTAGACATATCCTTCAAACAACAAGCATAACCACAGTCTGTCGATGGTTTCTGAGTAAGACATCATCCCTCACGTCCTTTTCGAAATTATTTCACGCGGAACGAATGACATTTTCTACGAATTTTAGAAATTCATCCAGCATCTAATTTTGCACATCGCGCGGACTTTATCCCTCATAAGTTATGCTGATGCTTTTGAATAGACTCCTTCATTGGCCAATCATCTTTCTCCTCTTCAACATAGTAGCCTCTCACTAATTCATAACTGCCAAACTCCAACATGTGATAGGCTCTTTATCAATAATTTATCACTGTTTTGCTCACTGGAGGCACAGTTTCAAGGATAATTCATTATTCATATTTACAAAAATGAAATAAAATTGTTAATTTCAGGCGTTATCGCCTCTTCGAATGGCTTCGTGGTTACTATCAAGACTCCTCTACAAATCTCTGTGAGTCAATATTATCGACAACAAAACGGATTACAATAACAATTGTACAATACAATCATTACCACTTCCACAGTCTCTACAACAGTTGTTTTATAGGAAAATAACCAATGCTGCTGATTTGACAACTAAATTGTGTAAAAGAACAGAAGAAATGAATTCAGAACTGAAGAAGTTATGCATCCTCTCTATAGCATCATCACGCGCATAGATCACTCCTCCAATTAGAGCACAGTGGTTCTATTTGTTCCATCTGTCGCCGGAATGCTCTTTGAAGCACCAATGTAGTACAAAAACCAGAATAGAAGCAAAAGTATCTATTTATCGAAAGAAGTGCGAAAGAATGAATCTGGTGGGGAGGGATGTTTGTTGAATCTCTTCTCGATTTCTCATCGTCTCTTGATTCAACTTGATGGATTACGTGAGCAATCTGACACTTAGCGGGGATAAAACTCGATTGTGTCTGGAATGAAAAGATTTTCATGCCCTAAAGAGAACAATAGCTATAGAAGAGAATTTTGTTCGAAACAACTGCAGTTCGTAGATAAATTTGGATCGTCGCTGTATGTATGCTAACCAAAAGCAAAACATAACGAGACATCAACTCAAAGCTACTGATGTTTTCCCGTTCCAGCAAAACTTTACAGAGGGACTATTCAGGCATACCTTTTTCGCTGTACCACTGGACCATTGTTTGAGCGTCTCTCTCCCACTACAGGGTCCTACAAGTACAGAAGCGACTAGACTAGAGTACGAGGAAGTAAATCACCCTATGGGGTCACTTCTCCCTCTCTGTGACTTCATCACTCCACACTAGCACTCTTATTCCACCTGAGATGGAATCGGAAGGAGGCAGGGAGAGGTCAATCGAGCGTGTGGGCCTTCTGTTGCTCCGTGGCCTTTCCCCCCTGTCCCCCCCCCCTCTCTCTCTCCCCCCTCTCTACTTCTCCATACCTCAGCTTCTCTCTATCGCAGCAAAAGCCTCTCTCAGACTGCGAATCGTCAATTTATTTCATCCATTGTTCTGTCCACTTAGCGCATATCCGGCACAGCGCAGTGCTTCCGGATTCGTCTTCTATTCTTGCCCCAGGTTGAAGTGATGGAGGGTACGGTGGCGCATTTTCAACGTCTTACATTGTAGAACCAAGTCTTGAATCAGTTTCATGAAGCTAAGCTCTAGTGATTAGTGCGCGGTAATGGGTCTACCCGAAATTGGAAGTTAGTCTGCAATATGTTTCTCGTTACTCATCACATCTTCTGACGCACGAGCTCTAGACTAGGAACCATAAAAGAGAGCAGCAGATGCTATTATTAGATAGAGTTGCAAGAGGGCCGGGGCGTAGGGTGATCATGTGGCATGAGTTGAAGTAGGAACTCTGACAGCTAACTCTTTCTCTCTGCTCTTCAAAAATATGATTGTTGCATCGTCCAGACTCAGCATCCCTCATCGTCCGGAGTCATTTGCATTTTTTCTAATATTTTTGGGCGAAATTAGGATTTGATGACTTGATTACTCGAAATTCGCGATTTCACGCCGCGTCCTCCTGAGATTGATCTAATCAGTTGACACCTTCTTCTTTCTCTGTTCAATCCATCACTCTCCTCTTTTTCCCACACACTTCTCCGATCTTTGCCGTCTTCTCATCCATCTCTTCTTCTCTCTTCGACCTCTCACACCTTGGCAGTTCCGGGATTTCCCACATCCGCAAAGTAGGCACCAATCAGGTGCATCCCGGATATGCAATTTGATGAGGAATCCCCGGTCCTCCCATCTCCTCCTCATCCCAGTGCACTTTTCTCCTGCTAACCTCCTTAGCTCCTTCGAGCAATCGTCAGACTCTCCCACTTCACCACACTATCTCATTGGTCAGAGACAATGAGAGAGCGTGCAATCTGGAGAGAGTGCTTCACCTCCATTCTCCTCCAATCCCAGCCCTTCATAGTCCTAATTCAGTTACCACCTCACTAACTCACGTGAAGTTGTGCACTACTCTATCCATTAGCCCGGCTTCTGGTCCATTCTTTCCTACAATAGAATTTGGGCTGCAAATGCACTAGTGATGGCGAAATTGTGCAAGACTTGAGCGTCGTGAGCTGTATTTTTGTGACGTTAAAAAATAATCAAATATTGCTTTTTCGAGATTGCTTTTTTGTACGAAAACTAATGATTTGATGGGTGGGGAACACGCTAGACAGCAGCAGAAATGAGAGCTGTTTTGGTCTCTGCCGTCATCATTCCATCGTGATTAGAGGCCAATTGTGTCCTCCCTCCCTCTCCCTCCCTTACTCTTCCACTCTGACACCCTCCTTCTCCTTCCTCTGACGTTCCCCGCTTCTAATTTATCGCCTTCAAGCCCTATTTTTAAACTTTTTATCCAGACAATGACACTCTTTTTGTGCCTATTTCATGCTTAACTGCAACGTTTTTGAAGCGCGAAACGACCTTTTCGAAGGAATTTCTAGTCGTTTTCATCACATTTAACGGAAGAGTGCGCAGCAAAAGTCGTGACGATTATTAGCCCTTTAGATGAAGGAAGTTTGGCACGCCGAAGTAAACTCTGATGCGCTGCGTGGGATGAAACAAATTAGGACAACCGCATTAGACTAATTATCGCATTAGATTGAGCAGCTTCCGATTCCTCATAATTTCGCGATCTTCGGTCCTAACCACGCTAGAATACATGAGGGGACATCATCATCAAAAACAAGGCCGAAACAGCATACTAATCCACTTCGTGTGTTGTGTTCAATTACCCTCCCACATTACTAATTAATTTTTAGGCATTATGCTGGGTTCGCGCGTTTTCTTGCATTTTCGAAACCTTTGGTCGATTTTTGACTGTAATGCAAAAATAATCTTTAAAACGCCTCACAGGCTATCTGATCATTTTGAATGATCGCGGCTTTCCGAACTTCGATCGAATCCTGAACATCATGAACGATGTTTCTCTGCTACGTTTGTGCAGCCTTCTCTTCCCTGTCTCTTCCTTGTTTCTTCCCATCCTCCAGTGGATCAACCATCAAACCCCTCTCTTGGTTCCCATACAACTACTAAAAACTGTACGGTCGTTACCAGCCAATGAGCTCTCCTTCTCTTCTCTCTCTTTCTGTTTACTTGGGTCTTCCTTTCTACCACTTGTTTCGTCTTTGTCCCTCCTTCTTCTAGCACCTACCGTCTCTCAATCATCCATGATCTCTAGTTCCGCCTAACCGACGAGAGAAAATGGATAAACGAGAGAGTATTGTTCTCTTTCTTCTAGAGGTGTCATCTTGACGCCATTCCAATAGACGATTAGGGAAGAGAGAAGAAGACAGGCGATATTCCCTTCTGTGTACAATGCGATATCCATTTCTCTTGCAGGTTCTTATGCATGCTTTTTTGGCGGATTCCAGGGGTGTTGGGCGAGTTTGCAGGTTCTATTGCGAGTTTTAGCTGCGATCTAGACTGTATTTCACAATCTTTCAACATCGATTCATGTCTATGCAGCACTGTGATGGTTCGACCGCCTTGCAGCATCTATTGGTTATGATTAGGGTTCGATAAACGAGAAAATTTTTCGCGAAAAGAACTCATTTTTTCGGCGAAAAATCCTTCTCATTCGAGAATTCTCGCTCGAGAATAGATCGGTCATTCTCGAGTAAAAAATTCTTTCTCGGTCGAGTATTCGCGAGAATTGCACGTCCTCCTATCCCTCTCATTCTCCCTCATTCTCCCCTCTTCTCGGGTCATAGAGCGGGCGCTCTCGCTCATCGACCACTTGCAATGCGGTGAAGGGAAGAATGGGGGAGTTTTCGCGAAAATTTTCGGCGAAAAATCATTCTCATTCGACAATTCTCACTCGAGAAGAAACCGGTCAATATTGTTCGACGAGAAGGAATGGAATTTCTCATTTATCGCGTATTTCTCGTTTATCGAACCCTAGTTATGATATAGCTTTCTTTCTCCTCTTGTAGGTTTTATTGCAGGATCCCGGTCAGTAAAAATTTATTTAATGGGCTTCCACATACCTACATCATCAATTCAATCCCATTCTAAGCTGGATAAATCTGGTCGTCAGGGGCTAAAAACAGGCAGGACGGGAATGAATGGCTGAGTATTGAGCCTTGCGTGATTCCCGGATTCCCCCTTGATACCTTCCCTCTTCTCTCTTCTCTTCGAGAGTGACGGGCATCCCAATGCATCTCCAAATGGGCGATTCTCTCCTTGCTTTGAACACTCTCTCCTTCTGACAGGCAGCGACAACCAATCGGCCATTCATTTACTTTCTGCGCTCATCAAGGGAAGAGCTGAAAGGACTCCCGCAGTCTTTTGCATCCTCATGCTCTAAAATCTTCCCTCCATTTCCTATTTCGAGTCGCCTATTCTTCGCACCCAGTGAAGTATCCGTGGAAACGCGTAATCTCTGATCTCATATCGTCACATTTCACAGAATTTTAGCACGTTTCACAAGGGTTTTGTTTCAACACCCCAATTGTTGAAGCTGATCCCTGCGCCCTATTCAAAATTTTCGCGGCTTGCCTGATCCTAAGCATATCTTTCCTTAGCCATGCATCCTATCCAATTTCTCCCGTCTACTCCCACTCCCACTTCACGCCTTGCTCCCTTGTTTCGTCTAGTCACTGTGGTAGTCGCCATTAGAGGAACACTATTTCTGGGCGCCATCTTACTCCCACTCCCGCTCCTCTTGATCTGCTGCTCCCTCCAACTCCGTCATCATCATCTCCAACTACGCTCATCCCTCTTTGTCGTCCCTCTGTCCTTCTCTCTCCTACTCAATCTAATCTCCTCTACTCACTTTTTCTGGCCAACTACTGAGCGAGAGTTGATGTCCTTTCTTGCCCGATACCCTTTTTGGTCTGGTTCGATGACGATGATAGCGGAACTTTTTTTCTCGATATTTCGCAGAGTTAATCCTAGTGTTGTTTGACAATGCAGTAGCGAAAATACGTGCAGCGTTAGGATTCAATTTCCAGTCAAAACATCGTATCAGCACTGATCGGATCATGACTCATCCCCTCCTCATCCTTCTCCTCCTCCTCGGGGGTCAAGCGGGTGTTCACACCATTCTCTCCTGTTTCTCCCACGGGAATCTCGTTCTCCTCTCCTTATTCCATTCTTCGCGCACCCTCTCCTCCTTCTCTCTTCCAACTCCTCTTCGTTTCTCATTTTCACTCGTCGCTTTCTCTAATTCTTTCCTACTTCTTCCTCTTTCTTTCGCTCTTTCTCTCACTCGAAACTCGATCTTAGGAGGGGGGAAGATCCGATAGGACTTCTAAACTGATCACTTGCCTCCCCCATCCCTCCATCCCCTCTCCTCCTCCTCTCTTCTGACCATGTTAGACTCTCTTCCTTGTTTTCTCCTCACTCTCTTTTACTCTCACCAATTCGGGAAATTTGGTGCGAGAAAATCTCCGTCGTGTTGTCCTTTTTCGTCATTTCTTCAGGCACCCAAATTCTTTCTCGAATGTGAATTCGCTCGTAGGAATGAATTATTGAGGAAGAGCGATAGAGAGAAAGCGAGAGAAAGGGAGCATATCCAAACGAGCCGCGCCGCGCGAAATATTGAACTTTTCCTTGTTATTATCATAGTTTCATCATAGTTATTTTGCCGAGAAGTCCAAATCCTTTCCCCATCCCCAACCCATTATCGGTCCATTATCCCCTCCAGTCGTTTCAATATCAAGCCGCGGATTTTGATGTGAGAGAGAGCGAGATCATAAGGAGCCTAATGGAAGGGAAGATGCACCATGGATGAAGGAATCATTAGGGGCGGAGAGTGGAGGAAGGGAAAACAGAGTCGTTCCCTTGGTCTCTCCTTCCCTTCCTTCTTCCCCTTCTGATCGGTAGTAGACACGTCACTGTTTGATCGATCTGCCACATGTAGGAAGAGAAGAAGGAGAGGGTGGTCATCTGTTGCGATTTCTCAATGCGTTCTCTCGTTTTGCATCAGTGTCCAGAGGCGATTTTATTCGATCTTTGAGTCCTTCCGGGTCAGAAAAAAGAACTATTTTTAAAAGTTTTCGCGTCCTTTTTTAGTTGCATCTGCTCATACGATTATTTTTGGGTCACCCAATGACCAAAAGAATAAAACTGTGCGCTGTAGCAGCTGATATTTGCGTTTTTTAGATACGTGCATCATTCTAGTTAGTTTTTGCTCAACATTCAGAAGAGATCCCAATCTTCGTGCTAATATCGCCCTACCAATCGGTTCTGTATCTTTTTCGGCACTGCATAGTCGATGTTTCTTATCGTTTCGGTTTTCCCAACTCTCTATAACGAACATGGCTAGCACCCGTAACAGAATCGCAACCCAGCTGTTTCAACGATGTATGGCTATCCTCTCTCTACATAGATCCATGCGTGTCATTCCCCAATCATTCTCTGAACTCTGCTCCTTCCACCCTCACTCATTCCCCTTTAGTGCCTCCTTATTACTCCCCGTGGTCACCACTTTTCACGGTTTCTTCTGGTCGGATGAGAGCATTTGCTGATAAGCCAAAGAATGTGATCTGAAATTTATCGTTTTGTTTTGTTTCGAGGAAACTACATGCATGTTTCTAGTTATCATCCGAATGTTCTCATCTGACCTAGTGCCCGAAACGAGAAGGCCCTCGGGCCTAACTCATAATGACTGGTTCGTTTATTGCGAGGGAGGAGAAGGAAGAAGGGGGTCGTATACTCATCATTGGAGGGAAAGAGAAGGAGAAGACCCAATGAAACTCTCTGCTGCTCGCATTCTCTCTTCGAAGGCCAATCCGCAACTGCGAGAATTTCCACGCGCGCTTAGGTTTGCAGCTCCAGATTCAGATTTAGACTTGTTGATGCCTCCAATTGGTCTCTAATCGTAGCTGACTAACGCGATTTGGTTTGGTAACGGTAATCGTAAGGACATATTTTCGAAATTCTGGTAACAGTCTCTTCATCGCCTAGACTATTCCGGTAAGGGTGCGGATTTCGTATTCTCCGTATACATCTAAGCGAACCATTCTCTCTCCTCAGTCCATCACACAGCTCTCATCACTCTTCCGTACTCTCATTTACCCATCTTCTTCTTCCTTCTAAGCGCCTCTCTTCCTTTCAACTTGATTCCTCCCTGCACTCTCTCCATTCCACACACTCTCTCGTCTCTATCGGGGGCAAGACTGGCCAAATTGGGATGGAATCCCACTGACAGCGCGAGTCCTGTCCATCCATCACCGCCAACTTTCTAATTATTCTAACCTTCATTCAATTTCGGCAATTCAAGTCACTTTTCAATTCGACGGGGCGCGTTACTTTCTTTCCTTCGTCGTCTCTGGTCTATTGACTTGAACAGTCAGCTAAAGTAGTAAGTAGAAATAGAGGAGCTCCTAGACGCATTAGCTATTTTCTCAAAACCGCGCCGTTTTCGTCGATGTTTGGAATGCGCGGAAGAATCAAAACTGATTGATAACCAGGCTTCGAGAGGTGTTTTCAACACTTCCTCCCCTCCTTCCTCCTCCTCCCTCTCCCTCCACTCATCCCTTCCTCCTCTTCCAATTCCTCAGGGGCAACTCATTTGGGAGCCATCGGGTAGTCGAAATCTCGGTAGAAATGCTCTAAGTGAATTGGAACTAGCGTAGACCTCGGTCCAGATTGCTTTCCAGGAGGACATACTAACCAAATAGGTAATCGGAAGTTGCGTGATATTCTAGAGGTTTTTTCTGAATCTTTTGCACTTTTTCTGTTCCGATGACGTCGTTCATTACCCTATTTTGTAGTGCGCAATCAACCACCATATTTACGTAAAGGGCGCGAACGCTTCATCTAGAAAGAGGGCTATCTATAGAGACTAAGCGAGCGAACGTAGGAAGTCTTCCCATATGTTCTCCTTATTGCATTCCCACTGTTTTGCGTGCTGATTGGCTATATCGCAGGGGCTGATTTTGACCGCCCCTGGACAGCAGCAGAGAAGGGATAAATATGGCCAAACTTCGTTAGTCCTGCTCCCTCTCTTTTCCGCATCATTTTCCCTTTGTTCTTCTCTGCTACTGACCGTCCGATTTCCTACTAGCTTCTTACTCGCTTTCTTCGTTTTTTCGAGAAGTTTTAGGCGCGTTTTCAAGTAGATCTAGCTATGTGTTACCAAAACGGTACTTTTTGGTTTCTGATCTTGAACTTATGTTGTAAAATCCAATTGTACTAATTGCAGAGACGATACGGGTGAATCCTCGCCTGGTTCTGCACCTTCGCTCTCTCACTCATCGCCCCTCTCTGCCAACGAAGACGACGACGATCTAGGGGTACGGATTTTGTTTGTTTATTATAAAAATATTTACATAATTGCATCGTCCAGACTCAGCTTCCTCATCGTCCGAAGTCATTTGCTCTTTTGTTGATTCATTTTTTGACAAAATGATGACTGAAAGCTTTCTTTGGCAAATGATCATGAAAGATGTTTGAACCGCATGTTTCAGACTAAAAAACAGTTATTTTAGAGGTAATTTATGTTTTTTTTTGTAAAACATCGTTATCATCATTTATGTCGAAAAAGCCAGAATGTTTACAGGGATCCTCCCACCCTCTACTCTCTAGCGATCACCATCCGCTTCGGTTTCCATCAGGTCAGATTTTGGATTTCCGTATTGATCTCTCTCTACCGATCTGTTGCTCAGCACCTTCCCGCTCATAAAGTTATCGTCGTAAAGCAAGACATAAGATATTTTTTGCAAAAAAAATATAATTGCAGGAAGCCCGGAATCGCTCTCAGCCATTCTCGGGGACCACAGGGCGATGGCGGGGCTGGAGAAGCTCATTACGTGAGACATTTAAACCATGAAAATCCATTTATTTCGCAGAGTTTCAAAAAAATGTTGTTGAAAAACTGAATGGAATTGCATATGATTTTAGTTAATTTCAAAATTTTCTCATATTTTTCGAGGGGGTTGGTCAGCAAAGATCTCATTTCTTCCTTTGCTCACAATGGAATTCTCTAGATCATAAACGTGTTCTCCACTTGGTCGCACTTGTGAATAATGGAGAGGCTAATTCGAATCTACGAATGTCGAGTAGAGAATTCACAGACCAAAATTCCAACGCGCTTTTAGTTCCGGCTCTGCCCTAAATTCGCAAAATGTCAATCCATCTCATTATGGCCGCGCGGGTTCACACGGTGATTTAGTAGAAAAGTGACAAATTTCGAAGAATTTAGGGGACTTGGAAGCTTTTCTGCAAAAGGATTCGCAACTTTCTTTCTTTAGCCAATCCCTTTTCCGGTTGGCGGACAAGATTAGTGTACACGTAGCAGAGACTCAAGCACGTCACTCCAATTTTGGAGGGAAATCTAATTTTATCCTAAACTATCCATCCCAATCTTCCAAATCACCAGAGCGCTGCAATATTTTCCAATGCTCTCCTGCTCAGAACGAAGCGAATCGAATTCAGATACCCATTCAATAGACTACAGTCTCGTCATTCTCTCCTCCTTTATCACTCCCATCTATTCCAGGGGATAGAGACGGGGCTAACCCACTTTGGCTTCTTTCCCCTCTCTAGAATCCATTTCGATAGCGGACCAATCAAATTTGGGCCTCTCCTGTCCATACAACCTTCTTCTACCTCCATTTCATTCCCCTTGAGGAATCTTCTTCCCTTCTTCCCCCTCTTCCACGTCTAAAACCGCAGCCTCTCAACGACTTACACGACACCTCTTCAAACTCTCGCCCATTTTTGATACAATTTGCAGCCGACGAAACCAACCCTCCGCTAGTTTAGATAGGTCCTAAGTGGATTCCCATCTACCGTATCCTGATAGGGTCCGTCCTTCGTCCTCCTCCTTCCTCATTGCACTCTTCCCTCTCCTCCTATAACTTCACATCCGGTCCTGCATTCATCCGTCAAAAAGGCATCTATTGCGTCGAGTATTCTCGTTTCTCAGCCATTTGCTACTACTTTCTACTCTATTTCTTTCCTTGTGCATGACCTCTAATATGACGCATGACCGCTTGCTTTCATTCCTTCATTCATTCGTTAGTCTAGTCTTCGGTCTACGATGCATCACCATCATCAGCTACATACATCTCATATCTCATCTCAAGCATCATCATCTACCGGAGTATTTTTTTCATTTCTGAATGTTATCTGAATGTAATTCAACAACTCCAAACCATCAGTAGCTCATGAACGTGGTAAGCAAAATACGGGCATGACGATGATGATCGAGAATGGACGAAGTTCTCCTAATCTCTACATCCGGCATCCCCTCTACATTCCTTCTCGCCTTCTATTCTCAAGCACGTTTTCTTCGAGTGTCTAAAGAGGAGCTAAAAAGTGACCTCTTCCCCTCTCTCTCCTCCTCCCTCCCTCCTTCTCAAATGGTCCCTGGAGAGCGACGACTCCTGTGGTTTCTCACTTCTCTTCCCTCTCGAAAGATGAAGAAGACTCTTCCCCTCCCCTCCTCCCTCTCATCCCTCTCTCCTCCTTCTTCCCATTATCATGAGCTGCTCCTCCAGTCAATCCCTATATTCTTCCATCTCGATAGACTAGAAATTGTTAGAGACTAGGGGATATGGAGAGAGTCTCGGGTCCTCCAAATACTGATCGTTTTTCATCCCTTCTTCTTCCTTCGTTCCCATCTCATCTCTCTCCCCTCTAATATCCGCCCATTCTTCTCTCGCCCAAAATCATGTCATTTTCTATCGGGGACACACACTCATTTCGTCTCTTCTCGGGAAGACAAGGGTGGATGATAGCTCTCCTTGGTCTCCTCAGTTGCCTCTCCTCTCCTCTTCCTTGAATAGACTCTAAACCTGCCCTTCCACTCTCTTATTCAATCTTTTGTTGAGGAGGTTGAGGCCTCTCCTTAGTGTGCCGCTCCCTTCCACGTTTCACCCTATTTACCTTCCAATTTTCAATAATCTGAGCTCAATTGAGTGCGCATAGTTCAAAAAGTAGATCGATCTTTTGATTTCCTTGCTTTCCTGAACCCAGTACTACGTGAGAAGCTGTTCCAATCAATGCAGTTGGTCATTTCCAAGTCATTAGTGCGCGCTTGAAATCGGATGCGACCTCCCGCTATGAATCCGCTCAGAGTTCTGTAAGGGATACTAATGGAAAGGGAGAGGAAGGGAACCGACCTATTCGTACACTTTCCATTACTGACCACGTTCACCTCCCATTATCCCTATCCCGACCATTTTGTTTCTACATTTCGCAACAGATCAGAATCCCAAGAAGAGGCTAGGTTAGCCGCTGACAAGCCCTCTCCTCCTCCTCTCCTCTCAATCAATCAATCCTCTCATCTTGTTCCCACTCGTCACTTCCCTTGCTCTGACACGTTGTTTCCGTCGACGGCGCTGTCCACTAAGATAAACTCTCCTCATTTCACACATTTATTCAATAGTCAGAGATGCGAGAGAGCACGCGAAACGAGGAGAGCATTCTCATGCCATCCCTATTGTCCACTGTGAATTCCTCGCGCTACGCCAATCTTTGAAAACATCATGCCTCCAGTCTCTCTTGCAACTGGTTCCTCATTTTTTCAGTGTAATCTCATGTTCTATTCAGTCATATGTCGCATCATTTCATCCACTAATCAGGAAATAGGTCTAATATCGTGCACTAACTGCTCATTCAGGACAATTTTAAAATCCGATACGAATCACGCGAATCATCCACGACGTTAGATGTATTTACCTCACTCTCATCAGTCTTTTGCAACTGGTTCCTCCCCTCCACAGTGTAATCTCATGTTCTACTCAGTCATCCTCCCTCTGTCCTTTTCCTCCTCCTCCTTCCTCCTTCTCACTTTCCATTCCTTGCCTCACAAATCTTTCGATCCTTTCTCTCCTAAAAGACTTCTCTGTCCATAACTGCCCATTAGTCAGTGTGCGAAAAGGCGCAGCTTTGGCCTGGCCGAGCCAACCCGAGAGAGAGAGACTGAGTCAGAAGAGGAGACTCCCAGAGGAGAACTCGTCCCGTTCACTCCACCAACTAGCCAGCCTTATTTTGTGTAAGACGGGTTTAGCGATGTTCAAAAGCTTCGAAAATCCTGCGCGACTCTATTGTGATTTTGACACATTGACATTATCTCAGATTATTTCACAAGGAGAAGAGTTTTCCATCATTCCTCCGTTTTCTCCCACCTCAATCATCATTCAATTGCTCATTTTCCCCTCTTCCTCACTATATCCTGTCCCAGCAGATCTCCATTCCTGATATGAGGCAGGGGTCCTCGCTCCTTCCCATCCTCATCCCTCCTTCCCCTCTCCAATATGCATCATCCCTTCGGTCTTCTGTGGGGGATAAGCACCTACTTTAGAAGGGCCGAAGAAGCCGAAAAGAGGTCTCACCCCTTCTCAATCTCTCGAAATCAGATGTCAAAACGAGGAAACAGCACAAATATGAGCAGGCTTTAAGGCAAACAAGCCCCTCTTTCTCGCCAAGTCATTTCAAAGATGAGAAATATCGTCATCCCTTGGATTTTCCTGAATTTTCCTATAGCCTCCAGAACGTTTCGATTCCATTTCGGGTGGTTTTTGACTATCTCTCTGTCCACTCTCTCCAAACCGCACTGCCCCTAACCCTCTACTATCTCACGGTTCTTCCCTTTCATATTCCCGGTCCGGCTTTCCGTTTCTGTGCCAAATTTACCCGTGCTTCCTCGTTTTGGGTTCTTATTATTTCCTGGCACTGCTTCCACTGCTCTAGTTACCGTTCTAATCAGTGCTAAATAGAATGATCACCTTTCAATTTTCTATGATGCATGATAATGAAAGATTCCCTTCTTTTCTTAACAGCTACGGTGGTCATCCATGCACAGCTTCACAATGCTTAATTCTCCCCTCTATTGCGATCACTCATTCCCTATCGCTTCTTCCTCAGTTGATCCCATCCCATTCACAGACATTCCTCCCTCCCTCTCTCTCCTCTTTCCCACTCTCTTCTGAATGGCATTCGTCGTCGTTAATGTAGACGATGAGGGCCTCAAACGGTAAGTGAATTCACTAATTACAGGCAGGCTAATTAACGGAGACTCCGCCCCCTTCTGACTGACTGAGAGTGAACAATGTCCATTGTCTTCATGAACCATGACAAAAAGTTGTGAGTGCCGGGAAAATATGGGCAAGAAAAAAGATCTTTGCTCCCCAAACACCAAAACAAGTGTCAGCGCGAACCTATTTTTTTTGTATTTTTATTTCATTTTATCGTTTTTGTTAAATTTTCAATGAACAAACAAACCAATCGGCGACCCCATAAGCAAGCCTTCAATTTCCGGGTTCTATCGCCCCTCGTAAATCCTTCGCTTCTTTCTCTCCAGTCTCTTGACAGAAACACGTGTCTAAGAGATCACGTAGGAGGATGAGAGAGAGAAGTGATGGAATTCAGTGATCAGTGAGGGGGAGAAGATAAAGGGGGCCTATCACCCGGGGGTTGCAAGGGGAAGAGCTCGGGGGTAAAAAAAGCAGCAGTTTTTTCTTGTTTTTATCAAATGGGAGCGCAACAATGACTAACACTACTTGAGTATCAATTCGTTGTCAGGATTTAGAGATCAAATAAGAGGGATCCAACGTCGGGGTTGCATGAAAAAAGATTGAAAAAATGTGCTATGTTTTTCAAATTTCAAAAAATGGCAGAGATGAAAGCGCAAGATACGCAGATTGATCACTATCTTCAGTTGAATCATCGAGGTTTTTTTTAGCACATAAAGGTCAGCGTACTAAACAAGTTCGTGACTAACACTACTTGAGTATCTACTTCCCAGATTGGGAGACTAGCAGGGTATCTGTCTTCCCTCGTTAGCTCGTCTGGCCTCCCTCCTCTGCCCTATCCTCCCCTCCCTCTCATATCAAACATGTAATGAAGTCAGTTGTCAGCCTGCTCGATTCGCTTCAATTCACTTCTCGTGTAGTTGAGTGGATGACAACTTACGATGCTGTCTCTTCCAATTAATAGCCAGCTCATACGTTGCGAGTGCGAGATGAATAGCTCTTATTGTTCGCCCTTTTTGCGTCTAGGAGCAAGTGCTAAATGCGAGCAAGTATAACGGCGTCATGCTGCTACCTCCTAGAATGTCTCTAGTTCGAAACACTCTGCATAATTTTGCGATGTAGGCGGCATAACACGTACTAGACCACCCCATCATCACGCATTTACTTCTGACATTTATTCAGTAGTTGACCCCAATTTTTTAAAAGCATTGCATTCAACCGCAGTCAACTTTTCAAGGAGTATCCCAGACCACCCAATCCCCGCACACATTTATCCCTATCCCCTCCTCATCTTCTCCCAAATGCAAGAACGGCCATCATTGAAACGCGGAACTCACTCTCTACTCTCTTCCGATATAATGTCCTACTCTGTTATTCAAAAGATTGTCTACTCCTCGAGACCACTCGAGTCCCACCTTCTCCATTCTTCCTTCCTTCTTTCCTTTACTACCCATATTCCAAAGCCCAGATTGTTCCTGCTCTCACTTCCAAACCATGACTCATTCGCACCATTTTCGTGATTTTTCGCGCTAAAATTCTTGAAATCCGAGTCGAAAATGCGTGGCGGCAATCAAAATAGACGTCAGTCAGCATCAATTCCCTCCTCCTTCCAGTACTCTTCCATCTAAATAGAGTGAGATATCTCCCCGATGTGTCACTGTTGTCGCATTGTGCAGAGCTAGTCTAATCGGCCACAACAATGGGTCGTTTCGAAAACCTTCCATGATTCCCCGCTCTTCCCCGGGCTTGATGCATGTAGACCCGAAACAACAGAAATTCCAGACATAATTTCTCAAGCAGCAGCAGCATTTCAAAACTTCCCCTTGCCCACCTCCACAATTGCGACATACCTCTTTTCTGTCCATTCCATTCAGTCACCACAGATTTCCACCTCCTCCGTTCCCTCTTCTTAGTAACTTTCCCCCGTAGACCCACAACTGTTTTCGTGACCATCTACTCAAATTTCGCATCGCGTTTTACACGGCCCGATCAAATGTCAATGGTCATCGATTAGGGTAAACAACGATGAGTTGGATTGATGATTTAGCTCTCACTCCTTATGTGTGACTGCTAGAGACCATAAAGGATAATTTGACAACTTGGGTGCAATTTTGCAATGGAAAATGCGCGCAACGCAGCCCACGCTGGATATTTATTTACACTTGCTCGTATGCGCTGGTTATTTGCGGGGATAAGAGCCCTTGTGTCTCTAGAAAAACGCGTGATCGTTTCCGTATACTATTCTTCGTGCCGAAAATCTCAAAATAAATGCAGCCATGGAAGATCATCACCTAATGAATCAGTACTATCGAGAGTCGGGTCCGAGATACAGGCAAGTTTCCTATCCTACAAGTAATCTTAATCACTTTGCAAAAGTTGGGCCTTATCTTTTTTCACGCCATCAACAACGAAATGATGGTAGGGATCTAACTCCTGGCACATCACTTACCCCCTTACTTCTCTCTTCCTAAGCAGAAAAAGCTGCTAGCAAGCGCACTACAAAATAGCTCTCGGGATAATTACGGCTACTTCTCACTGTCCTAGTAATAATTCACTGGGAAGGAGGGAAGGTCTGAAATAGACACTCACTCTCTCTCAATGACTCTTTCAGGTCGCAAGTAGAGAGCAGAGACAGACAGAAGGATAGACAACAGAGAGATCCTAGAGAGTCAAAGAATAGGCTGTCCCCCATATCCCTCCCTTCCCTCTCTCCTCGATACCTCCTCCCTGCTCTGCTCTCACACCTGATTCCAATCCGCCATCCTCTAGTCCGCCCCATCTTCATCCTATAGTCTAAGATGCGCAAGTCCGATGAGGATCGGTTCACTAGTCAGGCCAATGCCATTCTGTACGATGCTCTCCATGATATGCTCCAGAAAAGGTGCGAAACTCTACATTTTTGAACCATTATTTTGTATTTTGTCAATATTTTTCAGTTATTTTGTCATTTTTCGTATGCATCTGACCGTGACAGGGAGGGACTGACGAACACTATCTGAGAAAGGGAATGCGCCTGAGGGAAGGAAGAATATAGATGAGAGTGGATTCATCGTGTGAGAGAGGATTCAGAGTGGGGACATTGTTGACATACCCGAAGGAAGACAGGAGGCAAAAGAGGATGTAGAGATATGATTTCAAGCATTTTTTGTTCAGCAAACAACCTCAATTTTAGTTGTTTTCGTTAGCCAAAGGTCTCGCTTCGGTTAATTCTTGATCTAAAATGGAAGCGTCAGCTCTTTGGTATCCAAGGCAGCGTGGGAACGTCACAGAAAAGCTTTTTGTATGAAAAATACTGATGAAACGACTGAAAGCGTCTACACAAATGGTTTATTTTCAGCGACTGACACTAAAAAGGTTGCAATTAGTGATTTTGATAGCTAATTGGCTAATTAACGAAGCATTTTTTCAGCGACTCGTACAAATTCCTGCGGATGTCCGATGACATGCACGAGGTGGCGCAGTATCTCAACGACATCCGAATATGCTTCATCGTTGTTACGGTAAGCGTTTTCCCATGCTGATAGTGCCTAGTTTAACCCATTACTAACACCAAAACAAAGACTCGTTTAATTCAAGGCAGGAAGAATGGCGCGCACCATGAATCAGTTTAAGCCATCAAAATTGCAGGTAACCGGCTACGTCTTCATTCTCATCTACCTCATCATGCTGTGCGTGCGAAGGAATCGACGGAACCAACCACGAAGAAGGAACTGGGACGGCTACCAGGTCGGAAAGGTGGTGAGTAGGAATGCTAGTAGCGAGTAGAATCGTGTCATATCGCTAGGAATGCATGCAAAGACAGTCGGAGTGCATGATTGTTTGGCCTGAACACCGTTGGTCCTATTAGAGTTTACGCACAAGTGAGATAGAATCCCGGAAAAGGCACCTAAAGGGAGCAGCAAGCATGCGTGGAAATCCAGAACCATTTACATTGAGTTAATAAATTTATCTGAACTCTGTTGGTTTACTGAATACAATTTCCTAAAGGTCGCGAGTAGGAACACAGGAAGGAAGAGAGAGCATGAATGCATTAGTGTTTTAGAATCCCTGAATAGACGTTCACAAACAAAGGGCAGGAATACGGAAAGAGAGCGAAAGAATGCATGCATTGACATTCAGTGTCCTATAAATCATTGGAGATTGAGTGAATGCGTGATACTTTTGTCGAACGAGTGAGATACGAATGGTAAAGCATGCATTGATGGAATCCCCGGGCTTGAATCCACATTTTTTGAAATTATTTAAGAAACACAACAGATACATTTCGAAAGAATCATGGAATGCATAATAATGGCGAAAGAAACCTCCACCTCCACTCCTCCATCACCAATTGAGAGATTGAGATTCTTTCGAAATGTGATTTATAGAACCCCAAGAACCCATCCTACCGAGAACTGCATGTCGAAAGATCTAGGTTTTTCAAAGTTCAAAGATCATTTTCAGGGCGATGGCAACTTCTCAGCAGCCACCTCCAACAACGAGGAGCAATTGACAAGTGTGCGAACAGAAACTGTCGCGCCGTACATGAGGAACCACCACAGGTGAGGATAGACCAGAAAACCCGTAAGAGCAAGGGAATACAGCTCTCATAGAATCCAATGAAATAGTTGGGCTACTTACAAAGGGACAGACGTTGAGAATGTTCGACTTGTGTTCGAGTTACTCAAGGGCCCATCGTGAACCTATCCCTATTTCAGTCGATTGGGCGCGGATCGTAATCCTCCTTCCTTCATGCGACATGGTCATCTCAACCACCAGCAGACAACTCGATTGATAGGAGAGCAGGACGGAAGTGTCGTCAAGCACCAGGTGAATAATGTTGTTTCAATTTTTCTTTTGCAAAACAGTAATATTTGAATGTCTATCCAACGAAAGGTTCTTGAGAAAATAGTCTAGCTTTCTCATGCAAAAATATGACAAAAACAATAGTGACAGCTTTTAGCCACCAGAGATTGCGAGAGATCAACATTTGATCTGCTTTCTAGGATGCTAGCTTGCAAAAGCGTGAGAGAACTGGCGAGACATGTGAGATTCAACAACTAACAGCCGATTCAATGCCTTCCCTAACTCTCTCGTGTGAATACCCATTCCTATGGTCAGTACAGTCTTCAGATCCCTCACATCACAACGGATCCTCCTCCACCCAACGAGAAGCCTCTCGCCTCCGTTCCCCAATTGGTTAAGGACTCGGCTGCTCAAGACATCTCCGTCAGCTAGACTCCGCCCACTTTCCCCGTTCTTCGCTTTCTGACGACCCTTTGCATGCCTAGGTTTCCATTAGGATGAGGGGTGGCAAGAAACCGAAGAAGTTTCGTATTTTCCACGTCAATTTCTCAACGGGTCACTCCTACATTAGGATGCCTCCTCATTCCATCGATACTGTATACCCCACCGTAATCTAGTCCATGGCCTAGTCTCTTCTTCTCAGCCATAACAACTTCATCATTGCTCACGTTTCCATCATTCAGTTCCTTCTCTTTCACAACAATCAGTGCTATCTCATCCATCTGGTGTTTATTAGGTCGATCACAGAGTAAGAGATTCCCTCCCTTCCTCTATTCCGTGCTTCCTCTCAATGGGTCAGTGTGCCAGACTTTTCCCTTCCCCATTCTTCTCGTTTTCTGTTGTATATCCTTGTATCGAGTGCCTTACGGGCTCAAGAGTCCGCTCTTTCTCTCCTTGCACCATCTATATTTACTTTGTATCATCACACACAGTTATCGATAAATTGCACGACTCAACATACAACATCTTTCATATACATCATCGTAGACTACTAGGGGGCGGGGATGGAGGAGAGGGGGCGGGGCTAGAAAGGGGCGTGGCCTGTCCCGAGTTGCGCCCGTCTAGCATCTCTTCTTGCACAGAACCAGCAGAGGCGCGCACTTAGGACCCTCGATCACCTTGAGAGAGCAACAGTTAGTTTCCTGCGCCAAGGAAGTTTCCGTGACCCATTTGTACTACCGTATACCTTCTCCTTTCCGTTCCATCCAGCAGACGCACGCTCCGTTGAGGTGTTGATGTTGCCGCACAGCTCGTGAGCACCGTCCTGGACAATCAATCGATAACGATCGCATAAGAATACCGTACAACTACCGTATACCAATCGATCGATATGGTGAACCTCTTCCGTAATTCTCCTACAGTATACCTTGATGATGCAGGGTGCGCAGTTGCCCACGTGGACGGGCACGAAGCCGTCAGCCTTCGACTGGCTGTACGGACGCCACTGGTACAGCAGACCCTCCTGCAGAGAATATTGATTGATTGATGGATATTGATTACAGTAGATCAAGGACTACGGTAGACGACAGTAATCTACCGTACCGAGCCGGGAGGAGGGTTGACGAGCATCTGGAACGATCCGATCTCCTGGCCAGAGTTCTCCTGGTTGTTCTGGCCGAAGGTTGCAAGCACCTGAAAAGGGATCGATAAATATTGACAGGTACAGTAACCCACAGTACAAACACCGTAACCACTACCGTACCTTTCCGTTGCCATCATCGTAGGCACGGCCAAACACCGGCTCTCCGTGCTTGTACCACAGGGCGACGTACTGGTTCGACTTGCCGCCGACGTCCGTCGTGAGAGGACGATTGTCGGCCTGAGAGGGGTACGGTATGAGCATGATATCGATTAGGGAAGCTCGGTATCTTGAAGTACGCCTTCACAATATCTTCTGTGATTCACAGACTGTGAAGGGACTGTGATCGATACCGTACTCCTACAGTACTCACCAGCATTCCATTGGTGGGAAGGGGGTTACGGTACTTGGTATCGCACCAGATGTCATCGTAGATCTTCACGCCAGTCGGGGGAGGAGAGAGCGTACGGAAGATGGCCATCAGACCCTGAATCAGACATCGATTATTGATCTACCGTAATACCGTACCTGGGTGGCGGGACCGGCGCATCCCTCGCTCTTGCCCGCATTGCCGACCTTGGCTTCCTCAGTGCCCAGGTCGAGATAGCCAAGGAGGTCCTTGCCATCCTGAACGGATTATCGATTAGTATCGTACCCTATGCCTACCGTATCTACAGTACCTTGGTCTTGAGCATCACGGGCGTCGACTGTCCACAGCGGACGAGCTCGAGATCCGCGCGACCAGAGTCCTTGGTCTTGAGGGGAAGCCACTGGTACCTGAAGTGGATGAGGGATACGGTAGAGGAATATCAATCGATAGCGAATCTACAGTACTCCTCCATCCTCACCAATATCCATTGCTGTTGTAATCTCCTTTGTAGGTCAGAATTTGAATCTGTCCACCGAGATCGCGCTTGCCCGTGAGCTCGACCTGGAATACGGTATGATTACGGTAGCACACAACAGTAACCACAAGCATCTTCGCCCATACGCCTCCATACCCCCACAGTACCCCACCCCTACCATACCACTATAGTACCCTAATACCGTACCCCTCCACGCATTACGGTACCCCATTCAATCTACAGTATCCCCATGCCGTACCTTGGAGTAGGCGAAGGAGCACTCGACGACTCCGTCGTTGTTCCATGCGCGGCCGTGCACCGGCTTGCCGAACTTGTACCACAGCGCCACGTACATGTTCTGCTGGCCCGGGATGCGAACCTGAGGAGATCCAGGGTTACGGTAGGGCATTGAGGGGTATCGAGGGGTATTCAAGGGGTCCTCAACTCACGGGATCATCGGGGAAGGGGGTGCCGATCTCCTGGAAGGCCCACGTATCTTCCTTGGCAGGCATGGCGACTCTTCGACTGCTTTCGAGTAGAATGGAGAAGAGGAGGGAGAGATGGCCTTTTATATTCCCTGAGAGAGTGCGATTTGACTTGCCAAGTGAGTGAGTGACTCAATTAGTGGATTATTGATTGAAATTGCACCTATCGACTATGAAAATGAAGAGATCATTGATTTATCGATTCAAACTGCACGATAGTCTACCGTATCGTTACAGTATCACGATCTACCGTAACTTTACTGAATCAGAATCTACGGCACATTTTCAACTACTGTGTCCACACAGTATCTGCGTTAATCGATCATCGATAACCGTATTCAGTCCACATACCGTATCTACACAGTATTCGACTCTACCGTATCCCGTCAAAACACAATATACTGTAACCCAACGGCAAAAAAGATTCTTGTCTTTCAACCAATCTATTTAGATATCCTTTACAGCGCAAACACCAAGTTCTATGGGTCAACATGTCATCTTTGACCTCTTTTCCTTTGTATCTGTATTCAATTGGTATACACAACACGAGTATTGATCACAATACTATCTTTTATCGCGGTTTGGAACCGGCAGGGATAGGATAGGGGAATCTTACTATTTCTTCTCCTCCTTTTTCTCTTCCTTCTTTTCCTCTTTCTTCTCCTCCTTCTTTTCTTCCTTCTTTTCTTCCTTCTTCTCTTCCTCCTTCTTTTCCTCTTTTTTCTCTTCCTCCTTCTTCTCCTCCTTCTTCTCCTCTTTCTTTTCTTCCTTCTTTTCTTCCTTCTTTTCTTCCTTCAATCAAACAAGTCAGTATCTAATTCATCTACCGTATTCTACAGTACCTTCTTATCGTCCTTCTTGTCTCCTCCTTCTAATTCGAACGTGCAGAACTGTCTGCACACTCCCTGTGGCTTCGTGTCATTCGTCCAGATCTACAATCGATTCAGATTACAGTATTTCACTACCGTATTCATCCAACCTGTCTGGGATTCTTGTCTGCATCCGTCTTCTTGTCACTCTTCGTGTGATAGAATGCGAAGAAGTGCTTCATATTCTCGGGAGCCGTCTTGCCCATGAATGAGATCTTCACCGTTACCGTCTCCTGTAAGAGGCGACGTTTAGCGATTGCCTGCCCCGATCACACCATTACCTTCGGCTCGATGAAGCCCAGAGGCTGACGCACACGGAAGATATCGTTGGCGGTGCACTTGATCTGAAGTAGCCAATGATCAATCTACCGTAACCTCGATACCGTACCTTGTAGCACTGTCTATCCGCAGTATTATTCGTAATCGTTCTTTCAACTGTGATAGGGTCGCCCACTTTGCCCTTGAACAGCACCTTAGCATCGGGTTTGAGCTCGAGCTGGAATTGAATCAGTTATCGATTGGCGAAGTGAATGAATACAGTACTCCCCAGACATGGTCAAGAGAGATTTGCTCTCTAGCTTGCATCCTGGGCCACAAAAACTTCCCAGGTTCGTCATTTTCAACTCTAAATAGCCCAACTTTACCAGCTTACGGCACTTAAATCAGTTACGGTAACTACTTCGATTACAGTACCAATATCAATACTTGAACAGTATCCCAGAATAACGCGAGGTCGGAACCGATCGATCATAGAGAACATAGCAGTTTCGGGGGACATGGTAGGCAGGGTAGGTCAAACTCACTCCGAAAGGGGGCTCTCCGGGCTTAGCGACTGCCTCGGGTTTGGCTGTTTCTCCTCCTTTAGCTGCCATTCTTGAAGAGACAAATAAGGGGAGGACCACTCGGAGCGAGCGACAACTAGATGAATGAGGGAGAAGTGAGGAGAGGAGAGAGGGGAGAAACGAACAATAGACCGATTTGCATCTCGAAAAGGCAGACAACGAATCAATCAATCGATAATCCCGAATAGATTGCTCCCCTAACAAGGGTAGATATCGCCAAAGAACGGATCGATTATCGATTAAGTTTCTGCTCGACCTGACACCACGAAAACCACCCAGCAGGAAAACAAACCAAGGTCACCTCTGTTTCACCGGCCACAATAATCAATCGTGTCTATTTCCACTGGAAGTAAAACGATCGTTTACATATCATAATCATAGCAACAGAGAAAAACTAACCGATGAAATCCAACTGGAGTCGCGCGAGGACCAAATTAATCGCATCCTTGCGGCTCTCCCCGATGGAAGACGATAAGCTCGGCTTTAACTCCATCTGAATGTTATTTTGGCGTGGAAGAAAGGTGATAACAATCAAAACAGACCGTCAAAACAGACAAACAGACAGACGGAACATAAAAAAACAACCTGAGAAATCACGAAAGTCAGAAGAGGAAGTTTTTTCTTACCGTAATTTCGATTGATCGCTTTCACGTGACCCAACGCCTTGATCTACCTCTCCCTCTCCTCTCCCTCTTCTGCCCCTTTTCCCATCTCTCTCCAGTCTTCTTCGCGCTCGCGCGTTTTCCTGTCCCTGTGAATTTGCTGCACTTTTCCTAGATTTTCGCGCCATTTCGTCAACGTTTTCGCTCTGCCCTCGTATTTTTGGTGTGTCTATCGCTTTTCTTCTGCTAATATTCTTGCCCTTAGCCATAATCTGCCGCCACCGTCTATCAGCCTAGTCAGGAACGCACTTTCTTTGCTCAATTGCGCCGATTTTACTCGGAAATTAGGTTTGAATCGTTTGGTGCGTTGTTATCATTCACTGCGCCCATGACTTCCTATGTTCCTCCGTCCACTGCCTGCTACCTGACACCCCCATTTCATGGTTCTGCCCATTCCCATTGTTGTTTCGCGATTCCCCATTTTCCCTTGAACGTCGTTTCACCATAACTTGACATTGATCTTTTCAGGTACCGTTACTCGGCGAAGGCTGGCGCGATAAGAAGCTAAAGACTGCAACTGCGATGATTCGGCTT
This sequence comes from Pristionchus japonicus, assembly GCA_900490845.1. NCBI lineage: Eukaryota > Metazoa > Nematoda > Chromadorea > Rhabditida > Neodiplogasteridae > Pristionchus > Pristionchus japonicus. The sequence goes on along the minus strand of LS505737.1, from coordinate 86,495 downwards.
CCTCGACCTCTCCACTTCTTCTGTTTGAGGCCAGTTTATACACTTCTGCGGGTCTCCCTTAGTTCCCCCCAGGGAGGAACTCTCTGAGGATCGGGTTGGTTAGTGATTAGAACTCGCCCAAAATGGTAAGCAGCTGAATAAACTTAATTACCTCACCCTTCACGTTCGCGTGTCGCGTGGGGTTTCACATGAGGGTCCCCCGACAGGGCTTAGGATCCACGTGGCTGGAGGGAATAGCGCCGGGCGCTCACCTCGCGCAAGTTCGCTTATCGCCAAACCTCCCGATACCTTTTAAGCGGTTACAATCTACCAGCCTGTGCTGATAGTGTCTAACCGCTGTTCAATTAAATCCCGGGGTCGCTTATTAAAGAATGGATGCTAATTAATCTTATTGAGGAGCGAGGAAACGATCGGTGTCTATTGAGAAGCGAAGAAGGAGCGCCGAGTGGACAGTATCTGGTGGAGGGGAAGAGGAGTACGTCGATTGCCGACCCACGAGTCACAGCGACCTCCATCGACGCCCTTACTCGAAAGATCAGTTTTTTGTTGTAATAATATCCAAAGTAGTGATCTAGGAGGATGCGATAGGTATCATTCGATTAGCAAACGCGCAATCATCGTCTAGGGGCTAGATGCGCGCCGAAATGTGTTTATTTTGTAACTACTATGGGTTTTGCTTCTACCGGGACGTTTTACTGATATACTATGGGTACTATTGATGTACTAGGGACGATCTGCCGGTACTACTATGGGTAGATGCACTACTAGGGACGTTTTTACAGAATTAACTCTATCGGCACGTATTTACCTCTAGATGGTCTTAGCGTGTTTAACATCTAATCGAAAATGTGCCTATTCGCCTTTTCTAAACCGATTGAAGGGGAGGAAATTAGACTGTTTAACTGTTAATTGCTCTTCTCCGTGACAGGAACGTCACGTGCAGAGAGGGAAGCATCGTCGTGAACAGAAGAGAGAAGGAGAAGGAGGGAGGAGTGTGTGAGTAGAAGAAAGGTACAATGGAACGAGAAGATTTCGTCATCAATCAATCGATTGCAGACATGCATCGTGTCTGGTAGCACCGAACTTCTGGCTGAGGGATGGAAGGAAGGAGTGAATGGATGGTTGGTTGAATAGCGAGGGCATGAGAAAGAAAGGGGAAAGCGAAATAATTGGACTGATTGCAGGAGTCTCTTCTCACTCTCGTCCTCTCTGCTCCTCTCTTCACGAGCCGGCGATCGGTCGATGTGGAGGATACGGTAGTGTATCGAGATACTGTATCATTCGTTTATTTTGCAATTAGTAAACGTTCCTCGGTTCAGGCTAATCACTTCTCGAGCGAGGGATACAGCAGCCCTCAGCCAGTGCAAGCAAGGAGCCGAGCAGGACGGAGACACCACTTCTGGCTAATTGTACGGTATGTTTTGTACACGAATGACATTATCGATCGCTAGAGTTGCAGTTGACTACGATGTTCTCTCGACGTGAGACGTGGCCTCTCTCGCTGCACTCAATCGACTGAAGGACGAGGATATCGAATAGGTACGTAAGAAGTGATGAGAAAGCAACGATTTCGAAGCCCTTTAAAATGTTCGTGTTTAGAAAAAAATCGATATCTTTCTAAACTGCGTTCACCGTCACGTTTCCATATTCAGTCGGGGCATTATATTGTTACTGAAAGTATTGGGTAATGAAGCTGATCACAATGGAATCGATCGGGTAGCTACCGATAATAGTCAATTTAGGCTCCAAGAAATTGTGTTCAACATCGGAATGCCTAATCTATAATTTCTTCTCTTCCAGTGAGTCGTTGGGTCGTCTTCTCTCCTGCCCTTTTCTGCCCTCTTTCTGGCTGGGGGAGGAGGCTGGCTGCTGTTCGTCTCCTTTTCCTCGTTGAGGTGCTTGCCACCTCTGGGATAGGAACGTCGTCGTCGTTGCGTTGTTATTGTATATCGCTCATCTTTTTACTCGCACGACTCTGCTATAGCAGACGTTCGTGTGGGCTTTGTGGGGGTGTGCGCAGTGTATGGATCGAAGAAGGAAATGGGGGGTGAGAGATGGGAGGAAAGTTAATGCAGCTTCTGGCTACAGTCTCTTCCTTCTCTGGGATACGGTAACAATAGTCTTTTGGTTACTGTATCTTTCGTCACTGTGTTATTGTGTTGCACCGTGACCGCAGGCATGAATGTGGTGCCGTAGCGAGTATCATGGTGCTGTGTGACACAGTGACCTAGTGACGAATGTGTTTCAGTTTATCTGAAATGAACATGGTGTGGTGATCCGAATCGAGATGTTCGCTATGTCGATGCGAATTGCTGGGTCTGTTCGAGCAGAGTGTATTTAGCAGCCCCCACTCGATGAATTATCGAGAGGATAACTAGAGCGTTGTTTAGCTCGGGGTAAACAATAATAGGCAATAGAATGGATACGAATCAAACATCATTTCCTCTTTCATTCTTTCACGCCCTCACTATCCGGGGCGGTCGCCGTACAACAATGAGAAGTGGTGAGTGTATTGATCTTCTTCGAAACTCTTGAGATTGTGCGAAATAGAGAGATCAGGTTCTGGCGCTACCTGACTCTAGGAGATTAATTTGGCAGTCTTTCGAATCCGTTGTTTAGTCGTTTGGAAGACTCACTCGCTCTTTCGATTCGCAACTGCAACTCATTTTCTTCTCTTGTTTGGTATGGTAGTCTACATCAGTGCTTCCGAGGTACGGTAGGGTACGGTATACGGATCACGAACTTCGTTCAGAGCCGTGAATACGCCGCGTGTGTCTATGAGGATAGGTATTCGAATCAGTTGGCGATCGGATTACGGTATTTTCGATTGCAGTCGATTACTCACCGTGGAATTTGATAAGGGCATTGGCAAATACATGTTTGGCTCTCTCGTTGTCGGCCATTTCCTTGCTGTAATTGGTAGGGATACGATAACTATCTTTGCCAATCAATCGATAATCTCAGTCTGCTTCCACGATGAACTACTGTGGCTGGGCATACTCGGATACCAGTTTATGACATTGATAACGGTGTTAGAGACACTTGCTCAGGCAATCTCCGGATATGTCGAGAAGTACGGTAACAACCGTAATCTACAAACAATACCTTTTTTCAGCTGCTTTGATCTCTGCTATCTTTTCATTGTTGCCCATATCGGAATGGCGATTGGTCTCTTCAACCTACACATTCTGTTCATTTATGTGGGATTGATCTTTGATCTTGATCTTGATCTTTGATCTCTTCAGACTCATCGAGGGATCACATTCTATCAATGGATTCCGTTGAAGATTCGAGAGCTATATCAGTCATTAATCGATAAGAACAAATATCCAAAGGATCATCTGATACAGAAAATAACTGGAATCGAATACAAGAAACGAAAATCTGTGAAAATTTCTCTGCTAGAGGAAGATCAGGAAGAGTTCGAGCAATTGATTGAGAAGACTTGTGTTGAAGGATGATCAAAGTAATCGATGTACCATAAAATACAGTAATACAATCATCTGACAAGATAAAAGTTCATGAATTTTTGCGTCCTCTGTTAATTCGACCACGTACTAGACGATAACAGTGGAACCGGCAGAATCAACTCTGTCTCATTTATCGCATATTTGGAATTGATATCGGATCAAGTTCCAATTAGCTTGGTTGCTCGCCTCTCTCACCCAAGCGCTTGGATTTTGGGTTAAACACTCTCCACTTTTTCCACACTCTCTTGCTCTTTTTCCACAAACCAAGCGCCTTGTTTTCTAACCTGTTCAAAGCCCCTGTCAAAGTGGCAAGCGTTTGGAACTTGAACTTGATCGGGCATACCTAATTCGCATTGCACGTTGCCAGATTGGGTGACGAACAACAACAACTTGAATAAACACGAAAATAGATAAACAACATCTCTCTTCTCATTCTCGATCCTCCTCACACCGTGTTGCGGCTGCCGTCTCGCTATGAAACGCGGTGAGTGTCATTTTTTGGTACACGTTGACCATAGAATTCGAAAAGAGTCTGCCTTGTTAGATCACCCGTGTGTCAATTCAGGTATGTAATTCTTACAATTCAGCCGTTTGGAAGACTCATTCGCTCTTTCGATTCACGACCGTAACCTATTTCCTTCTATTGATCTGCACGATAACGTACATGGATCCATCCGAGGTACGGTAGGATACGGTAGATCAGTTAATGATCCCACTCATTCAGTCAACTGGGGCCGTCTCTGGCAAATGTATTTATGAGGAGAGGTAAGAAGTCAGTTCGTGATCGGATTATACGATATTATCGATTACAGTCGACTATTTACAAGCGAATTGGATAACATAATCGGCTATTTCATCTTCGGTAATCTCGGTCTTGGACACGTTTTCGTTATATCTGGTGAGAGTTTTGTAACTCTTCTCGATAACTATTCGATTATTCCAGCTTGCTATTATGATAGCCTACTCTGGCTGGGTATACTCTGGTACCATTTGATGTTTCTTTCACCGATATTTGTAACGATTGGCGAAGCAATGTCCGGATATGTCGAGAAGTACGGTATCTTCAGTAACCTACTGTAATTTGCAAATATTGATTTTAGCTGCTTCGACCTCTTCTCCCTTTACATTGTTGCCCATATCGGAATGGCCATTGGTCTCTTCAACCTACACATTCTGTTCATATACGTGAGATTGATCTTTGATCTGTTCCTTGATCTTTGATCTCTTCAGACTCATCGAGGGATCACATTCTATCAATGGATTCCGTTGAAGATTCGAGAACTATATCAGTCATTAATCGATAAGAACAAACACCAAAAGGATCATCTGATGCAGAAAATATTTGAAATCGAATACAAGAAACGGAATTCTGAGAAAATTTCTCTGCTAGAGGAAGATCATGAAGAGTTCGAACAATTGATTGAGAAGACTTGTGTTGAAGGATGATCAAAGACATCCATAAAATACAGTAATACAATCATCTGACAAGATAAAAGTTCATGAATAATTTGCATTGCTTTCCTTTTCTTTACGTTTTTGTTATGAGTCTGATACCTCAAATATATTCTCTATACGTCTACACCAGACAATAAACCATCTCCGTAATTCGATCCATCTCGCGTGTTTCTTTCATCTTCTCATCATCATCAGACGGCGGTTCCAAATATCGTCCCTCTCTCTGTTTGGCCATTCAACACGATAGCTTGTTCCCGCACCAGCGAAACGATGAAAAAGCGCGAGAAAGCGCGCGAAAAAGATGGGAAATGGGCGAGGTCTCGTGAGAGGATAGGAATGGGATGGATTACAGACGAGTGTCTACTCATCTGTAGCACTAATAGGCCAGGAATGACATCAGGATTCTGTAATCAGTGCAGCGAGATCGTTCGTTGTCTGGCTATCAAAATACTTCATTTTTGCAACCCACCTCTTCCAACCTCTAAACCAGCCTCTTGTTAGTCCAGTAGGAAAGGATGAATCACTGTGTTTGTCTCACAGTCGCTGAATCTGTCGAAGTATTGACCCTATATTCTACCCTAAGATTTTTTAGATTGTGAGATTCCGATAAGATATCACTTGCTCCCCGATCAGTCGCTCACTGATCTCTTCCCAACAAGAAGAAGAGTGCTTCTCCTATTGTTTCATAGATTCTTGCTCTGGAACTCTCTCCTCCCTCCTCTCCTCTTCTCCTCTTCTCATTCCATCACTCGTCCCTTAGGTGCTCAAACAACCACTGATTCTGTTGTCATAGCGTCATTTTGCCCTTTCTTGTCCTTTGGATGATGTGATGGCCCATTTGAAAGTCTCTGAAATGGGCTCAAAAAGACATATTGCTTTCAAATATAGTCCAATTTAGCGATAATGGTAACAAGGTATCGTAACTGTGACACTGCACCCTCTTTAGCGATCCAAATTCAGTGAAGATACTTCCCGGTATTCGATAATTAGTTTAATGCTAATTGTGACCTCGCCTCTTCATCTCGCTGAGTTCTCCACTAAAACTCTATAGCTATGTTTGCCATCCGAGTTTAGTGTAGAGAGGAAGGGAAGAGAAGAGAGGAGAGGCACCTCTCCCTCCTTTCATTTTCCACCCCTGCTCACATCATTTTTCCAGTGGGAAATACTGCCCTTTTATCGATCTTTCCGGCGCAATAGATCACTTCCAATTCGTAATCTACCCTGTTCCGCTAATCTCTCGTAGTGGATGGTGTGAATATCGTCCCTTCCGGCTCAAAATTCCGAATTACCATTCGATTCGATCTGTTGCCTCTCTCACTTCTCCCCCAGTCACCTGTTTTTACGTAGCTTGCGAGAGTTTCTGCAGAAGTTGCTACTGTCACGAGCTCACTTCGCGATAAACTACCGTAGATTCTGGTGAAATTCCAGGAACTATGAACTACTGGTAGTTAAACAAATGAGAAATTAAAGGCAATGCTTGCTGAGATAAAAACCCTCGATCGAACTGCAACTTTCTTCTCTTTGTTTGCTTTCTTGACTCCTTCAAAATACTTGAAGCGCATCTTGACTTGATTCCATTGATTCTTCTACCTTTCGATTCCTCGTCGTTTCGCTGATACATCCGTTACACAAACCCCGTGCAAATCTTGATTTTTACACGACATACAGTTCTGAAAGAACGGTTCTCTTTGCTCAGCTCTGTTCAATATCGAACTCTCTAGTTGTACATGATCAATATCCTCCCTCGTTCAATCTCTGTCTCTATTATTCCTGTGTTATCCCCTAGTTTGTCCATAAACTACGCGATGACTCATCAAAGCCGGGGCTCAAATTATGCGTTGTTGACCTGTTTAGGCTATGAATCCACCCTCTCCCACTTCCAATCATAATCGTCCCTTGCAGAATGTCCACAACATCACACTCGATCATCAAACGAGCTCCCGTAAGTCATTCCCCTCCTCCTCCCTCATCCCTTCGCTTCGCTCGTTCCCCTCCCTATCGACCTCCTCCCTATTCCCGTCCCGGTAGTGGTAGAGACGGTTCCCCTCCTCCTTCCTACAAAGACGATCGCCATCCATGGGATGGGCCTCCCCCTTGGGAATCCGGTCCGCCCCCTCCTTGGTACGACAACGATCTCCCGCCGTGGAAGAGAGAAGAACTGAGACGAATCGACGGAGATAAAGGGAATAACGTAAGTGAACCGACTAATGCTTCAATCTGCTAACCAAGAGGCCCACTAACTTTCAACAACATTATGCCTAATTGTGTGCTTCAAAATTTGCATCGCTATTGCTTCAGCGGGAGGGATGACTGGACTTTTGGAAAAGCTGGTGGTTTTACTCGTATGAACAGAAGAATGGGACTTAACTGCGGAAATATTTTGGATATTCAGGACACTTGGGACTGGGAATCGGCGATTCGCAACGGTTACACGACTCCCAAGACTCCCGACGTCTACCCACTCAACAGGCCTCCCTACGGCACAGAAGGGACGAGCTACAGTGCTCCCATCCCATTGCCATCGCTCAACATGCGGATGAATACGTGGGTTATTGAAGTCATTCACGAATTATATCTGACATGATTGTAATGAGCACTTCTTCAGTCCCAACTCTGCCACACCCTACTCCCCTTCTTCCTCCTCATCATCTGAATCAAAGGAGAACTATGGCCCCCCTCCACCCGGGCCATGGAATGAACGATATGATGACCACAAGCCAAAGGATGAAAGTGAGGATTTTGAACCAATGAGACATCAGTTTGACTATGCGAAAATGGTCGAGTGCCTGTCTCGATCCATTGCACATAGCCCTCGCTCGATTCGCAAACTTTTCATCCATTGGCCACGCTAAGTCATCTCTCTCTCCCTACGACAAATAAAGAGAAGGAAACGTAGACAAAGTTATCGAGGGAATCGAAAGATGAGGAAGTATATTGAATTCTTGTGCTGAAACTCAATTTTAGTCAGTTGCACTTACTGCGCACCTCTGATCCGTTCAATTCAGGAGTGTATCTCCTCACTCTGACAGGATACAAAAAGTTCCGAACTGAATGAGCGCACTACAGAACTTCTCAAAAAGAGAAAACACTTTCTGCATAGAGTCAAAATTATAAGGGATTCAGGTTGATCTTTGCTCTCTCCCTTCCAGCCAACGTTGGTCTCATCGTGGGAATCATCGTTGGCTGCATCGCTCTCGTCCTTTTCCTTCTCGTTATCTTCTGTTGCTGGAGAAATCGAAGGAAGAGAGCAGTCGGAGACCAGCGGCTGTTCCCCATTCCACCCATTACGGTGAGTGACCCATGATGATCTGCCTTCTCACAAGTGCTTGATCACCTTGCGAATTGTTAGAGACTGATCCAAGAACATCAGAGAGAATATATACGTCCCATTCTGTCTGATCGACGCCTACAATGCACGAAATTTCATCGTGCCAACTCATCATAATGCCCTATCAACAGTGTTTGATCCATTATCCGTCTGTTTTCCCAGTTTGAGGGCGCGCTGCATAAACAACGCGTTGTTTCGATGATCAAAGAGCGATTTGTTTGTGAAATTATTTCATCCACCATGCTCCTCATTTGATCACAGATTGCTTTCAGAGTTCTAACGCCTACGCTAAATACGAGCAATCGCCCACCTTCACTGCCAATGACATCTGGGAGTTGGATAGATCGAAACTCATTCTGAATTATGAGAAGAAGTTGGGGAGTGGAGCATTCTGCAATGTGTTCAAAGGTAAGCACTAGATAAATATGTGATTGGTGAAACATAACGAAACTTTTAGGCCGAATCATCGGCGAAGCTCCAGTGCTGCGCATTTCTTCCAGTCGAATTCGGTAATAATCTAAGTTCAAACGAAAATTTGTAATTTTTGTGTTCGTGAGGTTCAAATCATCGAATTCCAGAGGTTCCTCCTCTCTCATCGACTGCGACGTAGCCGTGAAGATGCTTCCCTCCTTCGCAGATGATATTGCAAGGAGCGATTTCATGCAGGTCTTTATTGATCTCGAAAGCAATCCAACAAAGCAACGAGTTTCGAGGACCCATCACATACTTGCAGGAGATCAACTTCATGAAATCCCTCCAGTACCACCCGCATCTCGTGTCCATGCTCGGATGGGTCAGCGATCGGTTCGTTTCTTACCTCGTTTCGTTTTCTCTTGATTGCAAAAGTTTAATAATTTACAGAAAATCACCCCTGCTCGTGGTGGAGCTTTGCGAGAAGGGAGATCTGCTGCACTACATCAGGAAGAAGAAGGAGGAGATCGTATCGGTAAGAGGCCGATGATCAATCCAGCTTCCTTTGCCAATTTCCCTCTCCAAATAAAAAATTCAGGGCTACCAGAACACGAACGGTCTCAAGCTCAAAGACGTTTTATCCTTCTCGTGGCAGATCGCCAATGGATTGGTGTGTGATCCTTCCATTCCTCTCCATTCTCTCTCACCTCTTTGCTATCAGAAGCGGCGCGATAAGCAGACTGGCTCATTTGGGGCAACCTAAGCCCCTTTTCTAAGCCAATCCCTTCCTTCAGGAATACCTCACGAGTGCTGGCTGCATCCACCGAGATATCGCCGCGAGGAATGTTCTAGTGGACGCAAACAATGTCTGCAAGGTAACTTCCATTTCATCCATTTCGAACTGCCAGCAAAACGGTGGACATGCAACAACGTTTGATAATAGTTCAGTTCAATGCATTCCGCACTCTGTGATAAGCTCTATTCAATACATCCCTCTTTCAGATCGGGGATTTCGGTCTCTGTCGACTGACGGAGACTCTGCTGTACCAAGCACGAGGTTTGAACGAACGGAACATGAATAGCAACAATATAACATTTGAGGCGGTCGTCTCCCACTGAAATGGATGGCTCCTGAAGCCCTCTCCAATCTGGAGTACTCGTTCAAGAGTGATGTGTGAGTTGTTTGCTAATTAGCAACTTACACATAAAAAATTAAACATGCATTTCAGTTGGTCGTACGGCGTTCTCCTCTGGGAACTGTTCTCGTTCGGCGAGGTTCCCTTTGCATCGCTTCAAGTGAGTCTCACGAGCGTTTTCTCATCATATTTTAATTTGTTTTATTTAATTACAGACAACTGACCTCCTTGCTCATCTACAGCGAGGAAATCGACTGGAGAAACCGGAGTGGTGTACACCCGAGATGTACATTGTTTGATTTTTATTGAGCTATTTTTGTGCCATGAAATTTGTTTTGATTTTAACAAAGCTGAAGCAAGAAAGAAACTTCCTTCCAGTTACGACCTCATGCTTCGATGCTGGCGGGAAGATGCCAATGAGCGACCATCCTTCAGCATTCTATCCGCTGACTTTGCCAGGATGCTCGAGCATGTTACGGGTGAGTGATGTGTTTCCTTTTCACAGTTCCTCATCACTTTTCGTAGTTCTCGTGCGTCTTCTCAATGGACTAATCAACTTTCAGAGAGTTACGGCTACTTGGTCGCCGTTCCTCAGAGAGACGCTGTGCATGCTGCAGATTCAACGGAAGATGAAGAGATCGATAATGTTTGATATCCTCGGATCAATTATTTTCTTACTCTCTTAATTTCACGTGCTCTCTCGTTGTTTAGCGAGAGAACATGCAGAACTGAGAGAGGCAGATGACTTCCCCACTTCGTACTTCCTCCCAATAGTATTACGCAATCGCTAGACGTGTCCCGTTGTTGATCTCGATAATGTTATTACTCTCGCTGTCATAAATAATGTTCGTTGGAAGATGGTTGCAAAAGATTTGCCGCCAGCAGGGGTCGAACCTGCGACCTTGGGCTTATTAGACCCACGCTCTAACCGACTGAGCTATGGCGGCTGATGCTGTCTAGTGAGAAACAATCTTCTTTGAGCAAAGAAAAAGAGAAGTCGACTGAATTATTCGTACTGAACAGAAAAAGCCGAAAGATAGCGAAAAGTCAGTTGGAACTCGATATCATCTGCAGTCCTCCCTAGTTCGCCTTTTAAAATTGTTGTAATCATCGCTCTCTCGTCTCCTTACATGCTTGAGTTGATTCATTCATCACGTCCTTTTCCTTGACACCGCCTGATTCATTCCGTTTCTTTTCTAGACGCGCATTCATTCTTTGCTTGATCCATCTCTGAATTTAAGTGATAGTTTCGCGAAAGATTCCGCGATGGGATGCAAACTGGGTAAAGCTGTCTCGAAAATATCCGCACGAAGTACGAATAATGTGAGTCGTTTCCAACTCAGATCAATCTTATTGTTCATCCATGCAATATTTATACGAAGTTTCAGGGCATAATATCTTTGCTGAACGACGACTGTCTTGATGAAATATTCTCCAAGCTAGATAGGCAAATTTTCCGTGAAGGAAATATTGCTCAAAATGCCTTTCAGACACTCTCTAGAGTTGATGTTGTTGGTCAGTCGGAAGATGAATTATTTTGCTCGACTTCATATACCTCCCAAAATAGAAGGGGACCAGTTAAGAATTGTGCAGGTATACACAAATGTTTGAATAATAATAATAGAATAATAATAATTAAAGGGTGAAAACTACCAGGCTTTTCGACTTTTGGGCATTGACGGAAACTTCAATTACGATTTCACAATTTCAACGCCTGATTTAAAGAGCGAACTGATAATGTATCGTGGAACCTATACTCTTTATGACGTACTTGTTGAATTCTTCATTGCACAAAGGAACTTATATTTTAGCATCTTTTTGCAGTAGGCAAGAACGTGGATGTACTCTATCCAACAAAGGTTCTTCTCGTGGATAATCTCAAGAGTCTTTTTCGGTCACACTCGTGCAAAACGATCATAATTGTGAATGTACGTTTCATTGAACAACTTGTTTTGTTTCACTTATTCGGCATCATGCTATAGTTTAGATGATCATTGATTTGCCTTTCATTAAACTCTTGGAGAGGAGAGCATCTGATGTGGATAATATCGAGATGAATAATGTTGAGATTTCTGGAGATTGCACTGAGAGGTTTCTAATCGCTACCGGCCCTTGGAAAATCAATTTTCAGTTTGATATCAATGATGCTGAATTCAAATCTCAATCAACTTTTAATAAGAGAAAAATCGAGCGACCTCATTAACGAGAGGTTCATTAAGAAATTAGCCAGAGGAAATACAAGTAAAAATGATTGTACTATCTGCGCGAGTGACACTGTCGCCGATGTCAGTAATTTGTAACATAATAAATATGTAGAGGAAATAATAATTAATCTTCGATCCAATATTTGCAGAGATGCAGATTCACAGTCGCTCGTAGCATTTTTGGTTCATTGGCCCGTTTCAATTCCCTAAGTATAGCGTCACTCACCGTTGATTCTAGCTGGATTATTGAGTGTTTCAAGGTTGGTTCAAACCATTCTCAGAGTAATTTCTTCGTTGACCCTCACCTTTCATCGGTAAATATTTCAGAAACGTCTATCGACTCGTCAACCTGGTCTCTGGAACTTTTCAATAAATAAAAGAATGACTGATGCGGATTTCACAGCAACTCCTCCGCATTGGGAGGTTTGTTCATGCATAAAACCCTTGAAAATTTGATTTGCAGGTAATAATTCGCGACAATGTTGGTTGTTTTCCACGTACAATCACTTTCAAAGATCAAATTGACGGAACTCAAGTCGAATTTGGATGTTACGACTTCAATCCCACCACTGGTCATGTTAAAATGATGGTAGAATTCACTGTGATGGGTCTAGAAGGATTGAATTATTTCGCTAAATTTTCGTCCACATGAACATAAATAATTACGCAAAACGATTATAAATTGTAAAAAATAAATTAATCTCCACTCCAAGCAAAGAGCGGAAACGTGCTTCGTGAAGTTGTGACTCATCTGATAAGGCTGAGAAAAGATAAAAAGAGGCAAACTATGCGAGGGAGAGTCTACAACCCACTCAAATATAGTCTTTTCATCCATTCATTCAATGTCAATTTTCGTTCTTACCTTCAGTTTCTCTTCACTTCGTTGTATTCGCAGAAATTTGCCCATTTTCCATTACAGCCATGCTTTTATCCTCTCTGATCTCTCTCCTTTCGATCCCCGGTGCTCTCTCCATATCGATCTTCTACAACCACAAGGTAGACTACGCAAGCATCGACAAACTTTAGATTGCAAAGTTTACCGAGAGACTTCACCTGTCTTCTTGTCGACGAAAATTCACTGCCAACACGCCTCTGCGAGGGTGTTTTGGAGTGAGAGTGAGATGGATGTTTGAAATTGGAAGATCGGCATTGAAAACGGATAGAGAAAACTTATTTCTCTGAGCAAGATGAAAAAAGTAATTATGTAACGAAATTGCAAAGTTGCAGCGTGGTCGTGAAACACTGAACATCGCTGCAGCAGCCTACTCAGACAATCCTCTTCGTTGTCTCGCCTACACCTTCCCAAATGCCAACTACAAAATACTATCGCATGTTGTGAGTTTTCTATGAAAAATCCATCAGTTCGTTACCTTTCTCTTTGCTCCAGCCCCAGAACGCATGGCTTGCCAAATGCATTTGCCGTTTGCTGCGTCGATTTCGTAGTCTTTCTTAGAAGAAGGAGGAAAACACGATTGTTATACCGCACCTTAATGCTAGATGGAAGAAAACAGCGTGCTTTCTTGAGGTTGTTCGCTTTTTGAGGCGCAGAGTGCGCATGAAAGTGACACAATTGATGCGATGAGAGATCTAAAGTTCTTTCTTCACAACATCTTCGTGAGCGAATTTTGTATGATCCGCAGAGTTGTTCTTTGAACATTAGCTATGAAAACTGGTCAGGACTAACACTTGATGATGTCTTCCGTTCAGAACTCAAAATAATGGATATTGTCCTTCAGGAAGTTCCATGCGACTCTCGCAATCACACTTGTGCAATGTTCGTTGCAATGTCAGTGGCCGATAAGAGGATGGTCGTGTCGTTCCGAGGAACCACCACCAGTGAGTCGGAATATCATCGCCCATCTATTGTTGAAAATATTGTGAACTACTGCAAAGATCGCAAAAATCTGTGCAGTTCTGGAGCCATAACATCTCGATTGCACCAAAACTATCCATCTTTTGATATCCCGTAGATACACCATTGCGCATAATCGGCAGATTATCTCATTTCCCAATCTTTGTTGATCTCGAGAATGGGGAAGAAAAGATTGTCCTTTGCCGGATGGTTGTAGTTAGTACACTCGCTTGTTTGCATGTCTTCTTCTTCTTCCTTTCTCGGGATCATTTCTCTAAACAACCACGATCATTTCCTGTACTTTCATAGATCTGTCCGAGACCACAACGTAGTCGTAAAATACGTTCGTAAATAGATTTTTCCTACACTCAGAACACCAATTCTTGTCGCAACTGAAAATAACAATGCAAAAATATTGCAAGTTCTGTTTAACGATCCCTTGCGCTAATTTCCACATGGTCGATTCGTGTAGATTAGAGATTTACATCCAATCAAGGAAGTAACTTCATGTTAGGTGGGAAATTCCCACCTCTGTGGCTGTGCGACCAAACAACACGCACGTTTTCTCATTGAAGACTTGTCTTTCCGTGGTTATTTCGAGTGTTGGTTGATCCCTGAACTGCAATCAGAAAAGCTTCAATTTTGCTTCAGCTGCAATCTTCTATGGGTATTCTCGGCATTGCTGGTCCCCTATTCTGAGAACTTTGATGCAGAGAAAGTTATTCCTAGCCTTGGTCGGTCCCTGATTCAGAACTTTAGCTAGAAAAAGTTTCTTCTCTGCTTTCTGCAACAGGAAGCAGGTGAAGTTGTATTCATAGCGATTTCTCTCCGTTTTCGGGTGCATTTCCTTCGAAATGTCTGGTGGAGGGAGTGAATTGTAAGCAGTTTTGCATCTGTCTACAGCGTGTGCAAATGGCACTGACTACGTAGATTGAAACACGGGCACTGGTGTCTAAGTATCTCACACTCTATCACTTGTCATGTAGACGATTACCCGTAACTTGAACTTACTACGCAGAAAAAGAAGGCGTTGGAGGAATCAGAAACCGCCAGACATGTTGACAGTAGTCGATGATCTCTAAGCAAACGATGAAAGGACTACACCATATTTTTTATGGAAATCTAGCAAAACATGCTGTCTGGCTGATGATTATGACTGCACTTATTAATGATCTGATCTCTTTACTGACGAATAGGTCTGGTGAGACGATGAATCGGTTTGTAAACATGCAGAACATGAAAATATGGCGATCTGTGAAGACTTCCGAAACACGAATTGAAGTGGAATGAACCTTCATCTTTACAGACGAACAACTGGTGGTGGAAGGTCTAGAGTCACTGGAGAACGAGGTTGACTGGTACGGAGTGGGACAGGTCAATCGATACTTCTTCGAAGCTACGGAGATACTGTGGTGAGCACGATTTACAGACGGGCTTAGTTGCATGCATTATTACAGCGAACATAATTCTGCATTCATGTTCTTAGAGATGCAGCTCAGAAACTGATCTACATCATGATCAGGAAGTATCTGGAGCGTCATCTGGAGCAGCCCTCCTCTTCTCACTTCCGTATCATGTTCACTGGCCATTCACTCGGAGGAGCCATGGCCACTCTCGCTGCGATGAAGACCCATGTGAAGAAGCTGAGACCCAAATATCTGGTTAGTTCATTTTTTAGTTATTTCGTTTTATGGGCCTCTTGACATCAGTGTGATGCCTAGATATTTTCTTGATAACAAAGAGCATCTTATTATGCATATCATGGCTTGAAGCTTCACTACACTCAGTACACTCTCAAGGTCACCTGCTCAGTTCATTGTGATGATGCTTACTTGTTTTGTTTGATAGCAAAGAACACTGGTACATCACCTTAGTACAACGTTGTGGGTGAGCACAACACCTTTACTAATCTCCATCAGATCTGATTGAACCTACCCGAAGTCATTGTTGCCCACCACAGTCACTACCCTCTTTCGAGATAGATCTCGTGCACATCAACATGAGTAGATAAACAATGCCTATTTTTAATGAACACGTGAAGTCAAGGCTGAGAATAAACTAGACGGGAATTCCCCAAGCACGTTCTCAGTGCTCCAGACTGTCTCACGACGCAGGTTTAGTATCTGTTATTTCTTATGCTTGTGGAGTTGGGTCTAACGATATCAAATCCGAATCCCTGACGGAAATACCGTAGGCATAACGTGATTGTTCACATCCCTTACGTCTACGGTATTATCTCCAGTGATCAGTGAGCCCATCCGAAGTCAGCATACGATCTTTAGCCAGATAAACATCACTGAGAGGAGGCTGAGTAAGGTAATTCATGTCCCGTAAGAGAACAGAGATTAGTGCATAGGAGAGAAGAGAGAAGAGACTGAGCTAAGCAGAATACGTGAGAAAAGAGAAGGCTATTTATGGGTCTAGAAATGCTCGTTTGGCGGACAGTACAGACTAGAGACTAACGGAGGCACAATCGGGTATCAGTGCCATAATCTAGCACGCTCTCAGAACGATCAGTGCAATGAAAGAGCTCACGTAACAGGCAACTTCACTTTTGCCTGATAACTCAACTTGAGACTCGCAAGTTTGACTGCGGTTCTCTAATCTTCAGCCAGATACACGTTAGATCCGGGAAATGCTCGTAGATGCTGCCAGTGATTGAAATCCTTCGATCGTCCATCCTTCCAGATCTCCCTCATCACATTCGGCGAACCACGAGTGGGCAATCGCGTCTTCGCTCACAACGCTCAAGTCGCTCTCGCAGACTCTTATCGTGTCGTTCACAGGGCAGATATGGTGCCTCATCTACCGCCTTGCAAGTGAGTTGGGCATATTTGAAAGACGTTGGAGCATTCTTAGCCATAATGTATCGCTTTGACTAACAGCTTGTTCAGCATTGCAATATGCGGAAGTTGAAAGTCGGCTACTGACCAGTAACTCAAGTGTGTCAAACAATCAAAGATCCCGACACTTTCTCACTAGACTTCAGTTTCATGAAACAAGTCATTGCCAAAGCGAGCATTATCATTTCATCGCTAACGTGTCTCTCTCACTCCTCGCCTCAAACCGTGATCGGCTTAGCCTCTCGATGAGTTGTACACGTTGGGAAACCCGTCCGAACTCGTTGAACTCCCCCTCTGGTTCACTGCTCATTCCCAATCCCCGCGTGGTCGACATGTGTCATCAAACAGAAGGGAATACTGTGAACGGGATCTCCCTTTCTGATACAACACGTGCTCTTTCATCACTCCGATGCACTGAGAGAGAAGGCGAAATCGAGAGGGCCTCTTTGCGCACTTCGTGCAATGATTAGTCCGACTACAAGTCTCGCCTCTCCTTTCACACTACGGAATCGTATCGGATCTCGCACATCCATATCGCACACTCATAATCCCCGATGTTGTCAGCACACACAGAGATCGAATAGAACGTGTCACATAGGGCGAAATTCTGCAGATCTGATGGTTGAATTGGTCTTAAAGGATGCATAGTTATCCGTATGTAGCGGCACTTCAGCATACTGTATAATCAAAGCGAGCCTTGAGATTGCGGAAAATCATGAAGATCCAAAATATTGCCCTTTTCTTGCAGAGACCTCGGCGCAGGCTGCGACCCGATGGACTTCCGGAGGCCGATCCATCACGGAGTTGAGATCTGGTATCCGGATAGTATGGGAACCACCACTGATTTCAAGGTTCTTATCATCTTCTCATAGTTTTTCACAAGTAAATTCAAGAACATGGAGTAATATGCAGGCCTGCACCGACAGTCTCGACTCCCCGCACTGCTCGAACTCGATCAGTCCCAAATACAATTGGGAGGACCATCGATGGTAGGTCAGGGAAACAGATGACGTCATCAAAAGAATGACAAATGGCAGGAAGTAGTAGAGTTGTTGTAGGATGGCATGTTCCATTCATAATATGATTATCCTCTCACGATAGTCATCACCAGCCAGGGTACTGTTGCAAAATGTCCAGTGCATGGCACGTGTTTCGTTCATTCACAATACGATAATCCTTTCATACTACTCACCCACTGTTGCAATTGTGTGTTGTAGGTTGTCAGGTTCCGACCAATCATAACCTACCACGTTACTCATCAAAAGAACTATTGCAATCGCATGTTGTTCTCAGGCAACCCTTCTCGGAACTATTGAAAAATGGCGTAGTTGCATGACAAGTTCAGTGTAGTTTTATTTTTCTCAGATTTTCGATATTTCGCTGCAGACTCTTGAAGCATGAGTGAAAAGGCTCGGAATACATACCTCTGAATCTATTTCGAATTTGTCCCAGCCTCATTCCAGGTATTTCGGAGTCTACGTCTACTACCACGGTCAACGAGACTATTGTGAAGTGCCCTTTCCCGAGCAGGATCAGCAGGGAGTGAAGAAGTCTGCTGCCTCCCTCTCCCTCTCCCTCCTATTCCCTGCATACCTCATCACTTTGATGTGATAAAATTGTTACTAGAACCCAGTGAAAGCAGCAGTCATCCTTTCGTAGTTTCAAGAATATGCTTTGCAGATGATTTGGCTAAAACCATAACGAGCAGATAGTCAGAAAGGTCTCTCCACCTCCAATTCCCTGCTTACCTCATCTCCCTCGTGCGATAAATGCGTCGAAAAAAGAAGCTATTCTGGTCGACAGATGCTTACAATCTCGCAAACTTTCGTTTCGTCACGAAAGTCAGCATGTTTACAGAAGGACAGAAGGAAAAAAAAGGGGGCCTAATTAGTGCGTGATTAGTGCGGGAACTGCATTCTGCGAATGTCCGTTCGATGTTCCCACGAGGCAGAGATCAGTGGGAATCTGAGCGAACTTTCGTCTGGCGAAGAGTTCATAAAGAGAAGGAGCACCTGATTATCATGTTGAGTAGTCAAAACACGCATAAAAAGCAAGCATCACTGCACCTGAGCATTCTCAGAAACCCATATCATCATTCATTCGAAATCGTTCGAATTTGTGCAGAAGCACCAAACAGAACGCTAACCCCTCCTAGAACATGCATTTTTGCAACAGTAGCTCCACTTCCACATGAATCGAGCATGTTTCACCAAGTCAATCCCTCACAATTTGTTGTTTGATTGTACACGGCCTAATCTGCTGCTAACCCCCCGCATGTGTTGCTCGAATACGAGTGATGAGAGGCATTCTTGCAGTATCTAGCACATGAATTCGCCATGTTTCTTCTCCTCGTCACTCGAAATAGCAAGTTGGTGAGCAGGTAAACAAGTGCCATGCAGAGTTGGTTGGGAATCCGCTTGTCCTCCCTCTCACCTGTCAATAATCCAATCTGTTGCTGTGAGGGGGAGTTGACTCCCTCAAGATCACTGACGTAGCCGCCAACGGTCTCTGGCTCTCCTCGATTATCATGATACCCCGTCCTGTCTAGAGCTTGATTTCGAAGATCCCCATTCACTCCATCAGGTACCATTCCTGCAGAAGCTATGCTTCTTCAAACAAAAAAACACGAATGACGGAGAATCCCAATTAACCTTCTCCCCATTCACGTAATCCCTCCTCCTCACACGAAGATCATCGTCGATATCTTCTACGTGCTCTTTCCCCGTTTAGTCTACTGTGAATGAGAGAAGAAATCAACACGCATAATCTCCCACTAAGAACGAAGATCGGAACACACGCAATGACAAATTCCCGGCGTTTTTCGACTTTTTGCAGTTCCACCTTCCGTGGATTACGCAGCAGCTCGGAAGCGGTGATCTTTCCTGTGGGGGTGGAGGAAGGGATCAGGGTGAAGGATATAGCGAAGGTTCATCGATTGAGGGCTTCTAAGCGTTTTTTTCGTCGCACAAACTCTCAATTCGATGCGACCTGCAAAGAACATGGAGAGGCATGAGATCCCGTCTCTGTTTTCTGGTGGATTATCTCGTCGTGTTGCGAAGTGGTAGTTTGTGTCTGTTCCGTGTTCTCTCCCCATATCCCCCTTGATCTCCCGCGTGCTCCCTCCATCCCTGCGGAGTCTGTGGACTATGAATAAACACACTTTGCGATCATCATGATTTTCCTGACATCCCCGAAATACGTAGACTATGAATAACCGTACACAGGAGCAGTTGCAAAGTCTGCGTGATAACAGAAAACGTGAAAGGAAAGGAGAAAAAAGGGAACCGAAGTGCGAACTATGAATAGCCGTGGACACAACACCCACGTTGACAACTCGCCTACTCGTTGTTTGTGACGAGGGATCAAAATCTATAAAGATTCTCAATGTCATGCGTATCCGCATAGAAACTGCAACGATCACTTATTCTCTGCGCAGAGTTTATCATTCCTAGCATAAACAGCGCAGAGAGCGATCGAATTGCGTCTTTCCTACGTGGAATGGACTGATTGTGGAGTCCATCAGACCTGATCACTCTGATGGAGGAATTTTCTCATCACTATGGATGTGTTTCACGTGCATTATAGCTTCTCTGAGCGCTCAGAAAGTGTACAGGATGTAGAATCTCAGACCATATTTCGAAGGTGGGAGATCCCTCTCGTCGCCCTGTCTAAGAGATACCGTCCTTCGTTCACGTGAAAGGCATTGGGAGAGATTCCCCGCATCAATCTCACGCAAGGGAATGAGATGATTGCGACGCATTCGAATGGACGGAACCGACACTTTGACCCCGTGACGACAGAGAGGAATGACCAATGGAAGATTCGCCGAGGGAGATGCGTGATACGACGACAATCTGCAGAGAGTTGGGTGGATGCGCTTTCACATCTGCAGGATGTTGCGGGACATTTGGCGATGGCGCACTCGTGTCAACATCAGCTTTGATGAGTAGATGCTGTGGTGGATCTGCAAGGACATCAAAAGATAATTCGCTAATGATCAGATGATGTTCTGTCAACACCAGTCTTGTTTAGCCGATACTGCACGTGAAGATGCGTTCGAAGGACAGGCTTGAGTGGTTACAGTGAACTAGCCATTCGCACTGTCAACATCAGAAGGCTGCTTCAGTGTTTATGGCAGAGAGAGATTGCACTTGCCAATGACGTTCCCTCTTCTCGTGCAGTGTTATTCTCCCTCAATCGGCAGTCGTCGAGTCTTCTGTGCCGAACACAGTCCTTCTTCTTCGGTCACTGGATCTCTCCTTTCGTCACACTCTCTCGTCGATTGAACAGGCGAGAGAGCATGGACAAGCGAGAGAGTCTTCGCTATCTCCTCCTCGGGTGTGGCTGCACTCTGGTTTTCGTGCCTGCTGCTTACTTGGACCATCATCACGAGGAGGCACACACTCTCTCCATCTCGTGTGCTCTCTCGTCTGTTAGATGGAGAGAAAGAGCATGCTAAAAGGAGAGAAGCGTACGATTGCTCCTCGAAGGGAGAGGAGACGGCCAACTAACTCGGGAAGGGAACGACGGGCCACGAGCGGAGTACACGAAGTACCCATCCTGAACCTTCCCGAGATAAACACAGACCTCTCCTAGACGAAGGGTGTCACTGTCGATTACTGCCTGTCCCTTAGCCTAGTCTGTCTCCATGACTTCAGACTACTGCGGGGAAAATATCTGTGAGAATACAGTATGCCAAAGCCGGTCACGCCTTCTGTAAGCAGAGACTAGAAGAAGTGCGAGTTCGCTTTTTTTATGAACCAAGCACATCTAAACAACCAATTCGTATATCACTCTATCGCATACTTCACGTACATTGCGTTTCGACCTGTGGAATAAAAGCCAGAAACAACAGAAGATGTTCTCGAGAAGAATTGACAATTTCCAAGAAAAATCGCAGAACATTCAATCCTTCCTCCATTCATTCCCCCACTCAATCCCATCATTTCTGCACGCGGGTAATACCATAATATTTATTATACATCATCATATTCACAAGACATCATTGCAGGGGGAAGAGAACGGGGAAACGGAGCTGAGACCATCGGAAGGAGGGGATGAAGGAGGAGGAGACGATACACGTGAGGGAGAGTAGGATGGAGGGTGGGGAAGAGGGGGACTCTGCCATCGTTCAAAGATCAAAGATCAAATAGACTAATCACGGATCTACGGGGCAAATACTATGAGACGACAGAACTCGTACGGAATGAGATCGGATGGGACGGAATGGATCGAGAGACGACCGCTCAGAAGAGCAGCGGGGTCATGAAGTGAGAGGAGTGATCCTTCAATGAGTTCAGAGAGAGCAGAGTGGCCAAGTCTTTGGTCAGAAGTGCATCCATGCTCTTGCTCTGTTGCTGCTGCTGTTGCTGCAGAGCGAGGAGCATGGTCAGATCGGCTAGGGTCGGGCCGGCTGCTGCAGGGGCTGCAGGGGGCGGCTGATAGACCATCTGGGGTTGAGAGGGAATGACGGGAGAGAAGGAGGAGGTGGAAGAGTGGGGAGAGGGGATCGACTCGATCTGGACTGAGACCACTGGAGCTGAAGAGGTCGTCGGCATCACTGGAGTAGGTGCGGAGAGGAGAGAGGGAGAGGTCGACGGCTCTTCTGCAAGGAGGAAAGTTAGTTGGTGATCGGGAATCGTCGTGAAAGAGGGATACTAGAGGATACGGTAGTCGACTTACTGCAATGGACGAGTGCGTCGTTCTTCCTCTGCAGTTCCTCGATGATCATTGCCTGCTCAGTGACTCGCTGGTTGATGATCGAGATGTACTCAACTGCTCTCTTGAGGATCAGGGCACGAGAGGACTGGAAGGGATACGGTAAGGATAGGTGTCGGTAGGAACCACTAATCGATAACTGAAAGGCTACCGTACCTTCTCTCCTTCAAGCAGAGGAATGGCGTCCTTGAGGGACATGAAGTGATCCTTGATGTGATCTCTTCTTCGTCTCTCGAGTTCATTGTGATGGGCTCTTCTCTCATCGTCGATGCCCGGAGATCCCTTGCGAGGAGTAGAGGCCGAATCGTCCTGTAAGAGAGGCGGGGTTAGGACCGTGATTTGGGACCGGGCCGGAATTCAGAAAGCCGGAGTATAGGAAGATCACTTACATCAGACAGATCCGAGTTGGAGTTGCGCTTGGCGAAGAGGTGTCCGTCGAAGGTCTCATTCGTACGCTTGCGACCTCGGATGGCGGTCGTAGACTCGGGAGGAGGAGGGAGGATCATTGAGGAGAGAGAAGATTGGAGAAGGACTGGGACCATGATTGGATCTGGAGTGAAGGAGGGATGAAGAGATGAGAGGACTGATTGGAGAACACGAGTTCGGAGGGCAACCAACACGAATGTGAATGGGAGTAGTAGAAGGAGAAGGAGGAGGAGGGAATAGGCTGGAGGGGGCGGGGCATAGGGGGAAAGCCCCTCTCGGGACTCCGCCCCTTTCTCCTCCTCCCTCTCGCATGAACAGAGCACGTTGAGTGCAGAAAGTGGAGAAATAGGGGAGGGGAAAATAGAGAAGGAGGAGAAGAGGATGGAACAGTCAAAATAGCGAGTGCAAGTGAAGAAAGAAAGAGACCAACATCCAAAACAACGCCTTTCAAAGGGCAGAAAAAGCAGGAAGGAGAAGTGTACTGAATGTACCGAGTAGAAGGAAAAGAAGGAAACGAAAGGTGGCAGATAAATCACGGTCCATTCCAGGTTGAAGTGCCAGAGTAATAACAGGCTTGCTCTATATCGCGCGTGTCTAGACACAAGGCTGTCATTATACGGACGGAACGAAGCGAAAGGCAGAGCAGGGGAATCAAAGATGTGGATACACTCGCCTAAAAGCGTCTCAATCGTGCTCTCTCACGGCGTTACAATCGGAGACGAGGGAAAGAAGTGGCTGATGCAATTCGTGTAAGGATAACGCGTCAGAGATCGCCCGAGCAGTTTCAAAAGGCTAAAAGCGGGCTCGGGAATTCCCCTACCGTAGCTGGGCAACAGAAAGACAGAGGAGCAAGTGAGGGAGTGGGAGGAGACAAAGGATACCTTATATCGGGTCGAGCGATGATCTCTAGATGGTTGTTCTCCGCAGCAGTGCGAGTGTTGATCCCGCCTCGGATGTAGTCGGAACGTAGTCTGGGATAGGGCGGAAGGGGGGGGGGGGCAGGAGGGGGCAGAGTATTCCACCACCGGCCGAGAGGGGACAGAGTACAACGAAGTGAAGAAAGAGAGGGGAGAGGGGCGGGGAGAGAGACAGAGAGACACGTTGTGTCCCCCATTCACGTGAATTGCAGTGGAAGGGAAGGGGAGGCAATAGCATTGTGATAGTCAGAGAGGGGGTGACTCGTCCCCTCCCTCTCCTGCTCGATCTGGTTCTGTGTACAGCAATAGCCACCACGTGCAGAGTGGTGCACGATAATAGCAGCGTGTGACTGATTCAACTCTACTTCCTTCTTTCCGGTTAGACAGAGTGAGATAGTGTGCAAAATGGAGAGACCGGTGCAGGAACACTCGGCTAACTCCACGTTGCCCAAACCATCCCGACAAAGCGAGAGATCGTGCAAAGAGAAGAGAGAAGTGTGATGCAATGGCTGACTACTCGACTAACACACTGTCCTTCGAGACAAAGAACAGCGCCCTCCGTTCGTAAGCATGCCCTTCCAGTTTGAGATGAAGGAGGGGAAGATCTCTGTCGATGAGACCAACTCTTCTCAGAATCAACGGCTTCATAGTTCGAGCCATGCAAAGAGCATCGCTCCTGTCAATCAGACCTCCCTTGCCGGTCTACGCCTTTCACTGATCTACGGCCAAGACTAGAGCGGCTCTTGCTGAGTCCATTTCAGTGCATTCTGTACCATGCTATGGCAGCTGCTAATGGGATGTTGGGAATAGCGTAGAACTCCGTAGCTTCAGCGGAAAAAATAGCGTGTCTCAGTTGTGATTCACGTGCTGGTCGAACCCGTAGGACTGTCGTCCTTTGCCGTGAGTGAGCTGAGAGAAGGAGGCAGTAAACACGTTGTGCCTGTCTCTGCGAGAAGGGACCGCGAACGCACGATGCACCCGGTCAAAACAACCCCCTTCCAGTCGAGTAATCCACGGGGAATGCTCTGCACTCTCTCCATTCTGCACGCTATTTCGTCCCTCTGGCTGCCCAGAGCATCCGGGGTAAAGATAGACCAGTGGGATTGAGCAATACCAAGTTCCACCGCCACCCTCGCTCGTTATCCAGAGTGGAAGCCTCAGAACGGAAGGCTTCAGGCGAGATTAGAGGGTGGAGATCTGATCTGGTCTATTCATGTGATTGCCCCCTCCCCCCGAGGGGCGAAAGGGGCAAAGAGCGAAGTGATAAATTGATAAGATCGCTATCATCTCTGATTATCAATTGCCCCTTCTCTTCTCTTCCCTCTCAAAGGACAGCAGGGAAACAGGGCAAAGTCACATGGGAGTAGCACGCGACTACTCAAGCAACACGCTGTGATTGTTGATTCCCACCACCTGAGCTTGTCCTATGGTGGGAGCGCGCGCTATTGGGGTCCAATGATCTATCTGGATGGTTCGGATGATCTGGGCCACATTGTGGGAGCGTGAGCTACTGGGACCAATGACCTACGCTAACCGACGGAAGTTTGGCGTGATTCGGGTGATGTCTGGTCTAGTGAGCAACTGAAGAGCATGGCTTTGATGATCTGCGATACAATAGACAACGCGCCGGTGACAAAAGCGACGCGCTCTCTCGCTTATAGTGCGGAGGAGGTGTTTAATGACGGAGAGAGAGGGAAGAAAGGAGGGAAACACGTGTGGATTCGTGCAAGGAAGCGACTCTAGTCAGCTAGCATGGCAACCAATGGAAGGAAGGAAGGAGGGGGAAGAGGTTGTGGTCGAGTAATGGGTTGACTCTCTCCATTCGGAGTGCTCTCTGACTAAGACCATTACTCCGTTTGAGTCCTCATTGAGACTGAATAGATGCGACACCGATCTCGGCTGGCCAATTACTGGGGGAGCATTGAACCTGCTTTCTCCCCTAGGCTGACACACTTCTTCGCCCCTTGTGATAAGCTCACGTGTCTCAATGTGTCCTCACTGATCGTTCTCTGACTGGATGAGCACCCTTTCTCTCCCCTTTAAGTGTAGTCTCTCCCTTTCTGATGCAACGCGCCCTGCGAAAGAGAAGAAAAGAGCGAAATGGTCGCAATCATGCACACGTTGCGGACTTTGTATCTCCCTCCCTAGCGGGTTCTTTTCCCCTCGAAGTGATGGGACGATGATGGGACAGACCATGCCGTTTCGTCAGTCTGAGATGATCACTGATCATGCCCCCATATCATATCAGTTGAGAGCATCCGGGGAAACCCTTGTAGTCAATACCCGGGGACCCAATGTGCAAATTGCGCAAAGTGGGTGGATAAGGCGGTTTAATGGCACAACTGATGGGTTTAGAGGAGGAAGGGAGGGGATAAGTGTGATAATATCTGGAAGAAGCCCCATCTCTTTCCACTCTAATCCGCATCTCTTAGAGGGAGAGGGAGAGGCTAATCTCCACCCTCTCAATCGGAAGTCGACCCTATTGGATTTAGCACGTGGAGGCTTCTTCTTCTGCCTACAGATTATCTCTCTAATCAGGTCTTGTGATATTATCAGCCAATCAGTCTATCATCCAATCGCACATCTCTCTCTTTCCTCCTGATTTCTGCTGATAAGTTCAAGCGCTGTTTTCACTTGAGAGTACACGAGTGCACATCGAACAACCAGAGAAAGGGACCGATGTGAACCAAAGGCTGGCCTTGTTTTCACAATCAGTCGTGTGCCCATTCCAGCAGCGCTTCTCTCTTCTCGACAACACCAAGTGCACCCGCTCCCCTCCTCCCTCTGCCCCCTCCCTTCTCCCCTCCTCCCTCTGCCCCCTCCCTTCTCCCCTCCTCCCTCTGCCCCTCCCTTCTCCTCTCCGAAGCATGGCCCCTTCGTGCCTTGTTTTGGCACGAGTCCCTACCCAGAACTCCCCGCCTTTGAATAATAGCACTTTGATGATCGTATCGCGACCTCTCCCCGTACCGAGAAGGGACCGGAGAGAAGACCGGAGAGAAGCGACCGAGGAGTGGAGAGGGGTCATCAGATGGGAGTAGTGAGAAGCACAGAGTGTTGTATACACAGAGGCCTCCCAAGGAGATTTGTCTGATTCGCATTATAGCAACCACATCGAAGGCTAATAGGCACGGATGCGTGGAAAAAGTGGACTTCCTTAGTATTGCGGTGCACGGCAATGCACGGCAATACTGAAATCGAAGTACTTCTACTTCAGACATTGCCCCGGATTACAGTGAAACGTGGGTGGAAAGGGTGGAAAGAAAGTGGAGGTTCCTCCTTCCTCTCTCCAATGCAGACAACGTTCTCTCTAATTTACACCCTTGCACCCTCTCCTCGTCTATTTGTCGTTGTTGCTGTCTGCAATTCTCGTGTCTGGACTGGCTGAGACAGAGAGGGAAAGGACTGTCGTTCTCCATTCGTCTGCTGTCCTCTCTTCCTCCCCTCCAGACAGGCCAAAACATGCCCTGCTGCAGACGCAGACAAGGCTTATTTGGATGGACTTAACCGGTCCGGGGATGGATCTCTGTCGACGAGGACGATGGGGGATTCAGAAGGACAGCAACGACTACAAAAGAACCACAGCCTGTTTACCCCAGCATTGGTCGTTCTGTGGGTGGAATGGCATCACAACGCACTTTAGATGCGATGGTAACACATCGAGAATGGAAAGACACGCGGGAATGTCGGGATGGCCAAACAAGTGTGGGGTTAGACGATTGGCATCATCAGACTGTACTGTTGTATCCAATTCATGTGAATGCTGAGGGAGTGTGCCTACGCAGTGCACTCTCTACAGTTAGATACACGCGGGTTGTTATGAGAATGTCCGAGTTGTGGAAAGTTTGTGTTCTCGATGTACCATCCTCTTCTGTGGAACGCCCTCTTAGTGGCTCACAGTTCCACATGCGTCAAGTTGTTTTGGGGGATGGTCGAACTGTGCGTTCTAGGAAGGATGCACTCCATTGCTGTGTCACGCTAGAAGATGTTATGAGACCAATGAAATTGTAGGGAAGATGTGTTCTAGGTATGTTGTACTCGTCAGGGAACCCGACTAAGACATCACTCATCGGCATTCTCAGACACACGCTTGTCCTCGTTCTTGCTAGAAGTAGTCGTTGCTGGGAGTGGAGGACTCATGTAGGAAGAGTCTCACTCTCTCCAATCCCCATGTTCTCTCGCTGTCTCTGAGTCAGAAAATGGCTCCGTGAAAGTCGTACTCCAATCTAGGCAGCGCGCTAAGAGGCCAACCATCAGAGAGACAGCAGGGGACTCTGAGGTGGATGTAGCAACGATGGAGGAGCAAACGTGTAGGAAAGTGCGAGGGCGTTGGACCATCAATCGCAGAGTGTTCCATTAGCCACGTTGGTTGAAGATCTTGAACAGAGGTTGTTGTCAGCATTTGAACTGATGATTTCACCACTATGAATGTTGCATAACCCACATAGCAAGGCTGTTTATTGTATGTCATCGTTTGAGAAGCAATGAAAGCAAACTACCCCGAACACGTGTCACCTCTGCACAACTGTGCTAGAATCGTATTGCGTCAGCCTCTAAGAACGCCACTCCGTAGTGTGACAACGGGGCGAGGATTACCACTCCACGTGGTTCACGTTTACACATCGACGCACACAAAAAGTCACCCCCACTCGCACACATAAACTATAGGTTGAAGGGCGCCTTTCCATGCCATTCCTTCAGATTCCTTCGTACAGTGCAAATACTGCATTCGATCAGTGGTCATCGTGGTCTGTTTACTCCTGAATACGATAACCATCATGGCATCACTCGACTTCTGGCACTGGCGTACTCTCTGGGAGTGGTTTCTCGAACGTGAGAGCGATTCACTGTTCTGCTAGCCTCGTATGACTGTTCTCCCGTTACTCATCCCTTGTACAGATGAATCTACAAAGCCGGGCAGTAGATTACACATTGCGGTCATTTCGAAACTCTCTCGATGATGAGTCGGCTGTCTCTTCCTGTCAACACACTCACACTGAATCACACAACCACGCGCGTATTTGTCCCTTCGCTGGGGGAGAAAGAGTAAACTGGGGGACAGTTGAGAAAGGGCATTCGACGAAGATAGATCCATCTTTGTCCCCCATACGCAGTTGATACTCAGTTGGATACAGACGCCATCTGACCTCTTGTTTGTGATAGAACTGTGGAGGAGAAGGGCCAAAACAGGAAAGTGAGGGAGGAAAGAGGATAGAACTTTGGCTACGAGAAGACCACCCTTGTGAGTGGACAAAGTAGAGTAGAAAAGGGCAGGGCATGTGCCTATCATGGGGAGATTCGAGGTAAGAATTGGGGGAACCGAAGGCCAATCTCATTACTCTGAATGTTCCATTTCGGCTCGAAGAACTAGAAATAGTGCAGATCGAACAGCTTTACTTTACTCACCCCTGTTAGAAGGCGAGGGAAGAAGATTCGGGAAACGGCTTCAGAAGGTTATCCCGGATCATCCAGTTTCGGCCGATTTACTACTGCGTAGGTGGCTAATACCGAGCTGTCAAGGTTATTTTTGGCCAGAGCGCGTGGTGCTCGAGAGGAACTGACGATGGCGAATAATCGACTCTTCACGTGCATTGTCTTATCGGCGTGGTCGGTTCGATGGTCCTTAGGGCATCGGAAATGCACGCTATAGGCTCAGATTAAACGTGTGTGCTTCACTCTAGTGACTGTGACGGTCCAATGGTTTCTCATTCGACGACATCGCAACTTCAATCACTGATCTGGTGTAGATAACAGAGCGGAGAGGGGTCAGAGTATTCAAAACTCTAGATAGCGCTGCACTCTAGTGATGGTGCGTTGGTTTTCGATTCGTTGACAATCCTCCTTCAATCACTGATCGACTGGACAGAGGGAAGCGTCAAGGCTGCAAGATCTCCCTCCCTTAGATCGAAGCACCTACGGATCACAGAGCAAGACAGTGTGTGAAATGGAGAGACCTCCGTATCTCAAGGAGATTGTCGGAGAAATCAAGCGTCGAGGCCAGTGAACCTTCGCCCTCCAAGCCACATGGCATCATCATGATCCCCCCATTCCTGCACATTCCTGTCACTGAAAGAGTCGCACTCTGGGAGGAAGAGATAAGGGAGGAGCAGCACGTTTTCACCCACGATTTGGAAGCGATAGAATAGACTAGGGATCGTCTTCGCATTTCGAATGTTCGTTGTGTAGTCTATTGATAAAATGACCCCATCATCGACAACGTGATTTTAAAGATTTTTAACGAAAAATTCTCCATCATCCCGTACCTCTGTGATTGAAGAATGTAAGAATGCATCTTTTTGTGGTCGATCACTAAAAGGTTCCACAATTCTACAGTGTACAAGGACCGCACTGTCGTACTCTGCTCCGGATGTCCATCGAAAACTGAGATGCAAGTGGGAGTCAATCTTGTTTTCGCATCGGCCCTGCATTGACTAACCCTCCTTCCCTCTCTCTCTCCTCGGTTCATCTCGAACCCACACTGACCTCTCTGCACAAACAGGCGGCTGTTTATCATAGTTCGTCGACGGGCCTTTCCCCTATTGTTTTTGATTTTGCTCCTCGCCGAAAAAACGCGCGACGAGAGCTCAGAGTCCGGAATTGTGGCACGCACCCACGGACCACTCTTCGGCCATGTTTTCGTTATTTTTCTTGGAATCTGACTGGGCAGAGTGACGAGAGAGAATGGGAAAAGAGGAGAGCAACGAACTCTGTCAGTGACGAGCTGGCCAAGTCGGTCAACAGCCGAAGGAGGAGGGGAATCAGCAGGCTGCTGCCCGAACACGCGAAGAAAACAGGACGAAGTTCACGCGATCGTGGTTATGAGGCACAAAAGGGGTACAAGATTCGTAACAAGCGTAGCGTAAGTTCGCAGGCATAAAGCAAGTTCCAGAAAAGGCAAATGGATTTTACAGCAGGTGTACTAGTGTACGTTCATAAGCGTGAAAAAAGCTCCAGAAATAACGAATGAATCGTGCAGTATGCTAGATAGAGCGGCATTAGATATACCTGATAAGCTGCGAAAAAGAAAAAAAAGATTAATTTGTAACAACGTGAATAAACGATGATCACTTCCAGATTGCAAGCCGCTGTCATTATCATGCAATCATCTGTGATACTCTAGCCTTTTTGAAGATGCTGATTCACATGAACACAGATGAATATGCACCCAGAATTAGCAGAATCAGTAGGACTCGTAGCCATTGGAAAGGTCGATCACTGATAGTACTGTAGGCGATTCTCAGTATCGTATAGTAGATGATTGCGTACTCACTCTCCCTCCTCCCTACCGTACTCCACCAATGACTATTCAGGCCTGTTTTGACTACTAGCACTGCACGCGTGATGCAGTGACGGGAACGTTGCCGAGAGAAGATTCTGTTTTCCTCTGTCGTCGCACCTATAGGACGGGAAGTCAGACTGTGATTGAGGAAATACTTGGAGATTATACTGATGTTGACCAGACAGATGAAAAAGGTGTTGATTTACAGATGCTGTGCACATAAACACAGTGTGGTTTGCACTGTGCATGCTATTCCAACCGATTGCATGCTCCCGTGAGTGGGGATTCTCAACGAAGGAAGATATTCGTGTGATGAATGTTCATCACAGACATACGTTAAATGGGTCTCGCCTAAGCGAGAGTGGACGTCGGCAAATGAGCCCACCGACCCACGTCGGCAAAAGTTTATTGAAATAAATTATTTGAATAAAATAAATAAAAAACGAAAGAAAACTATAAAAACAACCAATACCTACCGTATCATCTCAATTCGCGATTCAATTCATTAAAAAAATGCAATACCAGCGTACTCAAAAAATGGAATTTTGAAGTCTCGCCTAGGTACCACGGTGAAAATTTTCAAACACTTCCTAAAATTCATATTTCGCTACTGTGGGGTAATTGATGATGCCGAATCACAATAGCGTTGCCAGATTTGCAGTAAACTTCAATATAAGCAAGTAATCGTTGATAACTCTAAATCCCGCCCCTCGTGGTGTTGCGACCGTTTCGTTGGGTCATAACATTTCCGCGTATCGATTATTGTGATTTTAACATTCTTTTGTTTTATGTTTTCATAGTGTTATTGAGGAGGGCTATGTCGAATTATCACTAGTTGATAAACAAAATGCAGGATTTGACCTTGAGACCACAGTTGTTTGGATAAGTCAATTCTACCGTAATCTGCTCATTCTCAATGTTATTCAAAAGTAGGCTAGCACTATCTATTATCTTCGAATTTGCATTAATTACAATCATCCATGCAGCAGATTTCGTTTCTAAATATAAAAAAAGCCGACTTGTTTCAAATAGACGAGATAATGAGCCAATAACCTGCTCATGTTGTAGTATGTTCAGCATTGATTTTGATAAGGATCGCACTAATGGATTTGGCTAATTTTTGCATCAGAGCAGCTTAAGAGATCATAGAAGAAAGTGAACATAGATTTAGAGCGGTACATATCTTGAATCGTTTTCTCAGCAATTTTAAATGAAAACAAGATTATTTTGGAAGTTCAACGTCAATTTTATCAATGTTCGCCAAAACGAATATTTTTATTTTTTTCGATTATAAGTTCTATTTTGTCAATACTTAATATTAAGCATGAATATGGAGAGGTACATGCCCTGAAAATCGACAATGCACCAAAAAGTGAATTTTACACGTTGATTTGAAAGCCCGGGCAATTTCGACGATTCTCGGGTCGCAACCCTTTTCCCGGCCTTCAATTTTGAATTTACCGGATAAGGGTGCCTAAGTCTCGCCTGCGTTTTTATTCAATTTCTCAACGAATTTAAAAGCAAATAACCTATTTTTGGTTTTAAAATTCAAGTCTATACCCTGCATTTGAAACCCAACCCACTCGCTAACGTGAAAATGCTAAATAAAGTAATGCCATGCCTCCAAAGTTTTTCAAAAAATCAACTCTCGCCTAAACTCTCGCCTGCGTTTATCGCCTTGTTCTCAGCAATTAAGTTAGCGAGTGGGTCAATATTTTGGCTATAGGTTGCTGTACATAGGGGATTTGTTGTATCAAACACCTGACCCACTCGCCAACCTGGAAATATGCGCAAATTAATACGGAAATACGCTATAAATTGAGGTGCGTAAAGCTACAGTAATCTATCGAGTAATATAAATGTTTATATTTTCGTATTTCTTCGTTTTCACCCTCGTTCTCCGCTTTAAAGTTAGCGAGTGGGTCAATTTCTCGTCCACAGGTTGCTGAAAGTATGGCATTCATTGTGTTCAAAAGCTGACCCATTCGCCAACCTCGAAATGTGCGTAAATTATGAATGAAACATGCCATAAACTTAGTTGTTTAAAACTACAGTAATCCCATGAACAATATATTTGATTATATTTTCGTTTTTTGACTCTTTTATCGCATTTATACTAATATTTAATTAATATCAGTTCTATTTTAACGAATAACCGATTCTTATAATCATTCTTACAAGATATCGTACGAATTCAAAGCATCCAGAGAATGGCAAGGTTAACAAAACTAATAATAGTTGCCCTCGATAGTTAGGGATGTTTATCAATTTATTTAGCATTGTAATTTCCATGAAGGGTATTTTTTGCAATAATGAGCACTCGCTAACCTCGATATGTGAACAAACTACGATTAAACTACGCCAAATTTACTGTTTTTAAAGCTACAGTAATCCAGTGAACATTTGACTTGTAGTCGTTCATGTCTTATGTTTGTGTTGCATTATGAATTCGGTTTTCGTAGAAACAAAAGTAGCAGTCTGGCATATACTAGGGTGCCCCATAGAGGTCAAGAAGGGGAGGGGCGAAGATAGGGGAGATGCGGAAGAGGGGAGACAGAAGAGAAGGTAAAAATTGAAGTTGAGAAGAAAAATAAAGGGAAAAAAGTGAAGAAAAAAAAGTCGATTTTGATATTTTGACCACGTCGGCAAAATGTTTTTAGGGACATCGGCAAAATTCTCAGGCGAGACCCCATTTGACGTATGATCACAGATGACTTCCATCCTGGGTTTGAATTCGTTCTGGTTCAGAATGAACCTGAATCCGAAATACTGTAGGCGCACCCGAGATCGGTGCGCTCTAAAGCGGTTGTTTATTGCAATCCCCTCAACTACGTGATCTATCGAATTGGGGAAGTTCCCGTGCTCGCTCAGAACGCGGAAAAAAGCACGATTCACTATTAAGTGGGCGCAGTGCAGCAAAACAGTGTAGCTGGGTGCACAGGGAGGCCTCAGTTGTCGATTGGCACGTACCGGGGACTCCCTCCCTTCCCTTCCCCTCCCTCATCTCCCAGAGAACTCTGTCCTTCCCTCTGGCACGTTCACTGTGGGAAGAGAAAGGGATAGAATCAGGGATCGGAATTGTGAGGGAATTCGTCAGTTGAATTGCTAATCGGCCCATTGCGAGCCTGTGTTCACAAGTGGATACCGTGTTATCACGACTGTGTCGTAATTCCATCGATGTTGTGATAAGGACAATACGGTGCAAGCACAGTCGGATTATACGCCAAACAGCGACAATTGCGTCAAAACACAAGGTAGATACACCAAAAGGACAAAGACCATATCAATCACAGTATCCGACAATAGAACTGTGACCACAATGGTTCTTGAATGGTTCATAGATCCGAACGTCAGAAAGTATAATCTCGTGTTCTTCTTTCGAACGTGCTTTCTGCGCGCGGTCTGGTTGATTTCTGATGCCTTCCGGCCTCGTTTACTATCTGCCTCAACAATAGTCTGCGTGTGTACTATGGACCCCATTCAGCCTGAGAACGAAGAAGAGACCAAGCGAACACTGAGGGGATATTCTGAGAGTCCACCCTATTAATCCGACGTTCTTCTTCAACGGCATTATTGCTTTCTGTGAAATCTGATTCATCGAAGAGGAACACCACCCGAACATTAAAAGTGAATGGGTATTCTGAGAAGAGTAACGTGCTTCCACCCTCGTAATCTCAAAGAACTGAGCTGAGTATGACTTTGACTGTCCCAAAGTGCGAGACCGTGGTTTCACTCGTACTTTAGAACGCCACGCGAACGCTTAGGGAATATTCTGAGCTCCCACCCTCATAATCCCTTCGACGTGCGTTCTGTGACAGGGACTTTTTTGGTTTTTGGCCACCATTCATTGGCTCCGAAAAAGCAAAGAAGGAGCAGATAATCGAACACGAGCTTCAAAAAAAGCCTCCACCCTCGTAATCCTTCCCACGCTCTGTGATGGATTCTGAGCACCATACATCGCTCTAATGAGTAGCTCGCGTAAAAATAGAGTGTTGATAGCAGGAGTATTTTCAGCCTTGGCAAATGTCTCCACCCTCATAATCCAGCTAAGCAATCACCGTTCCAAGATGTTCAGAGATTAATTATGCCAATCTTTACCCTAACGGAAGATACAATAACTTGAATGAGTCCTCGTAAAATGAGGGACCAATGTGCTCCGATGCGCAGTTTCCGCTTAGAAACTAAGAAACCAAACACTCAGAGATATTGCTAGCACCACCCTCGTAATCTGATGTACCTTCTACGACATTTGATCGAATCTTCTTCGTACGTTAGGTCTTTTGGTTTTCATAGGGAAGCGGCAGATCTCAGGATGTTGAAATGCGTGCCGTTTCTTTGGCTGGACAGACATAATAATGAAAAAGCTATTTCTCAGGTATCGAAAACCTGGAAGTTCATGAAAACGTGTCAAAGTTGCGTCAGCGCGCTTTTAGTGCTGTCCTTTCCTTCCTCGCTTCTTGGAAGTCCTCAGGCGACAGAGCGAAAAAAACGGCGTGAGCGAAACAACAAAACGTGAAGGCAACGGAACAGTCAACGTCCCCTGAGGGAGAGAGAGAGATTACGTGTACATTCTAGGAAGAGATGGTCTCGTCTAGGAGAAAGGGCAGTCGTTAACGTGACTAGACTGAGAAAACACAACAAGAAAAAGGGGCTGTGTGGGATTCGGGGGCTAATCGGGTTGATTCATTAGAGATGCTTTGAGCCAATTTCGAAACGTTACAATCTTGTCTATGTCTATGTTTTTGAAGGTTCAGAATAAGAGACCAAAAGCCCAAAGCGGTAACCACTTAGTCACCTCTATTCCCGTAGTGGCAGCGTGAGATCCTCTCTACTGCACGGAATATCCTCTTACTCCGCACTCTTCTACTCAGAATGCGCAGGTCACAGATTGCCAACGTGTCTCTTCCTACTCTCAACGCAACAGCAAACGTGATTATACGTAGGGGCCACAACGTAGATTTCATACTTCTCACAATGGTGCCCCAAGTGGATTCAATGTGTCCGCCATGATCCCAGTATCATCATACTTTTCACCGTTTGTAAAAATCTTGTCTCTGAGGCGCGCTAGACCCCAAAACGTGCGCGCGCAACGCACGCTCTTTTGTGGGGGAGAGGCGAGACGAGAGAGAAAGGGGGCGG
>LS505737.1:3942-45938 GCA_900490845.1 Pristionchus japonicus | reverse complement strand
CTTTGGTTTCATTTAAATTAAACATAATTAATAAAAAGCTGGAACACGTCGCCACTCGGATATCGAAAGAGCATCCCATTAGCTATCGATTCGGCTCTAGAACGTCGAAATTCATCAAGTATTCGTCTTGTGCTTGCCAAATGTCTCGTTTTTTGGCAAAGTCGTGTCCACAGAAAGTGGGCGGAGCTTGCGGCGCCTAATTATACGTGCCCATCTCTCTCTCCCTTTAGAGTAGCAAATGAGGTGCATTAGTAATTAGCCGACGTGCGCGCAGCACGAGTAATCGTCAGTCTATCTCATTCCTGCTTGTTCTCTCGCTCTGTCTGGTCGGCAAGAGAGAAGAAGGTATGAAGAGGAGAGAACATTGCTTGCGCACGAGTCCCACGTGGAGGATACACCGTGCATGAATTAGATGCAGAGGGAATAACGAGCGAAGGAAGAAGCAACAGCCAATAGAGACTGCAGGAGTGGACCGAAGACTATTCTGGAGAGGGATGACGAGGATCAGGAACTGTCGGATATTGTTACACAACTCGATATTGGAGAAGAGAAAGAGGGTCCAGTGGAGATGCACGTGGACCAAAATGTAAAGGAAGTGTTTGAAATTCTTCCTGTTTGTTCACCTGACAACAATGTTAGTTTCTGGAAATTCCGCCTTCTATTTTTCTTGAATGCTTCAGTGAAAGACAATGCCCTTTCTGACGGGGTGGCGGAGCCTTAGACTGATCAATGTTTTATGATGTTAGAAAAAAAACTCTAGGCGGAGGGGCTGCCCGCCGTCTAATGTTTCAGTTTTGCTATAGTGAGAAAGGCTTCTTCATCCCGAGGGAAACAAATTGTGCCCGTCCCATGACCGATAATCGGGTATATTGCCAATTAGTAAGTGTATTCGCGAGGGTGGAGAAGGGAGATGATCGGATAGAGCACAATTCGAAGAAAATAATAATCTGATATGGCTCTGACAAACAACGACAAAAAAGCGTCTGCAGAGCAGTTGAGGGACTTTCTTCGAATTGGAAAGAAGTCTGTGGGAATACGTCACGATTGTGATGTTTCGCAAGGATTTACCCGGAATAAAACGCAATCTCTGAGCACAATGATGAATCATTCGACGTCTAGAATAGGCGCTGAAGGCCTTTGGCAAAAACTCGAATCAGAAAAACTACAAGCGGGAACAATCCGTGGCTAAAGGGCAATTTACAGCTCCTTATCTCAGAATAATCTCCTATATTCTGGACAAAAAAATGGGTGACAAAGACTCGACTCGACTATAGATGATTCACAATCCTTGTGTAACGGCCAATTCACAGCAATATTCTTCTAAATTCTGGGCACAATCATGGATGCAGTGCAGTGAATTCGATGGGTGGCCAGATGATCTGCACGAGTAGCGCCGATGTTGACGATGAAGATGGGAAGATTCTGGAAGGGAGAGAGATCAAAGATACATTTGTTCTGGTTCCATAACAGGGAAGTGTAATCCCGTTGAATAGCCCATGTTCAACTCAAATGAAGATCTATCGCTATCATTTTTATTTCCTCTTTGCACTAAACAAAATGTACCTGTGCAAGTTTTTAGCGAGTGTTACTATCGGTTGGTTTCTTCAACATTAACATCGATTCTTAGAAAGTATGAATCACAACATAGATCTAATCTGAACAGAAGAATCGCAACGAACCCTGAGTGATGCGTGATGCACGAATCGATAGCCAGACATGACGGAGAGCGAGGAACCGAGAACGAGGATTCCGTCCGATTCTTCCACCTGGAGAGATTAGTCTATATCCAGGAGCAAAACGTAAAATAGGTGATAAGTGGAAAGTATCGGAACCCTTGACAGACCTTCTCATAGCAGAAGTCCACGTCACTTCGGGGCACGTTATCCCCGAAGAAGACGACGTCCGTTTTGAGGATTCCATCGCACGAAGGACAGTCGGCCAGTCTGAATTCAATTTTTGATTTATAAGTTAGGTTACAAGCTACGTCCTGAAAATTAGGTCATTTGTGAAACTGACTTGAACGTCTTCTCTGCTCCTTCCTCAATGGTCACATCTCCGTCTGGATTCAATTCTCCCGGTGATTCCATCGATGTCCAGAGAGGATTGAGAGAGGAGAGGAGCGATTGGAGATCTTCTCTGAATGGAATTAGGCCATTGTTGTTGTTGTTTTCGTTGTTATTGTTTTTAATCAACCTAAAATCGATAAGTTCCTCACCTGCTCATGGTGTAATCGCACTCCATGCACTTCACTCGATGTCCGCACCCGTGCAGTTCCGTCTGCTGATTAGACCCGGCTCTGGAAAATACAGGCTTGACAAATTCCGGCTCTGGAGTTCTGCATCATAATTCCACATGCTTTCTAGCGCAGTTCACGTGCGAGTGCACGAAAGGTAGAGATGCTCCAATATTTTAACAGCCCACATGCCACATCCTGATCATAAACCCTCTGAACCCCTCGAATGGTCGCGAACTCTGTCGTGCTCTTATTTATCCAGCATGGATTATCACGCGGGAATAGTATGTGGCTAGAGTTCGGAACGGAAATGGCGAAAGCTATTCAAACGAAATCACTGGCGGGTCAAATTCAGAATGTAGGGGTCGGAGTCCAATTGAAACATATTGTAGGCTTCGAAAAAAGGGATCATTTCGGGGGAAAAGCCTCACTTTGTGTGAAGACCATCCACGTTTTGTGTGACCAGCCAATGGAATCTGAAATGAGAACGATCAATTAAAAAAAGCTGAATTGAGGGACCCTGAACATGATTTGGCATGTTTCCTGATCGGATTTGTCGAAAGCTAGGGGCTAAAGGCTAAAGGATTATGGCGAATGGCCAAAGGCAGAAACAAACCTGTCCGATCTCTCCCATTTGGCGATCGTCCGATGCGTTTCATTCGGCTGCGCGTCACGGAATCGAGGCCACGCAAGGAAGTTGCGAGCCCAGAATCTGAAAAAAATGATTCTCTTTCAAAAGAAAGCGAAGAATTGCAGGTGATGTTGATCTCAAACTACGAATGTAGCTACACTACAGTCTTGCTGTGCTTCAATTTACACCGATACAATCCCTCAATCACTGAATCACTTTCATCACACATCACAGTAATTGATTGACGGTTGTTGTTGAATGTTGAAGGTGCTAACATTTTATCATAACGAAATTAATCATTCTTTTCTATCATCCTCATTGCACAGCTTTTGATGCATCGGAAACTATCGGAATTAAAAAACCCAAACCTCTGTCTGGTGTGTTCACTGCCCATGAACTCCTGATGCGTGACGGGTCGATGGTTCGTCCTCGCGTATTGACCGACTACGGCAGATCGATAGTCAGGAATACCTGCAATGAAACGTGTAAAGCATGAATTAGAATGCCCTGCTTGCCACTGAACGATCATTGTATCAAGGAAGCGAAGGACAGAGGATAACATTCCAAGAACTAAATTGAACCATTCGGCCAATTGATCAGCCAATAGAGCGATAATCTAATGATCATCATTCCGGAATGAGCTAGACAGTGAACGACTAAGGAATTGGTCGTAATGAACCTCATAGCCTGTCTACTTTATCTCATTCGAGGTTTGTGCGATAAAGAAGTGATCGTTACCCGATTCCGTCGAAATCCCGGCACCAGTCATGACGAAGAGTCGATCGACATTGCCCAATTCACTAATGAACTGTCTGATCTCCTTCTCGGCCGGTCGAGTGAAGGAAGGAACGAAGCGAGAAGCAGCAGAAGAGGCCATTACTGCATCTGACTGAAGAATTATGCTTATCAATTAGGTAATTAGCTAATTATTAATGAAAAGGTGAATAAAACCCTGCTGACAATCGCAAACTGAGCGTCAAACTTTTGCTTACCGCGGGAAGGAAGAGTAGCGCCGGGGCAGATTCCTGATCGAGAAAAGAGCGAAGCTGGCAGTACGACCGCCACTTGAGATGGAGTGAGAGTGGAATGAGTGGAAATCGAGCGAATATATAATCAATGAATTCGTAAGCAACATTCAAATGGGGTTGGGTGTTGTTCCAGAATCGAGGACGTATTCACTAAAAGGCAGACTGATCGTCAGCTACATTGAGTGATTCGTTCCTCATGATTCATTTACTCATTTGACCCAATGGGGGAAAAGCAATCGGTCGATTGTGCCAAAAGTTGCCTGCTGTCCTTGTGCCCAAGCAAGAACCGACTCTCCTCATTCTGCGTGCTCTCTCGCATCTCGACGGTAAAGATTGTGTGAAATGGGGAGACCGTTTTTGCGAAGCAATTCCTACCTTGTGCTCAGCGCTCGACTCACTGATATTTTTATGCGTCCTTTCCCACTCACTCAAAGTCGATCATCCCATAGTGCTCATTACTCTGCGACTTTCGTGATTACCCAGTTCGGATTAGTTGATCTGAGCTCGAAATCTGGGTTTGCTAGACCATTCTTCACGCCAGAATTAGCTCATGCATCATAGATTTTGTCGTGTGCTTTCTCCATTCTTGTCTATTATTCCAATAACGCCTTTTTCCTATCCGATCAACTGACTACTCCTCATCTCACAATGGAATAGACAGGTCTAGAGAGAGAGGGAAGGAGGAAAACCTTATCGAGAAGGCGACCGTCCGAAGTACGACCCGTAGAGAGAAGGCGAATTCAGGAGGGACAGAGACAGAAAGGGAAGAGGGTATCAGTATCCCCCTCTTATCAACTTTTCGAGAAGAGAGAAGAGGACTCTTCTCACTTTCTGACCCTTCTCTCTTCTCATTTCGATTGAATCGCGTGTGCCAGAAGTTCAATTTCCCCGATCGAAACGAGTCAGGTGTTATTCTTGGACTGCTTGGAAGATCAATCTTAGATCACTTCTACCTCATTCATTTCTCTTAGCCACTTGACTTCTTCCTAGGTTCCTCTTCATTCTGCTTCATATCATTTTCGTTCCATTCACGATGGTTATTCGAAACGTTCAAGATGATCAGTACTCGATCAGTTCCCACTATCCCTTTCTCGCTCATCCCTCTACGTACTTGATATCTCGTAGATCGTGTGCTAGCTGTGCTCTAACTTACTTCGTCGTTGTTTATTGTGCTTGGTCGGCTTGGTCGGAGAATAGGAGAAGGGAGGGCCACGGTTCGTCTCTCTCTCTTTGCCTGCTCCCTCTCTAGTTAGACAGTGAGAAGCAGTATGCAGTGGAGACACAGCTCTAGGGGGAGGGACTCACGGGAGGGGAAGGGCGGGGGGAGGGAGGGGGAAGAGAGGGGGACAGCACATGTCATTTCGACGATCTGTGCCGCAGCCCGATAGTACGAAAAGAGAGACGCAGCTATGATACAACCACTCAGTTTCGCCCTTAAACTGCCGGATGACGGGAAGAGTAAAGGTTCGTATCGAGTTTGATGGGCACTCTCTCCCCTCTAATCCGTAGACAGAAATCTCCTCTCAGTGGTTTTCATCATCAGATTTTGTTGTTCGTCCGGGCCAAAGATTGTGGGGAGGTGTGATGAGGAAGAAATTGCGCTGATTTAGTGAACTCTCTCTCCCTATTATCTTCTCATCTCAAATTGGTGGTGATATTGTCGAGGGCGATTGAAAAATCGGATAGATAGTGCAATTTGAGATGAATTACTCAGGTGATTTGAGTGAATCACATAGGCAATGTACTATAACAGAGAAAGGACACTAACTCGAACCTATCACATCATACCACGCTTCCTGTTGAAATTGAACTCAATTGAACCGAACTAAACAATGACACGAGATCATTTATTGGGAACTTTTTCGGTTACGGTGTAAAGGAGTGGAATGCAAGAAGTATGTGAGACGAAATGAAACTATTCAGTGCACAATGGTATGGGTACAGTACCCAGTGATTATTGATGTACTGTGGATGGACCTCATCATATTGATTACTCACTCCTCTCAGTGATCAGAGCGAAGGGCGCAAAAGCGATAAACTGATAGCAAGACAGGAGGTGAAAAGAGGGGATGGACCGTCCACTTTCCCAGTTATTAGCCATCCACAAATTCGACTCTGAATCTCAGACGATTTCCTGTTTTTCTACACGTCTTTCTGAAGCTGTGAATTTCGGTGAAACCGCGTCTAGTTCACTTCATTTTCCACTGCATGGGTATCTTCATGTTAGAAAATTTTGAGATAGGTTTGAGACGTTTCAGACTGAATTCGAAACAATTCCAGGAGAGAGGATGCTCTTCCGAGCTGGGCTGCTCTCCCTGGGGGAGTTGATTGGACGGAGGCCCATGATGTTCGCCGTTCCCTCACTCGTCCTCGCCATCACTGCTATTGTCGCCTTCGTTTTCGCACCGTAAGTCTTCATTCTTCATGAGGAAAACATAAACTATCGTGCTTCTCTGTTGAAATCACGTGGAGGAGGTAGCTGGCTAACCTTTGCCTGCAAGCCACTGCTCTAACAGATGTTTAGCCGGCACGAGGGGCATAGTTCACTTTACACTCCTGAACACTCAATACTCTCAGGAGACAATGAATCATCGCTGTTTTTGAGTGAACTTTGTACAATCTAGTCTATTTTCAGCCGTACGATGGTATTGAATATGGAAGATGGATTCTCATCGAGTTCCGCTGAGTCTCACAGAGCGACTTCGTTGCAAGTCTCCTTCTTCGGTGGAGAGGTACGAATTCACTCTAGTCAGAGAAGCGAGAGAGTGTGTGAAATTAAGAGACGTGTCATGGATTTGTTACTAGACAAAGAACGGGGCAGATGTCTTGGACACATTTCTCTAGGCAGTAACCACGTCCGGGAGAACAAAGGGTCTCTCTCCCCCTGTATTCTACCATCGAGGGAAAGGGTACTCGTAACTTTTTCCTCTGGAAAGCGAGGGGTCAGCAAGCATGGTAATTCGCCCCGCAAACAGTAGCTGGATGGTTGTTGTTGTGATGTGCTATTCCGAGAGGATTAGAGGGTATTCCTTGTTGCTCGATGACTACTTTTGTTTCTCTCTGAGGTCACTCGCTCCTTATCAATCGATCGGGGATTCTCATCATTTCACATCTAAAAAGCCAAATTGGCACGCTCAAAAACGGATGAGTACCTGTCAAAGTGGAGTGAGCTTATCACTGATAGAGGAGAAGAGAGGAGGGAAGGCACGGGAAGACATGAGGAATGGTCTTTTAGACCTCATAGATCATTTTATGACTCGAGTCTGTGCAGGAATAATCGAGATTCTTGGGGGTCGGCTCCAGACAAAGGCAAATAGGCAAAAGGATCGGACGATTCTATGCAGAGAAAGCCTTCTCCGAACGTTCGATTGACGTATTGACCAATTTGGCGGTGATTTCCCCCTAGCTGCGTGATCATTCGAATAATCGGTCGGCCAGTGACCACGCACACACAAGGTTGTTTACTGCGTACTCTCTCAAAGTTCGGTTCACGCTGATTGTTAGTGATAAAAGGAGCGAAGTGATGGCAATAGAGAACCATCATCAACAGATTGAGAAGGGAATGAGTGAATAAGCCGTGCGGATTATCGCGCCTTAGTCGTGTATTCAGCGTAGTCCATTCTGGAGGTGATAAGTCGGTGATAAGATAGGAGGGGTTGGAGGGTGAGCAGACCCTGAGGCTGCTGGATCGATAAGAGTACGGTATGAGTACGGTATTATCGATTCGAAATTTCAGGGCGTCACGGGCAAGCCATGGTACATGGGTCTGTTCGCTGAACCGAGAAACCTGACTTCGGGCAATATTCTGAACACG
Organism: Pristionchus japonicus; assembly: GCA_900490845.1. Classification (NCBI taxonomy): domain Eukaryota; kingdom Metazoa; phylum Nematoda; class Chromadorea; order Rhabditida; family Neodiplogasteridae; genus Pristionchus; species Pristionchus japonicus. The sequence goes on along the minus strand of LS505737.1, from coordinate 38,232 downwards.
AAGGAATACGAAGAATTCGCTGGATTCTACAAGAGCATCAAGAAAGATCTGACTATTGCGAGCAATGAGAGAGGAAACTTCACGTGAGTTTCCATTGGGAAAGAGAGATGATGCCATTGATAGATTCAAATCAGTCGAGGGGAAGCTTTCGAAAATAGCAGTTGTGATGAATCATATTGGGAGCTTGACTTGATGATAGATATTTTTAGAAATGAGCTTGGTTATTACCAAAAAAAGTTGTGCTTATCAAGGACGGAAAGTGTTCAGGGACGGAACCTAGTTGAGTGGGAGAAGTCGTTTCGATGATCTTGATCATTGTGCTGAGATCTTCTCTATTACAGCCAAGGGTGATATCAGGGATAGGGAAGATCAGACAGATCGACGGGTTTTGAAAGATCTAGACAAAGTAGACGTGATGGAGACAGAAAACAGGATGAATTGCAGATTCATGGACTATTGCGGGGAAATGTGTCATCTGAATGATCCTCTGTTCAAGACAATGGTGAGAGGGAGGGATGAGCACTCCAAGAAAGCAGGATAAATGCAATCAAACATAATGTTTCAGGGAGTGTACAACATGATCGGATGGCTGAGTGGAATGAAGGTGATGTGGCCAGTTACCCAGGTGAGCATTTCTTCTATTTTTCATATCCATTTCGAGCTGTTGAACTCGTGATATAATCAGAGCAGATTGTGTTGATCTAAAATCTTCTCGTTATCAGGTGATGCAATACAACGCCAATATCGGCAAGCATCTCTTCAAGAGGACGCAGGATACGGATGGAGAGGTAATCAGTAAATCTGCTAATTAATAAAATAAGTAATTATGTAATTGAAGCTCACCGACGTGGATCTCGGCGCACTCTACTTCATGCTCTTCATCAATGGAACTGACATGAAGGATGCACTCGAGAACTTCGAGAAGGCCGTTTACATGTTAGTTTTCACCTATTTTCCAGTCCGAGTCGGACGAGATTGAAGCAAGTTTGAATCCTTTCAGTGAAGCGAATCGTCACAACTCTGACCCATCGAAGAAGACCAATCTGGTCGTCCATTCGGCTGTTGGAATGGAGGGAGAAATCAAGAGGGGACTGGGAATCGTTGGAGGATACTTTGCTGTTGGTGAGCTATTTCCACACTATTATACTTTCATTTGTTAAATCAATAATAAAAATATTAATCTAAAAATAATTATATCAGGCGGCGTAATCCTCCTCTGCTTCCTTGCTGCATCCATCTCAATCCTCTCCTTCGTCCATTCTCGTCTCTCTCTTCTCTCTCTCATCCTCGTGCCAGTAGCCTTCCTCCTGCCGATCTTCGCCACTGTTTCGGGTGAGTTTCACTAATTTTATTTTAATTTATTTAGCTAATTACTTAATTCCAGCATTCGCCCTCTGCGCAATTCTCCAGATGCAGTTCAACATCCTGATGATGATGACGCCTGTGATGGCTATTGCATTGAGTGGGTTCATGATCCTGTAGATTGTTCTTTCAGTGCAGTTGTCAATCAATCTAGTGCAAAATTCAACATTCATAATTACAGAGCAAAACTGTAGAAGTTGAAGAAATTTTAGAAATTGTGCTCATTGCAGCCCTGGACAGTCTCCTTCACGTCTACAACTCGTGGTTGCACGTCGACAGAGACATGCAGTACGGAAGTAACGAGTCGCAGCTGGGATACGTACGTTCCATCTTCTCTCTCCCATCTGAGAATTTATCTCTTTGTATGAAACCCATTCCATATCTGCAAAATTGTCAAAAAAACGAGTATAGTGAATCTACAGGTCTTCGAATCATGTATCGCTTCCGTTCTCATCAACGGTCTCTCCTTCGTTCCTCTCGCTCTCGGAGTCTTCCTTCCAACTGAAGCATTCGGAAATCTGTTCCTGACGATGGCATTGACTGCCGCCTTCTCCACTTTCTATGTAGTAAGTGAATTCTTATTTGTGACCTAATCAATTGAATTCGAGAAAACGTTAACTGTTAATCGACATTCATTCAATAATCAAATTCCAGATATTCCTGTTCACTCCTCTGATGGTTCTCTTCGTTCCTTGCAAGAGTCACATGAAGATCAACGAGAAGCAGAACAAGCCACTGGAGGCGTTCTGGAGTTAGTTAATTAGCTGATTAATAACTAATTCGATGCTAATTGCCAATTATCTTCCAGGCTGCATGTCCGCCGCCTACTCCACCTCAATGATCATTCGATTGATCTCAGTGTTGGTTGTGGCCGTGGCCTTCGCTGGTACACTTTACGGTGAGATCGATATTGACTTGCGGGTATTCCTGCACTTTCCGGGACAATAGACCGATGGAGTTTCAGTGAAACCCTAAATAGAATGAGATTTCCCAGTAATGGAAGGCATTAGCCGATGTTCTGAAAAGTGCATAAGTGCCGAATTTCGTTGAGCTGCTTGCATTTTGTACGTTACCGAATAAAGATGAACGAAACGCTGAATTTATAGCAGTGAACTCGAAGATGCACTCGAATGTCGACTACCGCTCTCTTCTCCCTCCCGATTCACCCAACCACAAGGGAGCTGGAATCATGACTGATACGGTAGGTGGAGTGGTTGATCGACTTCTGACTTATTTCCTCCTTCAGGTCTGGCCGGATCTCCTGCACATCATTTTCTTCGTCGAGAGTCCGCCTGACTTTGGAAATCCTGAGGAGTACGGAGCGTTCAGGGTTAGATCTTGCAACCACAAGCTTTCTAAATGAAGTGCCTTACACGGAAATTAACTTGAATCTTGATTATTTCGAATTCGGAAATATAAAAGAAGAGATTTTCAGCGATTCCTGAACGAGTCGTCCTCTCTTCCGTATGCGATGGGCAAGGATGCAGATATGAACTGGCTCGCGGATTTCCCGTTGGTTACGAACACTCCGGCCAATGCTGATCGTTAGTTTTCATATTTTGCATTCGCTTATTTTCTAATTTATTATTATGCTGTTTTAAATGCGAAAACGATTTTTTGTAGGTTTCAACATGAGCCTCTTCCACTCCTTCATCAATCATGACGTTTATAAGGCGTGGAACAGTGGAATCAAATACACGTGGAACAAGGAGTGAGCAATTACTATGATTGTCCTTTACTTTTTATATCTCAGTGGCAAATTCAAGTGTAAACGGTTATTTTGCAGTGGAACTCCCAACATCCGTGAGATGATCGTGATGAGTGCATTCAACGGAACTCGCTCACTCGCTGGAAAAGCTCGATTGATCAACCAGTGCAGAGAAGTGAGGATTTCACCTTGTTATTTTGCGGAGGAAAATCGTATGGTGAAAGGGTTTCCTCGCTAGACAGAGAACACTCCCCTCCTAGTTGTCTGCGTCTGTCAACAACAACACGCGTCTTTTCTGCCTCTCTCCCTCTCCCTCCGCTGACTCTTACCCGGCGCGTCTCGCACGCACCCTTTTCCCTCCCTATATAACTCCCCTCTCCTCCCTCCTCTCTCGTCGGTGCTTCCCCTCTCGTTTCTCGCCCGCCTCGTTCCAAGATGATCGCATGCCCCGTCGCGTTTCGCTGATCTCTTCGCTCGTTTCTCGCGTGAATTCACTAGCCCCTCGTCCCTTCTCAAGGACTTCAATCCGGGCTAAAGAAGGGTCTGCCAATCCCGATGATTCAATCTCTCGGTATGGGAAGGAGTCCCAGTGATCGGCTTTACCCGTGCCCGCCCCCTCTCTAGGAGTAAACTCACTCACACCCGCCCAAAGCACCGACGATACGGACCGGCGTCCACTTTTTGCGGTTTTAGAAGAAGTTAGGTTTAGAATTCTTGTTATTTTTCCTTTCGCAATACACTCAACACTGTAGATTACGAGTTGGAAAACCACCAAATTTTACATAACGATAGTGAAACAGAAAACACTAATTACAAGAATGATAAACAGGGAAGATGAAATGATCCTCGAAACAAATTCTGAACAAATATTTTCAGTTGGCAGCCAAATATCCCCAGTTCGACCTCGTTCCCTTCGATACTGAAGTAGCGATGGTCGATGTGCTCAATGAGCTGCCGCAATATGCTATCTGGTACGTTTTTCGCCTTTTTTCATTCATTTCCGGAACGAGTTTTCACTGACTCATTTGTACATTCAGGTTCCCGATGGTTCTCTCCGTCTCCATCTTCACTCTCTTCCTTCTCTTCTCTCCCAATCTTGCCTCTGCAACAGTTGCCGCTCTCACTTCATTCGTGCTCAGCTATCGTAAGCCTCATAACGATTTTATTAATCTTTAATCCTTCAAAAAGTAGTCCAACATGAATGGCTTAATGAATAAATGAATGATGGAACATGAATGAAGAAATTTGCATTAGATAATTGGCTAAAAATTCCATTCCAGTGACTCTCGGCTGTACGATCCTCGTCGGAATGGAACTGAACCCGTTCACGATGGGATTCCTTCTCATCTCCATTTCACTCGTCGGAAGACTCATCGTACACATCGTCTTCCACTATCACGAATCGGGATTGTACAAGGTTCGGTCTGCAAGAATATCTAGAAACGCATCTTCTTTACAAGTCGTAATCAAATCGTAATGCACAAAAGGCAAACTGTGCATTGAAAATTTAAGGCTTGCTTGTTAATAAGTTGCTGTAAGCAAGCTGAAGATGCCAATTGTAAGGTACTAAGTGTTTGCAGGACATCAAGGTTGGCGAGACGCCGAAGTTCTCGAAGTCGAGAGTATCCAGAACTCTGCAGAGATCGACCATTCCTACTATGCTGGTGAACAATTCAATCGAATTTCATCGACTCAGTTTTTACATTCTCTGAAACTCCAATCTCTCATTTAAGTCCTGCCTACTCGGCGTTGTTCTCCTCCTTCCTCTTCCCTTCAATCCAATCCCGATGTTCACTTACTTCGGTCTGCTAGGCGCCATTCAACTCGGACTAGGACTACTCTTCAGGTTTGTGCTTCGAACAAATCAAGAAGTCAACAATGCTCTTTAACGTGAAAGTCATGAACTTCCGTGAATCCATTGTCGAACATCGTTTTGTGAAACTTTTGAGTGTTCCTTTCAGTTTCCTCTTCCTCCCCATCCTCCTCCACTCCGTTCCTCGTGCTCTTATCGGTGAAGGACTCATCTACACTAGACATTAGGCAATGACTAGCCATTCTTCCCCTTGTTGTAAAGCAGTTTCATGACACATAGTCTATATCTAGTCCCTCTCTCTACATACCATTTCCCTCTCTTTCATCGCCCATTTGTGTGATAGACTCCCTCCCTCCTGAATATCAGGTCCCGATCCAAGCCATTCCCTCCCCTCTTTCTTCCCTCAGCCACACATTCCTCGTGCCTTCCCCTCCTCTCGACGTGCAATCACTCTTCCTCCACTCCGGTTCACTTGTCGATTCCCCTCTCACTTACCGTACCCCTCCCTCTCTCGCTGCCTCTCCTCATGCTGTGCCATGACACTATGCTCAATGTTTTATGCAGCTCATCATCATTACAATAATTTGTGGTAAATTTACGAGAGAGTTTTTGAGATCTGATCAGAGTTTAATGTTTGTTGGGCTTCGAGCCAACTCTCACTTAGTCGCCAATAAAGCTATCTTCGAATTGCACTCGCATTTGGAAGGAAAGGACAACAGAAAAACAACGAAGGTACAGACAGAAACGTGACTAGATAGAGGGAGAATCTAACTGGGGAAGAGAGGACTAGAGGGTTTCCACCATCTCCTTCACTTTGTCTTTGATCCCTTGGAGGATCTGAAGGTTGCGATTGTGGATGGACCGAGACTCGGCGTTCTGGAAATATTCGAGATTATTTTCTGAGATCAAAAGGTTATAAAATGAAAGAGTTATTACTCAACATTAGATTGACAAAGTATCAGAGCAACAATAGTGTCTCGAGGAATCAAACGGACAGAAGAAAGTCTCATTCAAATCAAGTTTCGAAGTCTGACAAACCTCCTCGAAACCGGAGATTCTTCTACAGAAGGACGAAGGCTGCTCTTTGAAGTCCTCCACGAATTGCCTGCAAGGGAACTAATTGATGGATACAAGAAAGCCCCAGTTTGTCAGCCGCTTTCACGGACTCAAAAAAAGCTGTGAAGTGTGACCGCTAAATTCGGGTTGTCATGCCAAGAAAAAAAGTTGCAAGCTTTCTCGTCACTCAACTACGGTAGTTAGCGAATAATTTGAAACGTTTTCTCAATGAAAAAATGTAGCTCACCGCAAGTCCTCATGCTGATACGCTGAGTAGTACGCCCTTACAGCCTCATGGGCAGCTCTCCTGCTGTGAGAAGGGCAGAGTCGGGAGATCAGCGACTCCTAAATTTAGCTTTGTGATCATTGTATGCAGACAGGAGAGATTTTAATGAGCGCACATGTACCACTAACAAACAAAGCCTTGCATACGCGTTCTTGTTATGATCTAACGCAAAGGTATCGATGTCTTTCATCGAGCTCACAAGGGTTGCAAATTATGGCCTCGATGATTCTCTTTCCTGGTTAGGTGAGCGAAGGCTGGGTTATTTGCAGTCCTCCTTCACTTCCCGCTATATCCTAGCGTCATTTCAATGATCAAGAAGGAGGCAAGCAAATATTGGCGTTGCCTTTTCGAGTCGTTAGTAGAGGAGGAAGGAATGCACTAGTGGATGCAATTACGTCATTGATCTGCATCACTATACTTTGCAAGATAGGCTAATATTCTCCGGGTAACACCATTACTTTTTATCTATAAATCGAATTTTGCTGAGCCAATAATTTAAATTTCGCTCCGACCTCAATGCATTGCTACCGACACCAATGAGAGCGGTAATAGGATCACATAAAGCAAAAATATGAAGTTTCTCACCTGACACATTCGATGGCAGTGAATGAATACGCAGTGCTTGTGCTCTTCCAACGAAGAATTGCTGAGACTCCTCTCCCCGGGAGAGAAATGGACTGCTTGACAGAGTTTTGAGCAGTCCTTCTGCACGTATGAGGATGTGTCCCTGAAAAGAATATTGATTGACTTCATGAGAAAATTTCCGGGTATTCGATGCATGGCTACGACGGATAAGCCGAATTAAAGGATACCATTGAAAGATTCGAGTGTCCCTAGGCTTGCTAAGAAGCTTTGCTGAAACCCTTGGCCAGAAAAAGTAGTTGATCAGAGATTTGGACACTGGGCATTCGCCGAAAAATGAGTCTACGCCACTACAATTCCGCAAGGATTTGTGGTGAAAAGTGAAGGGATTAGAGTACAAATTGTACTGGATTAGAATAGCATTTGTGACTTCACAAATTTCGAAAGGTGTCGAAACAGGGCTTACCTGAGACAGGCGATATTGTCTCGAATCGCCTTCCTCTCGCACAATTGATGCTCGCTCACGTCCATTTCACACGAGAGATCGCATTCACTGCCATTTATTCGATTAACTTTTCAGGCTTTCGAAGCCCTTTCAACGTCCCTGCTCTGTGACGAAAAGTGTACGTAAAAGATCACAACTCGAAGACTTTTCCTCATCTTTCAAAAACTTCAGATATCTTTTTCGAATCATAACTAAGAATCCTCTATTCATTAACTTTCAATAAAGTCTAAGAGGTGATTCATGATCAAAATTCAAGAAACCTAACTTCATTGATACATGAATGATCACAGTAAACCCTTGTTCCAAACGCCTATTTTTTCTCCCCTCTTCTCATGAATAAATCACGCAAGGATTCCGTTCGGCAACATTTTTCCCGCGCGTTCGTAAAGTTCACCCGTTTTCGCGTGTGCTTCCGTCTCCATACATTCCTTATGACGCAAGCGGCTTAGACTACCAAATGCTCAAAATATCAGGCCCGAAAAGCCAAAGTTCTTCGTCAATCATAACGTTTCGATGCAAATTAGTGCTTGCACACTTTCGCTGGCGCACTTTTGCAATGGATAAATGGGGGTTCGAGGAAGAAATCAGAAGAAGGGATGCACGTAGCGAGTTACTCCATCTGTGACTCGTTGTGCACTACAGAGTAGCACTCTTGCAGCACAGAGACTTCACTACCATTCCAAGTAATTGCCTATTTTTAGAAGACAGACTAGAGATGTGTCCAGCATCAGCGGAGAATACAAACCACTCCTACCTAACGAATGAATGACAGTTTGACCAGACCGAGCCAGTCTCCAGAATGTCGAAGTTATCGATGACCCCTCAAGGCCAATAAATCATAAAATTGACGTCTCTAACGTGTCTTGACGAAACCCGATCCTTATCACTCCCAAATCAGCTGAAGAGATTCCACCCCTCCCTTCCCTTCGTTTCGCAAGGAATTGCACAATTATTAGCCATTCCTTTGCGAAATACCATTCGAAATAGTTAGAATCATCGAGAAATATTGCAAACTGACTTCTTGTAGCACTCCTGCTTCTGCTCTACTAGATAGCAGAACGCAGTGAGATTCTGCAGTGAAGAGACGAGAAGAGGATCCAAAGGAATGTCGAAGAAGTCAAGATCGTAGTCTCGTGTGAAGGATAACTTAATCAATTTAACGTAATTAGCATAATTAACTAATTAACATACCCGAAAGTCGGACTTGAACTGTGCGTCGCACTGTGTTGTGCAGATGGAATCTCGCATCTCTGGAGTAAGAGACGGTCGAGGAGATATCAAGGGCAACAACGAGGCTGCAAACTCACTAATTAGTTAATTAATGAACGGAAAAAACATACCGATAATGACAGCCCTCCTCACAGTTGTCCACCGGATAATCATGACCAATCTGCTGGAATGAGAGCTATTCAGAGCGATAAACGGAGAAATCAGCAAGAACGGAAATAAAGTGAGTAATGGCCCTGCATGGATCCCTATTATGTACTCATCAGGGGAAGGAAACAGACTGGGAGCCAGTCCTTATCACTGATTCACTCTCTCTCCCACACACGAGAAGGCGCGTTCGTGCAGGTATTATGGAGGAGTCTCGAGAAAGGAGAGGACGCAAGCCCCGCCCACTTTCGCGTTTTTGAAGACGACGTAACACGTACTATTAGGGTGATCAGTGAAGGATAAAGGGCAAGTATTGATTGCTAATTAGTTAATGAATCGATAATTAATGAAGTGTTCATTAGAATGATAAGTGCAGAGAGCGAGTGTTGTGCACTGGAATGGAGAGAGACGCCGGAGTGTCTCTGAGAGGGAGAAGAGAGAGAGAGAAGTGACTAATAGAGACGACTCTACCTATGGAGAGAAGGAAGGAGGAAGAGACAAAGAGAAGGAAGGAAGGAGCCATTTGAGAGAGGAGGAGAACATTCTGTCGCACCTTCCTTTTCCTCTCTCTCTCTATCTCTATCTATCTTCTTACTCTTCTCTGTTGCACTGTCCGACAGTTGCGAGTTCACTTCGCAGAGCTCTCTTCATTTTGCACATTCTCTCGTGTCTCTGACCTCTCGCTTTCCGCACTCTAGCTGCTACTGCTCCATTCATTCCGTTCCGAGTCGTGAGAGAGCAAAGCACAAAAAAGTAACTAAGAATCGTCTGCTCTTTCAAGATTCGCATCAAAAAAACGTGCTCTGTGAACGGTAAATGCCAACTACTCGACTCAATTGCTCAGCCTCCAAAAGCTCGGATCTCTTTATTTGCAAGGACTTGAGAGTGGTGGAAAGGGCAAAAGCCCACGCAATTCAATTTATCCTGCACAAATAATCTCTCAATGGGACCAATTCGTTTTGGTGGAGGGAGTAGCTAAGTTAATAACGTTAATTACAAGAAAAATGCTTCGAATTGCACGAGGTCATAGTTCAAGTCGATCCGCCTTTGGCTTGCTGATTTCACTGGTTCCTCCAATTCGAAAATGCTGACTGTTCTTGAATTCAGAGTAGAGAGAGAAGAGAAGATGCAGAGATTCGATACGGGATCTGCAAATTTGCACCTTTCTATGCGGTTTCTGCTCATTTCTCGAGTCCAAAGTCTGCTTTTGGCCTCAGGCTACACTCTTCTTTGCCTTAGTGATCTGTGCTCTTTGTGAAGGTTGGTCTATCTGCATACTCTTTGACTTTCAGAAAAAAAGAAGAAAGTGCACCGAGCACAGATCACTGATCATTGTGCGATTGGGAACCGAATGAGTACCACCACTATCATCATCGTTATCATCTACAAATTGAGCCTATCACTACATCATCAACGCATAAACGAAAGCATGTGAGTGCACGTAAAGAGAATGAAGAAGCGTGACGAAATAGATGAAATTTTTGGCTTGTTGTTAGTTTCGATTTTTAGAGCCTATTATAGCCATTTGTATTACTAAATTTAGAAGCCTACGTGCGAATATTTCATAAACAAGGAGCATTTATTGTTTTCTCAAATCACATGCTGGACAATTGAATGAGGTCTTACAGGCTGAAAATTTCCCAAAGAATCCCCAGAACTGCAAGAACTCACTTGTTCACAGGAATGTCCACAGTATTCAGCACAAGATCGACGAAAGTCTCCAAAGGAACGTCTAATTCAGCCGTTGGAAGCTGCAATCCATCATCTTTCCATTCTCTACTTCTGTCTATTCTCACAGTCAGATCCTTCAGTGCTCTCTCCACATTATCCGGCCATTCCTGCATCAATTTCTCGACATCCGGCATTCCTCGCGAGTAGTGAACACTCATTGTCGGACGGGTGCGGTGCAGTTCCTGGAGGTGGAAAATTGAATGATATAGTGGAAACGTACTTTTGAAATTTTTCGCATCAACAACGAAGCAGGTTGCCACAGGTTAGGTCAATGCTTAGAATGTTATTGCGCAGAAACAGTCTCACTTTGACATCCTCAATCCATTTATCGATCTGCTCCTTGTTCTTATCCGCCCTCTCCACATTCTTCATCGGAACTGATTCCTGTTCGACGTGTTTCTTATCCACATCCTGGAATGAGTCGTATTTTTACCCAATTCGAACGGTATAAAGATGGTCTGGAAAGCAATTGGAAGGATTGAAACAAACCTTGACCGTAGTCCTCATCTGCATATCTACAATCACTGGATCGCTCTGTCTCGTTGCCGGCTCGTCGAGGAAGAGAAGACCCGTGTTGTCGTCGATCTAAAGAATGGGAGAAATAACCATAAAATGAATGGAATGGGGATGAATATGAGGTGAACACTCCAAATTCGTGTCCGCGAGACACTCTAACCACTCTCTTTCTCAATAGCCCTCTCCTCCTCCTCCTCCTTCTCTCCAGAATTCTAAATGGCACTCCCTCCCTTCCTGTGTCCATAATCGGCGAGTGACTCTGTTGCCGGCTGCTTCACTCTTTTATCTCAGAATTCATACTCGAACCCCATTTCCCAAGTTGTTTGGCTCGTTGTCAACCTAAATGGTCTTCGTTTTCACAACTTACCATGTCCGGTCTGGGTATCTTGATGAATGGATCTGGCTCTCCCACAGCCGGAAGATATTCAATGGGGATATAAGTGTAGAGTGTGTCGAGAATGATTTCTTCTGGCTGAAAACATCGTTTATTTGGCAGCCTGCGCCTAATAACTTGCCTTGTATCGATGAAAATGGCTGATGAGCTCTTTCTCGTCTAAGCCCAGCGGATCGTACCATACTGAAAGACAATGTGAGAGATAGGAAGGGGTATTGAGTGAGAGGAAAAATGTAGGAAACAGTTCATTCACGCATTAGTATCTTCCTCAGAGACTAACGTAAGCAACAAGCTAACAAGTCAAGTCATGTTGTAAGTCATGTGCAAGATGTCCCTCCTTACTTCTATCCTTCTTTGAGATATGCTTCATCGTTCGTTCCATCTGAGGAGCTGCTCCTCCTGAGATTTATTCATTGATTGAACCCATTTTTGGCTGTCCTTCACTTTCCCGGACAACTCCAACTACTCCTGTAACCTCCTCCGTTCCCTACCACCAACGGAAAACATTTTATTTAGGGAATCATTTCATTTTCATTCTATTGCCCGGGAAAGTGCAGGAGCGCCCTATTTTCATGTTCTCACCAGGATAGAACTTTCCCTCCTCATCCTCATCTTCTTCGTCATCACTTTCCTCTGCCGCTACCTAAATTTTTTATAATTTATTTATCAAACATATTTATTAATGCACACTTTTTGCATTTTCTGCAGAGCAATCGGCATGTGGATGCTGGACATCATTAGGTTGGACATCGGAGAAGCCCCTGAAATGAACAATTTTATCGAATTGAATTTCGAAATCCGAAAAATCGGGGGCATGACATCTCGGCAACGACATTTCGGCAACGAGAAATAACTACCCCCTAGGTTGAGATATCGACTCAAAAAAATTCCGCTAAATGCTCCTTCTATTTGTCATCGATTCCATGCGGTTTAAACTTTCTAACGTGAGTTCTAAATTTATTCACAATTTTTTCCTGGTAATTTTTATGACACGTGACCTTTCCTATTCGATAGTCTTTGAAATGGTGATTTCAATAAGCTATTGAACTAGTCTGTAGAGTAAGTATGAAGCGAGAAATTTGAATTTTAATAACGCCGTTGCCGAAATGTCGTTGCCGAGATGTCATGCCCCCGAAAAATCGATAATCCCACAATCTCCTCCCGCGAAATGCCCATCCGAGAGTAGTAGGATGGCGGGAGGATTGGGATGAGCTTGAATGAATCAACGTTAGATTACTTGAGTCATTTTCATTCTTTTCTCAAACGAATCTAAACCGAGATTTAGTTATTCTCACTGTTCGGATTATAATTGGAAGGTGGTTCTTTTCCTCCCTCTTCCTCATCCGATCCAGAGTAGTAAGCAGGAGGAGAACCAGGGGGATAGACCATTGAGTGGACTGCCGGGTCTTCTGGAAGGAAAGGCGATCTATTGATTGGATAGATGGTCTTACGCTGAATACAGTAGTCGAAATAGCTCTACTCATGCCACAGGTTGGATTTAAAACCCCTAGAGCCCATCCGAGGGCGCGCGCTTCTTCCCTCTCTCCTCTCCTCCGCCGCCCGACTCTTACCCGGCGCGGCTAGAGCGCACTCTCGTCTCTTCCGCTCAATTTTGCTCTCTCCTTGGATTGCCACGTCCGCCCTTGAGAGAAAGCAGTACGAGCAGCTGTTAATGTGCTCGGTGGGAGACTGTGTGTGCACTTGTGATCGCTTCGATCACTGGCACAGTGCATTATGTGCGTTTGCACATTTTTGGAGACCACGGGGGCGGACGTGGCAACAAAAAACACAGAAGGAGGAATCCCTTACCGTATTCCAGTTCGGGATGGTCCAATTGCGGAACGAGTTGGCGATTCTGCACGGAGAAACCGTCGTGGTCTGAGTCGTCTGAAAGAGGAGAGTGAGTTTAAGGTAGAAGTTAGCCCCAACCTATCCTTGATTAGGGCATTGAAAGTAAGATACGAAGAAACATACCACTGCTTCCATTGAGTACATTCAATCCCATCATCTTCTGATCATCTGCTCTCTGCTTAGCCACTCTCTCAACCAGTCTCTTCGGCTCCAATTCATGCAGAAGTTCGTGCTCCCTTTTCTCATTGAGGTTGACTACACTCATTGTGGGAAATCGAGCGCGACACTGTTAGTAAAGGAGTATCTCTTATGTCTGACTCGAGCTCAACAGCTCGGAGTAACAATGAAACGAAGAATGCAATTATTGGGAGTGTTTTTCACGGAAGTGGATGGAAAGCAAAGAAGAGTATATAATGGAACATGTGCTTGCTTCCGTTCACGCTTCAATGAAAGGGATAGGCGAGAGAGGCGAGGATAGATTAGTGAAGAGACGCGGATGCCATGGAAACGGATAGGGAAAGGAGAAGATGGTACATTCAGAGTGTTCTCTCTCACGTTGGTGATGTGAGAGGCGCATGCAATAGTTAGTATCTATCTTTGCATTGTCATGGAAACGATGTGCACGCCGCATGTACACCACAGCTTCTATTTGATATGAGAAAGTGTACTAGGGGAGTCAATTGAAAAGAAACTCAGAGTTCACTCGATGATTTTCAACAAAAAGTTGTGGATTGAATATGATCGAGAGACAATGCTTCAGAGGCCATGAGCAAGACGAATTACTCGATTTCTTTATCAATTTCCGCTCTATAGTTTATAATTCGAGTGCAATCCGCGATTTCAAATGTGAACTCAAGCGGGAATTCGTCACTTCTTCTTGCCCTTGTCCGAACCGTCCCTGCAATTGGATCGACGATTGGTCCAAATCGAAAATACTGCCATGAAAATCTATCAGATATTGTGAAAAAAAGTGCTTTGAGAATCAACGGAAGTCCAAACGCATAAGAATTTCCAGAATCAGTTTTTGAAGTTTATGGAATTTCCTCACATCGGAGTAACGGCCGGCGATGGACTTGGCGAGTCCATCTTCTCTTTGCCACCCTGGAATTAATTAGTTAATTATGATAATTAGATAATCAATAAATGACCCCAGCAGCAGGTCCGTCCTTGTTCTTCCCCGTCTCCTTCCTCTCTCCGTCCTGAGATTGATCTTTGATCTCTCCTCCTCCCTCTTCACCTACCTCATCGATCTTTTCAGCTGAGGCCACACTCTTCTTTCCCGCTCCTTTGGCTCGAGGCTGCAAATATTACACTTCAGTATTTCACATAACGGATTCTTTTGAATTTCCGTTTGAACGTATTGAAACAGTTGATGGAAAAGAATGCGCAAATACTGACCGGACTGTCCTCCAACTTGAGCAGTTTCTCCTCCCTATCCGCTCGAGAGGCACCCTTTCTTCGAGAAGCTTTCTGGAATAAAGTCAGTCTTCGATCCATCCATCCATCACTCTTCTCCTCACTTTCTTCTCGCTCTTCTTACTCTTCACCGATCGTTTCCTTCCCCTCTTATCCTCCACTGTTCGCTCCTGACTCATGCGAGAGCGGGGCTGAAATAGATTAATTAGGGTGCAGCTAATTAGACAATCAACCTTCTTTTTCGATCCCTGCCTGCGAAGCTTCAATTCCTCGTCACGATAGCGTCTGAATTATTCTAAACTGTTACATGTTTATTTAGCTAATGTATCACTTGTGACTCTCTTTTCTGCGAGGTATATCGTCTTCATTGGAATCGTCCTGAAAATCGTTGATTAATTAGCATAATTAGAATTAAATAATACCTCTTCATCATAGTCGTCATCACCCTCATCATCGTCATCTTCGACGGACGGACCTCGTCTTCTGCGACTGGAATGGGTACGGTAGGTACGGTGAAGGTACGGTAGCTGCAGTATCCCTACCGTCTCTTCTGATTGGGACTGCGCCTTCTCCTCTCCTCAAGAAAGCGACGGGCCTCTTCCTAAATTTTAAATAGTTAATCAATTATCGATTGATAATCCTAATTACCTTCTTATCCGCCGGTCCGTCGCCCTCGTCGATCTCTCGCATCACCTGAATTACGTTCATTTATCGATTTTTAAGGAATACGGTAGCTACCGTACTCTACCGTACCTTGAGCAACTCCTCCTCGACCTTCTTCTTCTTAGCCTTAGCCTCCCTCTGCTCCTCCCTCTCCTCTCTCTTCTTCCTCTCTGACGAGTCGTCGTCATTCTGCACACGGTTCTTCACCTGAAAGATCAAAGATCAGAGATCAAAGATCAGAGATCATAGATCAAAGATCAAAGATCAACGGACCCCCTTCTTCCTCGGTCTGCTCTTCGGCATGACCTCCGTCTCCCACACGAGTCGAGTGTTGTCCGTCAACTGAATTACGGTAGGGTACGGTAATCCAATCGATAACTGACCTTTGCCTCTCTGCACACTTCATCCATCAACTCGCGAAATCCCTTCCACAGTCCGTCTTCCCACTTGAGATTGTTGATCTCCTTCATGATCTCGAGGAAGGCAACGGGGCACGAGAGGTCTGAAAGTGGCTCCCTTTATCCACTTCACTGGTCAGCGAGCGAACAATGCAGAATGAAGGAACGATGCCTTGTATGGGTTGGAGACTCACGTTTGCTGTCCAGTTTGTTGAACAGACTCCTCTTCTGCTGATAGATCTCATTGCGAGTCCGCATCTGATCCCAGTTGATGTTACCCTCGTTGAAGAACTGAACGGTTTTGTATAATTATGTTGCAAAAACCATAAAGAGAAGGAATGAGCCTGCAGTACCTCGAGACACATGTAGACCCAACTCTCCAGATCATCTCTCTTCATCAAATCCTGCTGTTCGTGACAACGACGTGAGCAGTACTTGAGAGTACCGAAGAATCTCGCCTTCTTCTTGGGTGGTCTGGAGAACAATGCTCAAAATTCGTTCAAATTGATGTTGAATCGTCGATAAGATATGGATCTGTGAGGTGAATCGACTAATGAAACACACGCAATATTCCTCTTCTCATCAAGATACGTTCTCGAAACGCCGAATCCGATGATGTAGATCTGGCACTGGTTGCGACCGAGACCCACCGCGAAGTTGTGAGGCTTGATGTCTCTGAAAGAGTTTTCCTCAGTTTTTAATTCTTTACTTCATCGGCCAAACTGGGTCAAAATCAATCGCACGTTTGCATGGAAATGGTGCGGATGAAGCTATGCGAGTTACCTGTGAATGAATCCGAGATAGTGCAGTTTGTCGATGGCACTCGAAGTAGACTGAGCGATGAAAGCGGCCGATGGAATGCTGAAAGATCATTGTCCAGGACCAGGACCGGGAAATTGTACATCCAGGACCAGAGCCGGAGTGTAGTAAATCCAGCACCAGAGCTTAAATATGCTATGAGAGCAACTCTGAAACGTACGGTATCTCTCTCCTGCACATCACAGTGAAGATATCCTGCAGAGTGTGAGACAGAAGTTCCATGACGATGAATTTGAAGTTGGCTGTCTTGCCTGGAAAGAGTACGGTAGACTGATCGAGAACTGACTTTGTACCTCTATCGATAAGCTTGGCGAAGCAGTCTCTGAATCGATTTTTCTCGTCGTTGACTTGCATCAATGTGTTCAGTTCATACTGAAGTGGATTTCTTGACGGGACATCTCAAAGATCGCTTACGTACCCTAAGGAGTCGATTCTTCGCCTCATTGAACTCAGTCTTCAGAGCATAGACCTCGGATGGATTTTGCAGCGAAGAAACCTGAAGTGCCGAATCGATACTGCCGTATACTCGCTACAGTATACCTTGTACACATGGCCAAACTCTCCCGTGCCAAGAGTTCGCTCGACTTTGAACTCGTTTCGTTCTGTTTTGAGTACCGAATCGTGCGGAATGCGCTTTCTTCCCTGAATAACGTATTCTATTTTTTTAATTAATTGAAATTAATTTATAGGTCCATCCGGCGCGTTTGCTGCAGTGAGAATCTTGGGGGCTACACAGTAAAAGCACCTTCATTCTTCCAGGACTCAACAGCAAATCGCATGCAGGGATATCCTGAGAGGAAAACAATTATGATTACGGTACTCGATCGATGACTGAGTCAACAAACCTCTGAATCGGCATGTTTCGTGCCCTTCGGAGTGCCCCCAGTGCTCGTCTGAAAGAAGTGAATGTGACTAAAGATCAAAGATCAACTAGGAAACATCTTACCGCAACAAGATTCCTCTTTTCCTTATCGTCGGCTTTCTCATCCTTTTTCTTCTTATCCTCAACTTCTTTCTTCTCTTCTTTCTTGTCTTCCTTCTTCTCCTTTTCTTCCTTCTTCTCTTCCTTCTCCTGAGGTTTGTCTTCTCCCATTCTGCAGAGTGGACCGCACGGTAGAGGAAGGAGAGGGAGAACTGAGGGAGAGAAGGAATGGAGAGAGGAGATGGCACGTATTCCAATCAATCAATTTATATGCAAAGTGGCAAAACACGTTGTTTGTTTCTCACGCAAAGCATTTTACGAGCGGAGAATACGTGAGAATTGAAAGCAAGTGGCAAAAGTGTTTTATCCAATAAAGAAACTTCTACATAAAAGCCAAAACGCTTGATAAAACGGTACAGAAGAGAAGAGATTGAAGTTCTGACGCTCCTAAAACATCTTCCTATTTCAATATTGTTTCATCCAGAATGTACCAGAAGTAATCTGCATGAGGAATCTCGGAGAGTGAGTTGACGATACCGTAGTCACTGTCACTTTGACTGTAGTTCCATATGAGATGAATGAGGTCTTCTGTGTGGTGTCGATGCTGTGATTATCGATTGATTTGAATGTTGTGATGCAGGTGTAACCTCCAGCTCTCGAAGGTGTTATCATCTTGAGTGCCGGCTTGCACCACCACTTTCTCGTTGGGAAGAAAGTCAGAAGCTGTTATAGTTATTGAGAGGGTTTTCTGCAGTGATGAACGGTGCTTTCAGTTCAGTTAGTGGCTCGTTGAAACCTTCTGTGCAAAAGTGTAGGAGTTGTTGAGGAAAGGCGTGATGGGAAAATCGTAGAGGAACGATTGGGATGAGTTTATCCATGATGGAGAAGAAATTGCTACAACACTTTTCACGGGAAGAGAGTGATGACCGAATCCTGAACTTTTGGCATTCCCAACTCCGGTTTGTAGGAGCGTGGGAGAAGCGAAAGGAAGGCGAAAGGAACTCACGGTTCTCCTTATCTAGCGTGTAATTGCAACTCGCAAAGATGCTGTCAGTTTCCGTGTAGAGAGTGGCGATTGGAGAAGAGACAGTGAGGAATGAAGCAGGGCCATAGTCGAAGGTGCTACAAACAGTGCTCGTGAAGGAAAGAGAGACTAAACTAACGGAATTCTCATAAGTGAATACTCCATGAGTCGCGAATCGTAGCCGGAAGAGGAAAAGAGGATTGAAGTATGTGGGCACTGTATTCAGATTCATTGACTGCGATTGATCTTTGATCTCTCACTAGAGGCAGCGTGAAACTGTGCAGGTTGTAGAAGGGCTCTGCACTGAGGATCGAGAGACCACCGTAGGCGGAAAAGAAAACGAGACGCTTTGAACGACGCTTTGAGCTCTCCTCACCAATCGTGACCTCCGTCCCTTGCACTCCATTCGCCGTTCGAGCATCAAGCACTGGCATGTCTCGAATTTCATCTTGAATGGGCATTTTCGAAAATATTTACCTAAAATAATTAGTCTTACCAACGCGAGCGATGTAAATGGAGAACGGAGAACGTGTTGAAGCGACAGAGTTGTTGTTGAAAACCTGTGAAATTCCATCTTTCGCAAGATTTTTTTTCGAATAACAACCTTGATTGGAGCTCGCATCACTTGACCAGTCTGATAAGGGCTTGATGGAGTACTTTGAGAGAGCGAATACAGACTGAAACGTACACTCAAAGCACATTTTCAAAAGCTAATTACCTGACAGAAGCATTTCCAGTTACATGAATGTTTCTGGAAAACTCGGCATCTGTTCCACTATAATAAGTACCATACACTCGATAATTTCCTTGAGTGAAAGCGATATCCTGTAAATGCTTATCCTCTAGAATCCTAATTGTAACCAACCAAGGATGTCGACTGAGGGAGATCCGAAGAAGTGATCACTACAGAGAAGCGGAAGTCTAAACAATCATAACTTTGCTTACGTAAGATGGATTTCTCACAATTTACGGCAGCAGTACAGCTGAAGAACGGGAGTAGGAGCAGGAATCTCATCGATACCTTTGCAACTTGAACTGGTATCAAAGTCGTTCATTACGCTTTTGTTTCACACGATCGAAACTCTCAAAAGCGTGTGATTTTCAATGAGAAAATCACCTGAGATTTGTCCTTTGGACACAAAGTGTGCCTTTCACGGAGCCAAACCTTTCAAATGAGTAGCATTCAACAGAGTTGTCACGAGTTGGTAGGACTGTTGCATTTTGGAAACTTATTACTTGCTTCCGTCAAAACAATGCAGAGAGATCTCAGCACAGTGTTCATCCTTTCTATAAGATGCGAATCAGTTCAGCTACGTTTGTAAAAGCGAAAAACAAATAGAAAGTGAGAATGAATTGGTTTATCGATATAGCACGTTTTAAAAGCAGCGCACAATTTGAATCGATCAGAAGGGTTTGATTAGATGTGTTCAGCAAGAATAACTGAATGAGTGAGTTACTGATATTACTGCTCATTCTCAACTTTGCAGCTGACGTAAACTACGAGAATTATGCTAAATATTTCGGGTGAATGTATTTCAACACTTTCGATTCTCATTATTGAAGGTTCGGGTCTCATTCGGCCAACTACTTCGGTTGGTTACACAGGGGAATCCAACGAAGATTCACTCTCTTGAGTTACCTTGTTTACAATTCACGAGAGTGATAGAACAGAGATAATTAGCAGTACTATTTATCTTTTATTACTCATGGAATGACTGGTTCTCTCGTCTTGATAGCCTCCTCAATCCTTAGCGATCCAGATGAAGTCGGTCTGGCACTGAAGCAATCATGAGCAGGTAAGGGAGAGCAGATATTTCCTACTGTCGAGAAATGCTCGAGAACCGGCCGGTACGAGCCGGGCGTGCCCTCACATCCCTCCGCCGTGCACTCGCCCTTGAGGCCCATCTGAATGTAATACATTCGAGAAGTGAGAATGAAGATGATTGACGAACCGATGGCAGCGTCTTGTGATGGGCCCGATACAGATGCATGAGCATCGAGGGCGGATTCTCTGAGATCTGGAATGATGAATTGTAAGAGATCAGCTGATGGACTGATTCTCACCACTGAGCATGTCTCATCTAGACATGCAGTGGGCATGACAGGCAGATCCTGAGATGTCAACGTGAATGAATGAAGCAATGAACGATCAATCTCAATCTAGACCAATCTCCATTATCTTTTTTTGGAACTGCTGTATGTTTTGGCAGCGGAGAGGAATGGTTGGTCAATGGTTTAAGCTTCCCAATTCCCACCTGACTAGGAGTGATCTCCTTCCTCTTCCACGTTCGCCTCTCGATGCGGCCGGACTGCACCTGAACGACGAAATGACCTTGAGAATAAGGCTTCAGTTTGAGCTCCATCAGGATGTTATCAGTCTAAACTCATCATTTAGTTCGTTTTCAAATAGTTTTATACTTGCCTTGTCACGGGGCGCTCCCTTTTCATCAAACTTCGTCGCGGTTGCATTCTCGAATTCTACCTGATTGCGAAGATTTCTCATATAACACGCTAAACTCTTACATTATCGCTTTCGTTAGTCTCCTTTATTGTCTCAGCACTTTCTTTCACATTCTGGTGCATTATTTGCTGCTTCTTTTCGAAGTGTGCCGACAGACGAATGTGTTTCTTCAGATTCAGATGAAGTTTCATTGCATGGGAATCCCGAAGTGTCACTTTGCAGATGTCACACTTGAACTGAGCCTTGCCTGAAACGTTTAGATTTTTCACATAAAAAGCTGTCAATAAATTGATGAACCGACCCGCGTGTTTATGTGGTGTTAAAGTCTCGGAAAAGTTGTTGGAAAAGTTGAAAGTAGTGTTAATTTTCGATGGAAAAGTCGTTGGAAAAGTTGCGAGATTTGAATTCCCGCACTTTTCGTTATCTTAGTTCTCCGTGACCTATTGACACCAAAATTGGTCGATACACTTGTTATCACATTATTACTGATTTGACCCATTTTTAAGTTGATAGGTTCACTAGGAAGTGGGAAATGAGCGAAAACGGAAAAGGCGGGAATTCAAATCTCGCAACTTTTCCAACGACTTTTCCATCGAAAAATTAACACTACTTTCAACTTTTCCAACAACTTTTCCGAGATTTTAACACCACATCAGCCATGTGGTGTTTGATCTTAGCCGCGTCTCCAAATGTTATTCCACACACGTCACACTTGAATGGCCGTTTTTCTCGATCTCTTTCGTTGTTGTCTCAAATATATTTTCGTTAGTTTCCCATTATGTTATTTGAACAAATGTATCAAAAAACGATTGACCAATTCGGAGGTAAACTTACTTTTATGAATCTCTTTGTGATCCATCAGATCAATCTTGCAAGTGAATTTTTCCTCGCAAATGTAGCATTCGACTTCGTTTTTGCGAGGATCATCATCGGCTGGAATGAAAAGATTCACGAACTTCTTCCTAATCTTGTCATGAGCTTACGCATGTGTCCCTTCAGATGTCTTTGCAACGAACTTGGAATGATGAATCTCGCTTCACAGACATTGCACTCGAGAGGATACTTGAGATCTCCTTTATCTGGAAGCGTGTCATGCAATGATTGTCCTACATATTTCCCTCAGAACTTACTGATTCCGTTTGCATGAATAGTACGAAGATGCCTTGTGAAGCTGGGGTTGCACACAAAGTCATCACCACACAGTTGGCACGTGCGCGAATACTTTTGTCTGAAACATGTGAATTGTGCGTATAGTCAGACAGAATCATTCAGTTCAGTCGCTAAGCTTTTTTTCAAACTTCTTTTATGTTACCGTAATCTTCCCTATGCAATACTTAGGCCCATACCTGGATTTTTTGGCTTTGAAGTCTCCTTCTCTCTTTTAGTACTTTCTTCCTCGGCTTTATCTCTATTCTGGCCAATTTCCATCTCTGATTGATCAGACTCAGAATCCGACTCGGGAGGACAATTATCGTATTCCGCCGAGGCGGAG
This sequence comes from Pristionchus japonicus, assembly GCA_900490845.1. Taxonomy (NCBI): domain Eukaryota; kingdom Metazoa; phylum Nematoda; class Chromadorea; order Rhabditida; family Neodiplogasteridae; genus Pristionchus; species Pristionchus japonicus. The sequence goes on along the minus strand of LS505737.1, from coordinate 15,859 downwards.
TTCGCAGAGTTTTCCTTCATTTCACAATGGAAATCTTCCACAACACACGATCGCTGGAATTTTTGTTAACGCATGGTCTACAGTTACAAAACCGACTTTTACTGAGAGGTCATAATCTATTTTATTTGCTATTATTTCTATGATGCAAAAGTGAGAGTCTTGATCAACTTTGCCTCATTTACCATTTTGTCGAAACCCTTCCGTTTCTTCTCCTTTTCCACTATCCATGTCATTGTGCTCTCAATAGATCTAGTGGTTTCATAGGCAAGATGTTGAACTTGGTGACCGCTGAAGTAAAAAATTGCTAAGAATCAGACATGTATATGCAGCGAACGTTTCTTCTTTGTAATTCAGCATGCATGGAATATCGTTCGCAAAGCAGACAGTAGAAGCCTCCAATTCCTAAGATGAACAATTAGATCTTGTAATTAGTTGTAATGCCAAAATACCCTTAAATCAATGTCAGAAGCCATCAAAACTTGAAGGAGGTTGACGGTCTTCTGAATGGTATTTCCGATTTGACGGTCGGATGAATTGAGCGCCTGAATTGACAGTGAACATTATTAAAATTGTGACGTGATCTCACCTTCATCTTCACATTGTCGATGAAAACTTTTAGGGCATCCATTTCCTGAGAAATTTAGATATGTATTTCGAAATCAAATGTTACAAATGTTTGAAAAGAATAAGAAAGTATATTTCCTAGATTTACTGGTGGTGGACAAGTCTGGTTGAAATACAAGAAATTCGGAAGTGAATGAAGCAGACAATAGTGAGCTGAGTCCACAATTTGTTCATCCAATCAACATCGGATGCTCTCATCAGCGATTGAAACACTCTGCATAGCTAATACCTCGTTTCCAAGATTCGAATTTATGCCAGAGGGTAGCATAAAGAAATGGGCGGCGTGAGACTAATGCTGTGGAAAAAGTGGGGGGAGAAAAGAGAAAAGAGAAAAATCGGGTGGAAAAAGTCGAAGGAGAAAATGAGAATTTTGAATTCGCGCCTTTTCGAGATCTCACTTCTCCGTGGAGCTAGAGACTTTTAAATTGGGGAAAAGGGTTTTTCACCCCTCAGAACCCTGAGAACGAAGATAAAAGTCGCTAGTTCCACGGGGAAGCCCGATACAGAAAAGGCGCCAATTCAAAATTTTGGTTTTCTCCTTTTTCTTTCCATGCAACTTTTTCCACCCCAGGAGAAAATCTCCCCTGACTTTTTCCGCAGCATAAGTTCACAAGTTCAAGCGTGAAGTGAATTATCGTGTCTCTGTTTACGAATATTGCCATGTAACGCGTGATATAGTCAAAGAGAACACAAACTTGAATGATTGGATTTTATTCGGAACAATGCATACAATCTAAATATCATTTCGAACGAAGTGAAGCTTCTCCAATGTTTCATCTGCCGTCCATTCTAGACAGCTTTAGACTGGCCTTGAGCGGGTCCTTGCTCTTCGTCTTCATTTTCATCACTGGCATCGTCTTCTGATTCTTCTCTCTCTACGGCCTTCTCGTCACCAACTTCTTCTTTTACTCTTTTACGTTCATTCTCTGTATTCTTCAAAGACATCCTTTTCCTCGTCCGCGAAGTTTCTGTAAGAGGAGGTTCTCAAAGCTGAGAAATATCGGGATATTTATGATTCCACTCAAAGTCAAATTTCGCTCACCTGTGTGGATTTTAGTCACGTGGCATAGCATACGGCCGATTTCTTCAAATCGTTGATCGCATTGATCGCATTTATATTTTCCTTCTGAATCAGGGTTATTTTACAACCGAAATATTAAATAAAGCCAAAGTTTCTCACCATGAAATCGCACCACATGCTTCTCTAAATGGTGATCTGTATGGAATGTTTTCGAGCAGTGAGGGCACTTCTTTGTATTGTAATTTGCATAATGCTCGATTCCCTTTGCGTGATTGTCCAGATGTTTATTTAACATTCCTCGGCTATTGAATCCCGTATCGCATTTGTCACATTTGAACCGGAAATTCCCTGAAGTAAAACGATCGAACACACAATTAGAATCTGAATTTCAGTAGCTCACCCGTGTGAATATTGGTGTGATTTCGGAGGTTCATTGCATTTCGAAAAGTCTGTCCACATTCTTCACACTTGTGGGGTCTTTTGCTTGGGTCTTTCTCATCTGAACACAAATAACTTATCGATTTTTGATTGTTTTTTTTAACAGATCTCTGAGATATTAAAGATGAGCTGACCTAAGTGAGTGTCCTTATGCTGTTTAAGGGCGTGTCGTCCGAATACAATCTTCCCGCATACATCACATTCTCCTTTTTCCCTGCGAGGATCGTCATCGTCTGAAACGAATTTCGAAAATGTGATTTATCATGAAACCTATCCGAAATTTTGCGAAGAAACGTTATGAAAACGGATAAACTGACCTAAGTGAGTAATTTTGTGATCTCTAAGAGCCCCTTCTTTCGTGTAACTCTTGCCACACACTTCGCATGCGTAGCTTTTTCTCGCCTCATCTAAAAATTACTCTTGCGTTACACCTTTAAAAAATCAGTACTTACGAAAATGGATGTTCTTCATATGGCCTCTGAGGTTCGCTCCGTTTCTGAATCTCGTTCCACATAATTCACACTTGAAGGGTCGCTTTCTCTCGGCTTCCTCAGGATTATTGTCGTCTGAAGATGTAAGCAAGTATCGCGAAACATTATTCTCCCTTTTCAGATCTTGCGAATTTTCGACACAAGAAAGTCAGGAGAAAATAACAATAAAAATTACCTAAATGCATTTCCATGTGAGCAGCCAGTGCATCCGGTCCACTAAGTTTCTTTTCGCAAGTTGGACACTCGAATTTCTTCTTTCTCGGATCATCATCGGCTGAAACAGGTCGTAGGTATGTAATATACTTTGTGGTCGTAGAGTTTCGAATGCAATTTTTCTCTTTCCTTAGCATTGAATGCGAAAAACAAATGAGTAGCTCACGCAAATGGGTAAGTTTGTGATGTTCAAGGCGTTGAGATCGGCTGAATCTTTTCCCGCATTCGCCACATTTGAACTTTTTCTTTGCGTCTTCGTCTTCTTCAAAGTATGATTCGTCCTTTATTTACCACTGTTTTCTCACCCAGATGATCCATCTTGTGACGCTGCAGTGATCCATGCCATTTGAAGCATTGACCACATACTCCGCATTTCCATTTTCCCGGCAAAGGCTTTCTCTGTCCTTCCTGTGTTGTGTTTTCAGCAACATCCTTTTCTGTACTTTCTTGGTCTTCACTTGAATTTTGAAATCTCTCAACGGTATCTGAGCGTGGGCAACGAATTGTAAGATACAACAAAGAAAATTTGAAGTGAATTGAAAACTGACAATTATGGCTCAGATCGATGTGTGTCTTGAGCAAGCTTTTGTACTGAAAACGCTTGCCACACTCATCGCACTTGTGTTTCTTCCATTTTTCTTGCTGCGGATCGTTTTCATCTAAAGCGAAATACGCTGTTATCAACATGTTGTGAATCCGTTACCGATATGAGTCAGCTTGTGTAGAACGAGGTTTACGACAGAGGAGATCAGTTTTCCACAGATTTCGCAGTTGACTTTTCCTTTCCGAGGGTCGTCGTCACCTATAAAATCGTTGAATTTCGAAAAGACTTTCCGAAATTGCTTACGTAGATGGGTTCTTTTGTGCTTGGTGAGATCTGTTGCACGAGTGAATCCTTTTCCGCATTCTTCGCATCGCAATGGCTTTCGTGAAAACTCATCCTCTGGAGGAAAATATTATCTGATTTGCAATTTTTATCCAATCGAAAAACCTTTCAACTCCAATATAACTCATTGGCAATTGTCCTGCAATTTCCGTTAATTCACGTAAAGCTCACTTTGGTGTATCCTCTTGTGCTCTCTTAGAGCGGACGGGCGAGAATACCTTTTGTCACACTGATCACATTCGAATGGTTTCTTTTCTTTATCGTCCGCTGGAATCAATCAAGGAATGACGAAAAAGCAGCAACATACTGAGATGAGTTTGCTTGTGTGCTTCGAGAGACTGTGCATTGCAGAGTCTTCTCCCGCACACGTCGCACGAGAAGCGGATCTTTGCATTGGCATCGACTTCCTTCTCCTCTGCGCTCTGATCCACATACACATCGGGGCTCTGAAAACTCCTTTATGAAACGCAAAGCCAGTCATTTGGTTGGTTAAATGCTCATTACACCCACCATTGCAACTTGTTTTCGTATTTTATCCCTCGCAATTAACCAACTCGTAGTTGTTTCGACAAATTTTGCGAGGTCGTAGGCACGAGATTCAAGAAGCAAGTCACTAAATAAACACAGAAGATAGTGTAATTACAATTTATGAGTCGACAACCTTCCGCAATCTAACTTATTCAAGGATTTATTCTGGAGCGAAGAAGTGGTGCATTGTAGTTTCTGAAATGCGTGTTTTGAGATTGATTAGGTTTATACTGATTATGTTACTTCAACGTTATCTCCACTCTTAATCAACATGCCAATTAATTCGACACTGCTCAGCAAGAGATTTCCGATATTGGTCTGATTTGAGGGACTGAATTCCTTAATTGAAAAAGGTATACGATTGACCTAGCTAACACAAACGCTACCTTTCTAGCACTCTCTTTTACATGATCGTGTTTGATATCAGAATCCGTCATTTCTCTGAATTATTAATTTTAAAAGGAAGCCACAACTATTATGAAAATACTTAATAATATACCAGAGAAAGATGCAACAATACAAGTGCAATTGGATGGTTGAAAAGATAACTTTGAAAAAGGCACGCGATCACTACCCACGCTTGTAATGAATGCTCACACGAGCCAAGCATGAGTCAGACCAGCTAGAGAGAAGGAAAGAACCTTTCTTCTATTGGAGACTTTTTCGCGCCTATTTAGTTCATTACTACCAGTGTGCAATCTTCTTTTGAAATCCAGACAACGATATGAGTTAGGGGAAAGTTTATTTCTGATTAATATGTTTATCAATGTAATTTAGAAATAATTTTAATGAGCATAAAAGTATGAAACGAATATTTGAAAAAATATTTAGGTTCGATTACAGTTATTCATTCAACGAATACTCGGTTCGAATCAATCCCCCTCTCCTTTCGATTCTTCCTACTCAGAACATTCATCACTATCATCATCATTAGCCTTCTTGTGTTTTTTCTTTGTCTTCAATGCATCATCAGAAGAATTATCCTCCTTCAATGAATTGAACGCTGCAAGATAAATTATGCGATAGCGAAAATAACAATGCAATTAATTTGAGCCATTAAATCAAGCAATAATTGTCAATGGAATCGCTCACGCGTGTGTTTCATACGCCGATGTTTATGCAGGATATGTTTAACTTCGAATCGCATTTCGCAAAGATCGCATTTGAATTTTCCTTCTGAAAAACTGCATTTTCTGCAAAACTCGAGACTGTGATCACCATGAAAGCGTTCGACATGCATCGCAAAAGTAGATGCTTTCACGAATTTCTTCGGGCAATAAGTGCACTGCTGAGCATTTATTCTCGTTGCTGTCCAATTTGTATCTTCATGCTTCTGCATGTGGTTTCCCTTTGCCCATTTACTATTGAATCCCTTCGTGCAAATATCACACTTGAATGGGTAATTTCCTGTAATGTAAACGATTAAAATATGATCTCATTTAACACGCATAACTCTGGCAGGTTTGGGCAAGTTTGAAACACAGTATCATGCACTCTCATCAAGGTAATCGTTATAATCATGGAACAGGAAACAAACGCCCAAACGCTTGATAAATTATTGTTCAAATTTTTCACCTGTATGCATGTTCATGTGATCCTTGAGGTTTTTAGCACTTCGGCATGTCAGTCCGCACACCTCACACCTGTGCGGCCGTTTAATTGCAGCCTGCTCCGGATCATTGTCGTCTGAAATTAAATGTCATTCAGAAATAATAGATGGATTCAAAGATGAAGAAATGTTTTAGTTCGAACCCACCCAAATGGCCTTTCATGTGATTTTCGAATTGGGTTGTAATGGCGAAGGTTTTCCCACACACATCGCAGTCGTGTGTGTCTCTATTCACTGCTTCAAAAGAAAATAATGTAAAGTTAATTTTTAAATACACAAAAGGTTGCTTAATCGCTGACCCGAGTGTTTTGTCAGCATATGTCCGCGAATCGATGCTTTTTTCGTATAATGCTTGCCACAAATCTTGCAGTCGTAACTTTCACTCAGATTATCTGAGAATAAGATTAGCCGAATGCGCTTTAACTTTCCTTGACCAGTGAATTATTTAGTAGATAACCTTACTGTGAATATTCTTGATGTGATTCCGAAGATTTGCGGGGTTTCTGAATCTCTTTTCACACACATCGCATTTGTAAGGTCTTTTGCGCTCTGCCTGCTCTGGGTCGTTCTCATCTGTATAAAATCATTTAAGCAACAATTTAAAAGAAAAATATGCGAACAAAAAAAACTGTAACCCTAGAGAAAACGCCACATTTCCAATTTTTTTTTTGAAAACTAACCCAAATGTGTTTCCATGTGTACGGCCAATCGAGTAGGCCCTGTTAGTTTCTTTCCACAAGTTTTGCACTCATACTGCTTCTTTCGAGGATCATCATCGGCTGAAGTAAGTAATAGATCACACTTTCCTTTTCGATTCAGATCAAGTATATGAAAATCATTTCTCACTCATATGTGTGAATCGATGATATTCAAGAAGGTGATGATGGGCGAACCGTTTACCGCATTGTTCGCATTGATTCGGTTTCACTGCTTCTTCACCTCCTGAGATAAGGTGATTGTTTTATTTTTCTTAACCGAACTCAGTTTAAACACACCAAGATGGGTCCTTTTGTGGAGCCTCATTGAACCATGCCATTTGAAACTTTGGTTGCAGATTTCGCATCTCCATTTTCCCGGAAGTTCTCTTTTTTTATTCGAACCACCACCATCATCATCCTTCGAGACATCTGCTTCACAGGTAACCGCAAATTTCTCGACGCTATCTGTAGCATCAATATTTCTTAGGAAATAGCAAAGAATAATAGGCCAAAACAGAAAGTATTTTCTACAAATCTTTACAGATAAAAATCTCACAAGTGTGTTTCAACTCAATGTGTAGCTTTAATTGGCTGTTGAATCGATATTCCTTGCCGCATTCATCGCATTTTAATAGGTTCTTTCTTGATGCATACTTTAGATTATATTCATCTTGAAATGAAAGAGTAAATTAAGGAATAACTTCTTGAGATTTGAATGAGAGGATTATCCATTTTCGACTTTTCTTTTTTTCGGATATTCTTCGCAAAAAGATTTTTACTTACAATTAGCGGCACTATATCGCATCCTATTTTGACGGCACATACTCGGTACTACATTGTTCGAAATGTACAAAAGTAAGGTCGCTAATGCAGCTAATTTTCAATGTATGTATTATGTTTAGAATGCAACTTCAGATAAATACTCACCAATATGAGTCTTTTTGTGTTTTTGAAGGCTTCCTGAGGAGATCATCTTACCGCAGATATCACATTCTGCTCTCCCTTTTCGAGGGTCGTCGTCATCTGAAATATCGTCATTTTAATTAAACCTTCAGTGTCTTCACTCACTCAAGTGGATTTTCCTGTGTTTGTTAACTTGTTTCCTTGAAACGAATCTGCGTCCACACTGCTCACAGCCGAATCGTTTCCTCTCTTGCTCGGACACTGAAGATTTGCGAAAATATCAAAAATAATGATAATTAAATCTGCATTTAGTGAAGATAGCGCATTATTCCATTAACAAATTTGGTTCTGACGACAACATAACACAGAAATTTGAAACTTCACAATTTGATGTATGATTCTCTTATCAAAAAATAAGGTTTTAGATGCAGTAGCAACCAATCAGCTTGGGGAAAAATCTCACTCGTATGCGAATCTCTATGATATGTTAGACTTCCCGAATTGGTGAATCTTCTGTCGCATTGATCGCATTGGTACGGCTTTCTCTCATTATCGTCTTCTGAAAAAAAAATTAAGTTTTACATATTCACGATCAATCAATACTTTTTCTTATCAATGAAAATGACAACGCACTTGCATGAGAGCGCTTGTGCCTTCTAAGAGCGTACGGACTATTGAGCGTCTTTCCACATTCATCACATGTAAGCAATAGTTTTTTATCCCGGCAAGATTCTTCTTCAAATGAATCGTCCGACTGCTCGACATTCGGTGAACTACTGCGTATACTCTCCGAAGCGTCATCTGATACGTCTTCATAATTCGTTTCAAAAATACGAGACCTTCGTCGCTGAAAAAGATTTTTTGCGAAATCATTATATAAATTAATTTTACCTTTTGTGTCATTGCCTACCACAGTCCATATCCAATACGGACACTCATTCATCCTCACCTCAATTTTGGCCCTCTTTGATGGGCACTGCTCTCCCTCAACTCCAATTTCACATTCGGCGTATGAGACGTTATGATCACCCACAGAACAATTGGATTCCTGTCACTTTTTACATATTATTCACCGGTTTTAAATAGTCCCAGTTCACGTTCAGATGTGAGATTCTATTTCCTATCTGTGTTCGACACGGGTTTACAGATGAAATTTATACTGACCAACTTCCGAGTTCGTTCTCTGTCGATCAACCATCTTACTGCAGTCTCAATAGAGTCAGACAAGTCGTTGATCATTCCTCGTAATGGAGCATCGCTACATGTGACAAGCGTTAGTGAATATATCAGCTAGATCTAACATTAAGATTTCCAAACCTTTCATTACCAGTTATCTGTAGACTGCGCTCTTTCTCGAGAGAAGATAGAGAAAACCTAAGCTTCTAAAAAATTCAATAAAACATGGAAAACATTGAAATGAGGGAGTAATACCGGTGCGTTAGCGTTACTTTTGATCAGCACGTCTAACAAATCTACGGTTTTGTGCATAATACTACCGGTATGATCATTGGAAGATAAATCGAAAGCCTGAAATAACCATTTATACTTGAATAAACCGAAGTCACACCTTCTGGCTTGTCTCATTGAGTAGATCAACTTTCCTTTCCGAATTCTGCATTTGTCTGAAAAATTTTGACAAATAGTATCAAAAGAAAAATGCGAAAATTTCAAAGACACCGCTAAATGGTCTAAACTGTGCAAAGGAAAGTATTTCGAGTCAAAGAGCCGTGCATTCTCTCCTTCTCACTTTGACTAGCACTACTCAAAAGAGATGCGGCGTTGAGATAAGAGGTGAATGCCTACGATAGAAGTCAGGAAATTGCGTTTATTCGAAACTACTTCGGGTCACTGGTACCATGAGAACTATGAGAGTGGGGGAAGAGGGGATGGGTAGATACTGTGAAAATTGTGAGAGTTTTCGCACTAATTCCAAAAAGGACTGACAAAAGATTAGAGGAAATAAAAGATATTAGGGAAGAATAGAATAGCACCGAAGTGCAAGTTGCGGTTACACAAAAGATGGATTGACGGGAATTCAGCACATTTTCTTGCACCTTGCTGATGAAAGATGAGAACAGTCATTCCTATATTGCTCTATTAATTTATTCATTTATTCAAGCGAATATTTTCAAGCATAAAGTACAATTGATTGTCATAAGTACCCTCTCTTCTCTTATTTCTCATGCATTGCCTTCATCATCTGATTCATCCTCTTCTTCGGGATCCACTGCATAATCGGGAAGATCATCGTCGGAATCGTCTCCATCCGCATCTCTCTTCTGTCTCCTGCGAATCCCTGTCTTTGAAGAGTCTGAAACTTCTTCCATGATGCATTTAATAACAATTTCATGCCAGTAACAACTGACCCGAATGCATTTTGGTTTTGTGCACTCTCAGATAATGGGTGGTCTCAAATCGCATATCACATTGATCACATTTGAACTTCCCCTCTGAAAAAGAAATTTAAATATTGGAAAAGGGAAATTTATTACCAACCATGAAACTGTCGGATATGCTTTACAAGTTTGGAGTACCTAAAGAATATTTTTGGACAGTGAGCACATCTATGAGTATTCGGTCTCTCTTGCTTCTGTATCTCAGATCCTGCGAAGAGTAAGATAAAATCATCTATATATACTATATCCATTTATCTATATCCTTTTCCTTTTCTAATCCTATCCATCTGGCAAGATAGCATGGTGATAGGGTGATTTCGATTGAAAACACTGATAATGTAGTTACCGGGGTGATTCTGCCTGATGTGATAGTTAATTTCACTAATGGTCTTGTATCTCTTGTCACATAGCTCACACTTGAATGGTCGCTGATTCTCAATTCCTTCTGAAGATATTCACTTCAATTTTCCATTTTTCGAAAAAAAAAATAAAACGTACGAAGGTGATTGAGTTGATGGTTCTTCAAGCATTCAAGAGTCTTAAACTTCCTTCCGCAATGATCACATTGACACATCGTATTGATAGGCCTTTTACAATCTGATCATAACAAATCGTAGCTATGAATGAATCAACGCAACTCACTTCGAAAATCCTTCAGATGAATTTTTAGATCTCTTTCATTCTTGAATCTTCTCTTGCAAATCTGACAGGCTTCAGGTCTGCAGTGTTTCTCAGTGTGTTGTGACAACGATTGCTTACTATTGAACCCAGCATTGCAGCCATTGCATTTGAAAGGGTAATTTCCTGTAAATAATAAATTCGAATGGTGGAATGAAAGAGGTACATACCTGTATGAGTATTCATGTGGGCCTTGAGTTGAGCTGGGGACGGAAACGCATACCCGCATTCTTCACATTTATGAGGCCTCTTTATTTTGACCTGTTCGGGGTCATTCTCGTCTGAAATAAACTCCTGAGATAAGCCGAAAATTGCAATGTTTACGAAACAGTTCCGCATTTAAAATGACCTAAATGTTTCTTCTGGTGCAGTGCATAGTTGTGAGTCGAGATGATCTTTCCACAAACATGACACTCCCTCTTCTTCCGAGGATCATCATCGGCTGTTAAAAAGTGGGGACTCTTTGATTGATGATGGCAATGAGAACTAACCCAAATGAATGGCCGTGTAATGGCGTTCGAGGTGATGATATTTAGTGAATCTTCTCTCGCAAAGAGTGCACTTGAAACGCCTTTTCAACTCTTCATCTTCTGCAACAGAATTCGTTATGGGCGATGCCAGTCCGTCGTTTCACTCACCCAGATGGGACCTTTTATGGGCGTGGAGTGAGCCTTCCCATTTGAATTTCTTTCCACATACGTCACATTGTCCTCCTTCCTCCTCGCCATCGTGAACATTCTCTGGGAAATTGAATACACTTCAGCGAATCTGTGATTTCTCTCAAGGGTTCACTTCAAAAGTCATCACTTCTTCATTTATATGAAGACTCAACAGATTGAAAGAACTAAAGTGAGAATATCAATAACTGATTTGTACGCTGCACTGCCCCAGCGAGTGAGGGGGGAGAGGAATGGGGAAATCGACAATTGATCAATAATTTTACCGGGATGTAGCTTCTTCATGTGTAACTTGAGGAACTTCGCACTCCGGTAAGACTTTCCGCACTTTTCGCACTTGACTGGTCTCTTCAGTGCTGCTTCTTCGGGATTGCTGTCGTCTGTATGTTTTGCATAAATATTGGTTTCGTGAAGCGGCGACTCACCAAGATGTCTTTGCTTGTGCAGCTTCAATGTCTGATTATCACTCAAGCACACTCCACAAATGTCGCACTTGAATCTCATCCTCAGAGGATCATCTTCGGCTAAACAATCAATAGTCATTATCTACAGTAGTATACGTCAGTTTGGGAGCCGAAAGTGATCGGAACAACTCAGTTTCTAGTACATTTCTCTCACTTAATCCGCACAAATCGTGCAGAGTGAAAGTGAGCGTTGTCCCTTCTCTATTGTGACGTTTCATGCATTGCACACCCGTGTGCAACTTTGATTTAGAGTAATGGAGTAAGAGAACTCGAATCTGGTCTAGTTGAAAG
>LS505714.1:500028-530255 GCA_900490845.1 Pristionchus japonicus | reverse complement strand
GGAAGAGTACGGTACCCTTGAGAGCCAAAACAATTACCGTATACTTAATTAAAAACAGACTACAGTACCCTGGGAATCCTTACAGTACCCCAATTACCCCTACAAAAAGCTAAGTACCCCTACCGTATATTTAATGAGGGGCGGGATTACGGTAGTCGCCAATCCCTGTGTTGTTGGGATAACGGTACATATACTACTGTCGTCAAAAAACGAAAATGAACTCACATACGAAAAGGTGGCAGTCGCCTTCACCAACTTCCATCGTTCGTCCTGAATTATCCAGATGAGTCAAAATAATCAGTCGGAAATCAAGTCTGCTCGCTCATTTTCTGCGTTTTTTCTCACCAAATCCATTATCGCAAGCCGTTGAAGAGCCCCCTTCACTTGAAAGCCTTCGTCCTCTGAAAAAAAATGTATCTTTGGAAGTTTTGAATCGATTCAACTTACTCATATAGTCGTATCCAGCAGCTTTAGCCGCGTTTGCAATGTGAAGTTTGAGGTCGGTCGCTGGATCTTCGATTGGTGCTGGTGCTGCTAGTGGTAGCAACACAGCGAATGGGATCATTTCTGTTGATTCGAATGTGAGTTAAACATTGGAAATCGATCGCAGCGATAAAAGGCGATGCAATTCCGATGAGAGGTGAAGCTGGCACACGCTGAGTGTGTCTCGTGTTTCAGAGAGAGGGCAAACAGTAGGCCCCGAGAGGAGAATTACTCACCAATTCTTTGCCAGAAATGTGGTTTTCACAATGTCAAGGCTTTTTTTTAGATTGAATCGAATATTTTACAGAAAATTAGAGATTAGAATTAGTCAGAGAAATGTAACACTCAATTATGGAGGTGCGGCACATCTTAATCACAAGTAAAGTACAGAGCTGCCAGGAGAGTCTCGAGTTACACGCAACACAAAACCAGCAGGGAGAAGAAGGATGAGCCAATCTCCTTCATAACCCCCCACAATCACGTACTGCTCATCTTTTGTCCAAGACAATTCGAATTCCGAATTCAAAATCATCATATTTAAGATTTATTCAATTGCACGAAATGCAGCTCAAGTACGAAGCGATGGTTTGGTTCTCAAGATTACGTCCACTTCCTCTGGACTCTTCTCTTCCTGTAGGAATCAAAAGCCTTCTTCATGATGATAAGCAAGATAACCATGAGGATAATCGCGCCCACGCAAATCGCTGAAACAATCATTTCTGCTTTAGCGAAATTAATTTTCCCACCAATGATTATCCAAGTCTGATTCCAGTTGTAGTAGTCGAGATCGCGTGAAATTGTGAAGGCAAATGTTACCTGAAATTGGTCGATCACTCATTCGTTCGAACTCTTTACTAGTGTACGAAATACGGGTTGCCGTCTCTTCATTTCACACACTCTCTCACCTGTCAGAGAGGCAAGAGTTTGTAAAATGATGAGACTGCGACTCGTATTCCAAACTCTTCCTCTTTACCTCTCTGCTCAGAAGAAACGGGCGTGGAGTATGTTGTCGCAATAGATAACTTGTCGACGTGACGTCATGCAAGACTACCCATCCTGTCGGAGGCTGGAACTTCTATTTTTCTTGCAGATATTATGTCAAAGGATCACCGTAATTGTGATCATCATCTACGACTACGTCAAAGCCATCGATCCAGTCGATGTACAGTGTGGCTTTGCAGTCGTAGATGTCATTGGGGATCTCGCCGGACTGAATTTGAACCATTTAGGTAAAAAAGACAAATAACCTCACCTCAGAGTTCCTCTCACAGAATGTTGATTGCGTGAAATCCTCAGTCGAAGTTACATTTCCGTCATATGACACCTGGAAATTTCGCACTTCATTTTCGATTTTTTTGGATTTGTGGGAGCTCACTCTGCTGTAAACGAATGACTTCCGTTGTCCGTAGGATCCACTGAAATAGCCTACGGTAACTTAGTCGGAAAAATGTTCAGACCCTCCGACTTTCGGTCCTTGAATCTCTGAGGTGAGCACTTGAATTTCTGTTGCATTGCAGAAGTCATTGGGGTCCCATGTGAGATTAGGATTGTTGTAGTCCTGAAAGGAGAACAATCAACTTGTTTACACTTTTTTGTAGAGCCTCGTGAAACTCACATATGAGATAACAACTGTAGGTTCCACTCGAATCGTCGTAGTCTCAAACTGGAAATAGGTTCATTATGAATACACACGCGTTTGATACTCGCCACTTGAGGTATATCTAGCCGGAGTAGGGCTCCTTCGACATGGAAACCCTTTGCTTCTGAAATTGAGTCTTCGAACATCAATACTGTTTCGGGCGCACATACTTGTGTAGTTGCATCCTGAAGTCAGTGCCGTCTCCGTGATATTCTTCAGAAGATCAACTTGACACGGTTCCCCGGAAGCTGTTGAAGCTGTTGAAGCCATCGGAAGCAATATTGCGAACGGAATCATCGCTGAAACAACCCATAAGAGGAGCATTGGCAGAAATTGAGAAGAAATGGCTGAGTTTTAGCGAGGAAAGGAAAATTTTCCATTCCGAGTCTCGAGTTTCAGTAAAGAGCAAATACAACCGCGAGAGGCTTGAGATCTCCATTTTCGAGTAAATTTGGAGCATAGAACTCGAACATTTTTATTGCATCGCATGTTGGAGCGACAACGGACAATGGTTGGAAAAAAGGTTACACAGCAAATCACTCCTCCTTCACTACCCATAGCAGGCGCTCCGCTTCTTCCTCTCTTCTCTTATGCAATCTCCAATTTGAAATGCAGTATTTGATGGAGAATACGATGGAGATGAAACCGGCAATTGATACCAAGCATAGAACTGCAATGGTCAAATTCAAGATATCGGATAATGAATGGAATCGCACCAATATTCCAGAGAACTCACATTCTCTCGCGATGTCCAATATTGCGCGTGAACGTGAAGAAGATTTCAACCTCCAATGAGAATATAATTTGACTGATCAAATTGAATTATTGCCTGTCTCCATTGCTTGAACTGCTCATTGCCGTCCAATGGAGCAGGTGAAGGCTCATTTTTGGGCTCAGAGCTTTCGAATCTGATACTTCTCGAAACATCCCACTCCTCCAAACCCTGCAAAACAAATTGTTCACCATTATGTTTCACGATCGAACGGAAACGAACACACCTCAATATTGGCGTCTCGATCCACGGATAAATCGAAAGCCGATTCAATGTGCATGCTGATACTACAGGCATGACTGTCATCTGGGTAGGCATCAAACTGCAATCCAGTGATGTGTTTAGCACAACAACAACAACAACAATAATAATAATACAAGTATCTCTCACATTCAGAAAGCAGTAAGTTCCACTTGAAAATCGGGCAAGCGTTTGTACAAGGCCGTCAGGGAAGACCTCAAATGTGGAGAGTCAATGTCTCCTCAAATTCTGACAGTCGTTGCAAAGTGCCTGAAAAATAAAGGCCCCATAGACACTAACTTTGCGAGAGAATATGTGCGTAGTAGTATTTGCGACTTTGATTTTCGGGGCGTGGAAATGTCGGGCGTGCACCTCGACGTTTCCGACATCAATCTCAGTCAGTTTCCCGAAAGCTGACGGCGACCAACGAAGATGAGGATTGTAGTACACCTGAATGATCCTGATGGAAATTGTAAATAACAAAAATGCAAAACGCACATATGAGATTATGAACATTGTTCCCACTCCAGACCAGTGATCGTTCTAAAATATTTGTCGGATATTCAGTGAGATTTGATGCAAAACCACCACGTCATCCAGTTTAAAAAATTGAATTGTTCCATTCACTCGAAAACTTCTCTCAAAAAAAGGTAACCCTGACTCGTCGGCTCGATATCATTGTAGAGGCATAACGGGTGTACTAAAAATCCCGAGCTATTGAAGAAGTCACTCACTCATGTAGCTGTCGCCCGCGGCCTTTGCCGCATTTACGAGATGATTTTGAAGTCTTTCACTGCGTGGATCGACGAAACTTTCCATGATTGGATAAGCGACAGCGAAGGGCAGAAGCATTGCGTAAGGAATCATCCAGCTACGCTGTGAACCTCGACTGATCCTCAAATTTCGCAATGCTCATTCTCTTGTCAGAAAAAGCGCGAGAACATGGGAAAGTGAGGGTGAAAATATCTAGCACTTTCAGAGTTCCTCCAGCGAAAGAACTAGGAGAAAAGATCTGTCTTCAGAAGTCGACAATGAAAACAGGGATGCCTGTGGGTTGAAAAGTGTGAAGTGTTGCGCTGCTTCCCCTGGCTGAAACAGCAACACGCGTCTCCAATTACCTTTTCGACGGCAAACAATAGGCCTCGCCATTGGCTCGCACCTTTTTTGCGCCAGTTATGCGGCATGGTCCATTGTCAGATTGAGATCGAATTGTGCAAAGAGTGAAAACAAATTAATCGTACGCTTCCTCTCTTTTCATTCTCGTCGACTGCTTTCTCTTTCTTTCGTCCTTTATTTCTTCCAACGGTTTTGGAAACCGCATATCAACCTCAGGCAAAACACAATTTTTTTTACATTTTCAATTAAAATTTGCAACTCTAAATACAATATTAAATCTGACACGACGAAAATCGTTCGCTCCTGCGAACTCGTGGACCGCGACGCGCACATCCGCGTCGCGGCTTCCCAGTCACAGCCTCTTCCCTTCTCCTCAGTCTCTTCTCTTCTCGCTCGTCCGTGTTTCGCGTCGTCTCAGGAGCAATGTCGTCTCACCTTCGTGCAGCCGCCATGAACAGAAAGGTTCGTTTTCGCCCCCCTGCCCCTCATTCCCCGACTAGTTTTCCCTTCGGAGCGGTTGCGCTGTGGCCGCTGGCCAGAAACCCCGGCTCTTCCCAATCTGCTTAGGGATGGGCTATTTCCGTTCAGACTCAATCGAAACCCTCAGAAACCATAGCCTTTCTCTCTTCTAACTCGGTGTCATTTCATGGGAAGAAGGGACCGAGAGAGTGTGCGGAATTGAGAGACGGCAACCTGGATTTCGAATTGGTCATGAAACTTTTCAGGGTCGCGCTCGCCAATCGTCGACTGAGGATGACCAGCCCGACGCGAAGACCGGCCGATTCCACAAGGTACGGTAACTTTATCGATTTTGAACCCTCAATAAGGCCTTAGTAACGGAAGTTGGCCCTAGAAGAATGGATATGTTTCATACAATTTGATTACCTATTTATGCTCCCCCGGTGAACAGGACAAGCACCGAGAAGTAAACGGCTCATGTCGCTCTCGATCAGTAATTCTTCAGGTCTGCTCTCAATCAATCCCCTTTCAGACACTCGCGGATCTTCCGAACGAGCTCGTCATCCCGCTGATCGCCAAACTGGATCTGAGGTGAGAGTTTGTGGTTGTTGTTTATGAGATTAGGGGCAAAACCTCAACGATCATCAATCGTATTCGAATCTTGCAACGAGAGAGACTCAGATCATTTTGCTCCTAAAATTCTTCTTATTTTTGCACACATTGCTCGGCAAGGCGAGTGTGGGTGGGGAATCAGCGATCGAGATCGATGCTCAATTTCGCACTCTCTCATCGGTCAGGGGTGCGAGAGAGTGTGCTAAACGAAGAGACGATTTCCCGAATTTCGCACACTATTTTGCAGGGACCGCACGGCATTCTCAGCTACGTGCACCCGCTTCCGCGCACTGGAACGAGATGCCGGCCAGTCGGAGGTCAAGGAGGCGCGACGGGAGCTGTCGATTGACGTCAGTTTCTCGCTTATCTCTCGTTCCTCTCTGAGCTCGTCTGTCTCGAACACTCAATCCTCTTTGGTCCATGGATAGTGGTCGGGCAACGGCGTTCAACGCAAATTGGTCCACGGAGAACTGACATAACGAAAAGGGCGGGAATTCTATCTTGGACACTTTCCGTTTCCAACCCAGGAAATGTACGCTACTTTTCAAGTTTTCCATCAACTTTTCCATCGAGATTTTAACGGCACATTACTGAGACAGTAGCGCAGTTCGTTCAGACACTCCGACCATCGGACTTTCCGACCCTGCCTGTCCTACTCTACCGTAAATCGTTCAGAAACGCAACGACATCTGCTCCATCGAGCTCTCCGACCCTCCCCATCGGCCTCGCTGCAGGGAGTGGTGCGAGCTGAGTACCTCGTACGCTCTCCCGATCGTTCAGCGAATTCTCATGACGACTGCACTGGAGGAGATTTGCTTGCATCTCTGGTGTGCCAACCCAACTTGGAATCAAGCAAAGTGGCGTTTCCAACTTGGAATCAAGTACAGTACCCCACCTGGATTTCCCAACTTGGAATCAAGTACGAGAGAGTGCCTGGGCTGAGAGTCGCAGAGAAGACAGAGTTGTAAAGAATAAGCCGTCGCGTCAAGAGTGCAGCTTCCCTATAAGGTCCCCTCTCGCAGCCCCCTCCAAACCAATCTTGAGCGCGACGGCGCCTAACCGGCTACGGTCCAGACGGGACCGTCTTTTGGATGTGACCGGCCCCACTCGGTCTTACCGCGTGGGGCTCGGTTACGGTACAAGGCAGCTTCTGCTGTCTTCAATCAATAGTGATCTTTGGATGGAAGGAACCAGGGAAGAGCTACCGTAACCAGTCTCCGCCCCCTGGCCGATCCAACTTGGAATCAAGTACTTTTCCAACTTGCCATCAAGCTTGGAGGCAAGTTGGGAATTTGCTTGATTCCAAGTTGGATCGGCGCACCAGAGATGTGAGTTACAGAGTTCGAAATAGAGTAGCCGCCTCTTCGTTGCCTCGTCCCTCTGACCGGTAAGAGAGTGTACGAATTTGAAGACACGGCGCCCGTTTTTCAAACTCCACTATTCTCTCCTTGGCGTTATCATCTTCTTCCCAATCCGTGCGGTTGATAAACGGGAAAACCCAATAGAAATCAAATAACGACGAGAGAAATAATGAAAATTATGGCTGTTGGTTGCTACTGTAATTATGACCAAGAATTTGTGACGATAGCTCAGTAATTCCTGCACTGTCAGTTTCATAGATGTCAAGTCTGGAAGATGCTAAGCCTAATCCAAAGCCTAAGACAAAGCCTAGTCATTAGTCAAAGACTAATCCTAAGCCCGTGATTTCCAGATGGACTGGAACGCCGAGAACCGGGAAATCATCGAGATGCTCTCATCAATGGGCAGTGCGGGCGCTCGCGAGATCAGCCTTATGCACATGGTACGTTCTGTGCCAAGATTGCACAAATTTTTATGGTCATATGCTCTCGCTTTACCACAGGCGTTTTTTGAAAATCCCTATTCTGTGGGTTGTCAGTTCAAGCCAATGTCTTTACGATGGGATTCAAATCGTTTCAATCCTTGAACAAGAATAAGTAGGAATCCTTGAACACGGATTGAGCCGCCCTTGAATTGGCAAGCCTACTCCTCAACCACCTCAGGATTCCTTTCCCGCCATCAGCGACGTCTCTCATCTGCTCGCTGTGGTCAACGCCGGATTCCAGAAGGCCTCGATCTACAAACTGCGCCTCCGTCCCGATCAATACATCCCATTCTACCAGGTACCGACACCATGCTCCGCCCACTTTGAAAAACTTTGAAGTCCACTTTGAAGTTTAGCCACAGCTCAAAGGCAACTAAACTCGTGCGTTCTTTCTCATTCGTCAAGCCCAATGGCTTGCTTAGGAGCAGGGAATGCGCGTAACATTCAAAGTCTCCCATTCTATTCCTGCCATTCTCATACCCGGCTTCACTCGCTCTAAAATAGGTCGCAGGCCGGGCCAAGAGTTTCTGAAGTCCAACAATTTCAGGGAATCCTCGCGTCGTCGCTGACGTCGCTCACAGCACGCTTCAGTACGCAGACCATGAAGGTGAGGGGCTTGGCTCACTTGAATCTACGATCAATCTGACTGGTGCTGAGACCTTTCGGAACTCGCGTTTTAGAAACTCATACCAAAAATGTTCTGAAACGTATTCCTAACATAGTGACAATAACTTTTTTTCTAGGGTTCCATGCTATTTCATGCTGACAAGAGGCGATTGCTTATCATCTGGTAGCTTTTATAGAAACTCTGCTTGTAGACGTTCGCATCGCGCGTGATGGGAATACCAGTCGTGTTCTTCTCTCGAGCGAGGAAGGACGGCATCACTACAACTCGTCCGGATGGACAGGTATGATTTTCAGCTTTTTTCTTATTTTTTCTTCCCTCCAACCCGTAAAAACCGTCTTCAACCGGCGCCTGAAGTGTTCGCAGTCGATGCGCACTCTAGTCGGTACTCTTTGGCAGAATTATTTGGGATAATTTGTTGGACACTGGTCTACAAACATGGATTGTTATTGTTAGAAACTACGAGCATCCTTCGCTTCAGATAATTAGCAAAAATTGGTAAATCGACAATCGGGGGCAATCATCACACCATCATCAATATTAGACGTTTTTTTAATATTTTTTATACGATTTCATTTCAGGTCCTTCGCTCTGACAGAGCTCCGTTCCACTTGATTCTATTCTTCGGTGGATGGAAGACGAAGATCGAGCGATACTTGCCGAATTCCCCGTCGCTCATGATGACCAGATCCAATGGATTGGACTCCGCCGAGATCAGGCAGGGGTACGTTAGAATTCCCTATGCTGCTCCAGTTTGAATCCCACCTTAGTTTATCGATTGCCCCTGATTGTCACTTTATCGATGTCCGCTAATTGAATAACTGTAAATTATTGGTTTGTGTTACGTTCAATAAATTGTAATGTGGATTGGACTTCGGGCAAATTAGCACACAAACAACAGGAGAATCAAGAGATTATTGTTCGTGATGGGCCTATCATAGCGCTAGATGTGAGAGGAAAAGGCATGCACCGCACGAAAAAGTGAACCATTCATCTCAACGGGGTTCTCCAGTTACCGCTTCGAAGGCAAACAATGGGTCCCGCCTTTTCTGTGCCAGTTATGTCACTTTTTTTTCAAGCTTTTTGCTCATCATTCCAATCTTATCAGTCTTGTTTTCCATCCTCATTTTCTCGTTTCTCCGTTTGCTCCACTAGGGCAGTGTGCAGGCGAGGAATCAGTTCATTAAATCGACGATCAACGAGTTCATTGAACTGTTTATCATGGAATCACTTTTCTAGTACATTTGAGAACCACCAAATCCATCACCACCTCACTACTCATTGATCATTGTTGGCCGGTTTCTCATTAGTTGTCTCCTCATCTCTTCGCTCCCCGACGTTGCCTTGCTCCACAAGTGCAGTCTGCAGGCGAGGAATCAGTACGGCGAAGACGAAGACGAGGAAGCATGCTGTGGCAGCCATGCTGTTGACTGAAATTGAGTCTTTGTTGAGTGAAACATTGGCCATGATAATCTGCTAAAAATCGAGAACGCGAGCTACGAATTATGGCGACCCGTATTTCGTACTCTACTACGAATGCCGTCATCGAAGTATTCTACTAGTTCTAATCGGAATAAGAAAACTCCTGAAACAGATTCGTGAAGCGCAAAAAAACTCGCCCATGTTCTTCCACGAAAAGAAGTACCCCTCAGTGTAGTAGTTTGCTGCGAAAATGACGATTTGACCACAAAGAACAGTGAGGAGCTGAAAGAAACATGCTATAATATTCGTTGAACTAAGTCTACTGTTACTACTAGGTCTACTAGGGAACTAGGTCGGATGAGAACCGTCGGAGACCGAAACAGAGGAGTGCAAATGGTTCTCATTCAACCTAGTACCGATGCCTCTTCGAAAAAAAGATGTTACCATGTTTCCGTACAGAGCTTCAACGATAAAGAGTGTGACAACTGTGAAGAACACTAAAAACACATTTTTTCACAGATTTTGTTTGTTTAGTAAGTTAGCTCGTTACCGAGTTCTTTGAATGTCCAGCCGTGATACGCGCGTGCAAATGTAACCTCGATATCTGCCTGAAACGGTGAATGATGTTAACATACTAGGAGCATTGTGTGATTACCTTTCGGTTCCTCGTCTCGCTCCTGTGCGCTTCCGACCACACTTCGACATCTTCATTTGATATTGTCCATTCTATTGAGGACTGCAAATCACATAATCTTACGCCAAAGTACCAGAAATTTGAAAAACCAGCAAAAAACGAAAACTGAAAAACTCACCCACACCACCACCTCCTCATCCACACTGACATCGAACGTATCGATTTTCACTATTCGTCAGGCCTACTATGTCATCAAATCTCACTCGTTTATGTAAGGAAATACAAGGGAATGGTAAGCAACAGTTTCCATTCAAATGTAGGAAACAACTATGAAAGTGAATACTCACCCACACCACCACCTCCTCATCCACACTGACATCAAACGTGTCGATGTTCTCGATACTCAAGCCTACTATAGCATCCATATTCAAATCTCACTCGTTTAAGTCTGGTAAGCAACATTTTCTATCCAAAAAGTAGAAAGCAACTAAGAAAGTGATCAACTCACCCTAACCTCCACCTCCTCGTCTACACTGACTTCGAACGTGTCAATGTTTTCTATTCGTGCCTACTATGATATGTCATCAAATCTCACTCGTTCAAGTCTGGTAAGCAACAACATTCAAACAGTGGGAATCAACTATGACAGAGAACGACTCACCCTCACCACCACCTCCTCATCCACACTGACATCAAATGTGTCGATGTTCTCAATGCTCAAGCAGATAATGCAGGAATGGCTGTCGTGAGGCTTCGCGGCGAACAGGAATTGGGTACTTAATATCGATTGAAGGAGGATAACCAACCGTCATCCGACAGTTAGTCGACGTCCAGATCTTCATACGGGTTCGAACGAAGCCGTCGGAGGAGACCTGGAACATTGTCCTCCTCTCTCAGCTAGCGAGTCTTGTGTCTGATTACTTCAGTACAGCAAGAAACCACTAACCATGCTCGTATTAGCTACTGTTGGTCGAGTTCTCAGCGTCCTGAAAAGCTCATCTTTGAGAATTTTGAGAAATTACTGACCTTCCACATCCATCGATTCTCGGCACGAAAAGCAGAGAAGTGTCCATCTCAATCTCAGTGATGTTGTTGAAGGAGGCAGGAGGCCATTGAAGGAAGGGATTATTGAAGGACTGCAAAGCAGAAATGAATGCATTTCACAATAAAAAGCTCACGGAAGTCAGAGTAGCCGTGACCTCTGCGGTTGGAGGCTTTTGTTCGTTCTGAAATGATTGTCTAATTCTCGAGAGAGAAGCCTAGTTATGCTTACCACTCGCTCCAACTCGATCTCGTGGAAGGTGGCCTCAACTCGGAATCTCCCGATTCCTAAAAAATAATGCTAATTTTGTAAGCAGTTGAAAGAGATTGAGCCGCTTACTTCTGAACTTTTCTCCAATTGCATTCAGTTCTGCCTTCAGATGGTTTTCAAGCATTGTTTTCGATCGAGAGACTCCCGATTCCGCAGCTATTGATGCTGAGCACGTCAAGAGAAGAAACCAGCGCATTTCTGCGAATTAGGTTTTTAGCAAAATACTTGTTATTATCAACGAAATTGCTTCCGTAAAGGTAGCAAAAAGAGTAACGGAGAAAGGTAAGAGGGCGGCAGGCAGGCAAAGGGCAAACAAACGTTTCCTCTCTTTCTTCTCCGCTGTCACACCGTCTTCTCCTATTTCAGCATAACAGATGAGTTGAGAGGTGATGCCTTGTGGAACAATTGAGTGATAAATATGGGCTTTATTTGAAATCACATCAGAGTTTAAACAGAGTACATCAATATCAATACTTCCTCACATATTCATCGTGCTCGACCGACTTCTTCTGTGGCTTCAGTTCTCCGCTTTGACGGTAGTTGTTGAGTAGCAATGCAGGGAAGACAACAACTGCGATTGATGCAAGGACAATTCCTGAAAACAAAGTTGAACAAACAATTCCAATGCACGAAATCACCCAAGTTCTTCCAGACAAACAAGTACTGTTCAGTGTGATAGTTCGCGATGAGAAGGACAATGAAACCAGCCAGAGT
Organism: Pristionchus japonicus; assembly: GCA_900490845.1. Taxonomy (NCBI): domain Eukaryota; kingdom Metazoa; phylum Nematoda; class Chromadorea; order Rhabditida; family Neodiplogasteridae; genus Pristionchus; species Pristionchus japonicus. Next base: position 518,384 of record LS505714.1, on the reverse strand, counting down.
CGAGAGGATCTGCAGACTAGTGTTCGAAATACGGGTAATCGTCTCTTCAATTTACTGCAGACTATTTGTCCTCAAAATAACATTAGAAAGTTAATCTCGTTCTTGAGCAGTAGCTGAACTAGCAGTGCAATCAATAGCGCGGTGACTGCTGAAAATAAAAATACCTAGCCATCACAATTACTTTTCCTGCTTACCAACGCCTCTGTGAGTCCAGCCGTAGTAGGCTCTCGCGAAGGAGAATTTGATGTTTGCCTGAATAAGTTTTTTTTAAAAACCTGCGCATGTTCGCTCGTTAAAAAATACGTTGAAAACGGAATACATTTACATTTTTTTCTTAAAGTGATACCTTTTATCAGCGATACTCACATTTCAGCCGGAGGATGTTGGTTGTCCTTGACGCATAGTCATTCCATCAGACCACAGTAAGATATCGTCAGCGATAAGCCAGTCTTTCTCGTCCTGAGATGCACGATTCGAGTCTCTCTCAATCAAAATTGGACTTCAAATCTTACATTCGATCTGATTTCGGCATCTTTGCTGACGTAAAACTTCGAAACTTGCTGCATGCTCAGACTCACGGTGCAAGTATGGCTGTCATGAGGCTTTGCTTCAAACTGCAGTGCAATATAAAGTGAAAAGCCAAATATTGAGAAAAATGAACTAACAGTCATCGGACAATTTGTGGATGCTGATAGTTTCATTGAAGTTCGAATTTGTCCATCAAATGAGACCTACAAGCTCATTTTCGAAAACTAAATTAAATTCAGCAAAGCCAAACTCGAAACCTTGCTGAGAATATCGCTAGTGTAGTTAACTTTCAACGTTCTGCGACGGTATAATTTCTGATGAATTCTGATAGATGCCGTACCTGTCACATCCGTCAATTTTCGGAACGGACAACTTCGAAGTTTACATTCCAATCTCTGTAGTTCCATTGAACACAGCAGGATTCCACTTGAGCTTGGGATTTGTGAATACCTGCAATCGACGCTTTGAGCACTGTTTGAAAAGAGCTGCTCACTCACTTCAGTCAGATGGAAGGACGTTTCAACCGACGGTGGAGGCCATCTCTGCTCATTCTGCAAGTTTTTCGATTATACAAATCCGAGTTCGGTCTATCGCTTACCACTTTGCTTACTTCCATTCGGTGAAAGATGCATTCTACTTCACGATCGGGGTATCCTCAATGATTTCTTGAGATTCTGGAGGACAGAAGAGTTGCTTACTCCTGTATTCCTTCACAGTGGGCTTGAGTGCCTCCTCTAGCTGGTTTCTCAACAAATCGACGGCGTTTTGTTCTTCTTTTGCTGCAACGACTGATGCTGCCATCAGCAGCTCCATGGTTCCGAAGCACATAATCTGCCGAGAATAATTTTAAAGTGCTCGGAAATACGATCAACAAGTGTATAATATGGATGACTTGTGGGGAAAATGGCGAGAGGAAGACATGTCTCACGCGCAAGAAGGTAAACATCCAGGTAAGCAAGCGAGGCTTAGCCTCTGTTTCTGGCATGACTCATTCAGCTCTCTTTCTCTCGTGTTTCTTCATTTGAAATGTCATCTTCATGAAGTGAAACAATTTTACACTTGATAAATATCACTCGTTTATGTTTGGGTAACACAGTATTCATACAAGGGCATACAAGATGAACGCCTTTCTCGAATTCATTATTCCTCCTTGACCACCCACAACTGTCTCTCCGCATCTAACTCTCTCTACTTCTCCCTTCTCCAGAGGGTGAAGGCCTTCTTCCCGAGAAAATACACTGTCAGCATTACCATAGTTATGAAAAGAATAATCACTGAAGCAGTTGAACTATCAGAAATTCAAAAATGAATGGTCATACGTATGTTTCTTTGATAGTGAATCCAATAGTAGTAGTCAATATTTCGACTAATCATGTAGGAAATCGTTATCTGAACTTTTATGCAAATCAGTTTCTCATTCAAATTTACTTTTCGCCTATTCATAACACGGAGCTTCTTTCCTGGTGGGAAAATTGTGTCATTGAATTCATGGGATTTCGAAGAAATAATCCGATTTGAGAGTATCCAGTCTTCCGATCCCTAAAAGTTCAAAGTTACATCAAATGACGAATTTGAGATGATGCTTACCTGAATCTTGACTCCCTCATCGATTGACAAGTCGAATCCATCAATTCCATCAATCGATAGACAAACAGTACAGTTGTGACTGTCATAGGGTTTCTTATCCAGCTGAAAGTACGTGGTTAATTTGAGTGAGCGAAATCTGCAAACATTTAATGAGCAAGGCTGTGTTGTCGAGAAATCAATGCCAGTCGTAACATTGCCATCATACGTTACCTATGATAATAGTTTGATAAATCTTTACTCAATTTGTTGTAATTCATACTTGGCTCCTTCTCCAAGGAACGGCAGAGTCAAATTCAAATCGCCAACTGAATTTTTCATCAGATATGACAGTTAGTGACTAATTTACCCAGAGCAGTCATAAATCCTCGGAGCCGCCAGTCTGACCGTATCCATGTACAACTCTGTGACGAAATCCCTGGGGTATTTCTTCGGATCCCAGCGGATATTGGGATTGTGATACTTCTGAGAATGGTAATCAAGCGAAACACACTTTCCGTGTTCAAAGGGGAAGTGCACTCACGTATGTGAAAGTGATTGTGGTACTGACTTGCTGTGATTCCTCGTCCTGAGTTCACAATAATCTCAAATCTCAAATCTGTTTGTGCTTACGACGCCGATAACTTCTAGCCGATGCAAATCTGCTTGCACTCCGAATCCTTTCTGTTCTGAAAACATCTTGATATTGTGTGGTAAACAAGAGATCGAAAAGTGCCTACTCGTGTATCTGTCCCACGTTGCCATCAGGATATTCTCGACTTTTCGAGCGACAAGTTCCCTCGGAGGCACGTCATAGGCAATCATTGCATAAGTCAGAGTTGGGAGTATCAAGAAGACGAGCATGCTTTAAAATTATAATGGTTCAGGTAGGAGAAATTGTAACATTAGGTGCGAAGCCCTTCAAAAGGCCTCGGCGCGGAAAGGAGAAGGCAAGTTTCTCATATTTCTGCCTTGTGTAAACATGCCTCTCAACCTTTCCGGCCCGTTTTCTACCTCTTACATTTCCTTCCTTCTCACCTCTTCAATTGCAAAATTCGGTTGCGAAATCATGTCTGCGTGGCAGAGAAAACGGAAACAATTTGCAGATATGACTGTATTTTGATAACACTGATGCCAGTAAGTACAACAGAGTGATCAGAATCTCATTCATTCATGACTCTCCAGTACTCGCTAACAATCTCATCGCGATACTTCCGATCCCAGATCTGATTCTCATCTTCCTTCCAATGAGCTAGGCACTTATTTGTGATAACATAGACGACGAGTAGTACGAACGACACAGCCAGAAATATCACTGAAATGGAATTAATTTACATCTGGGAACTGGAGAAGCCTTCACTAGAGTGCGAAATACGGGTCGCCGCTTTATCATTTCACACATTGTCTCATCTTTCAGATAAGCGAGTATGGAAGCGACCCGTATGTCGCACTTTAGTCTTCACTCACAAACAGGTCTCTCATAATGAACCCAGTAGTAGTAGCTGAGATTGCGCTTGATAGTGTAGGTGATCTCTACCTGTAGGAGTCTAATTAGAAATCATTAATTCAGTTAATTAGCTATAATTAAATAATTGGTTAATTAATCAACCTTTCTCCGATTGATCTCTCCCTTCCTACCCGGAAGAAAGATGTTGGACTTGTACTCCAATGAACTCATGGAGAAGATCTCCGTAGAGACATGCCAGTCTTCTGGGCCCTGATGCATTAAATTTCACAGGATGAACAGTTGAAACTCACCTCAATCGCGATTCCCTGGTCGATTGACAGATCGAAGCCATCAATCGCATCAATCGAAAGACAGATAGTACAGTTGTGACTGTCGTGGGGCTTGTCGTCGAGCTAAATATGATCATTTTTATAAATCAACAATGAGCCAACAAGCATTCATCAAGCAACTTCTCAGTGAAGCATAGTTTGCAGTCATCGTAACGTTTCCATCGAAGTATACCTGTAATCAATGATAAATTTTGATTTGTAATGATGAAAAGGTCCATACTGTGCTCGACTTGTGATGAATAATTGTCTCCTCCTCGGCTCTCCAACTGCAATTGTGAAACAATTAAAATAATTAGAGCCTTATTAATTACCCCGAACAATCGTATATCCTCGGCTGTGCCAACTCTTGTGTTCCCATGTGGATTTCACTATAGTCTTTCGAGTACCAGCCAAAATTCGGATTGCGATAGGTCTGAACAAACCATTCTAATTAGACTTAGAACAATATTAACACACGTAAGTGAAGTCGATTGAGGCATTCACTTGTCCCAACTGCTCGTTCTAAAATATTTGTTCGTACAAACCCAACAAAATAATAGCCTTTTCTTACCACATCGGCAACTTCGAGTCTGTTGATTGTGCCCTGAACGCTGAATCCTTTCTCGGCTGAAATATTTTGAAGTCTTAGGGGTAATGTAAAAAAAACTTACTTGTGTACCCATTCCAAGATCTAAACACGGTGTCTTGGGTTTGCCTTTCCAGAATGATACGGCCACCGATCCTTTCCCAATCGATTGCACCCACAGACACCAGGGGTGGCAGAAACAGTACCAGGCCGAGCATTGCTGATAATAAATCAAGATATTAGTGAAAGCAACAGCAACAGAAGCTGTTGAAAAGGCAAAATATCAGGCGTTGTGAGGGGATCAGGTTACATGTGAAGGTAAACACAAGTCGCAAGACATGGGATTACTCATCAATTTCAAGCTAAACTTGCGGACATATCAATTAACGATGAACGGATAAAAAAAGTGCGTCTTTGATTGATGTTATTGATCAACCTCAATGGTGAAACACAATTTATTACAATGCAAAATATCACAGTGTAAAAACATGATTTATTTGATTTCCTCTTCCTCCTCATCATCAAAAACGTCGATATCATCTTCTTCATCAGAATTATCATCATCATTCCCTTTTTCATCATTTTCTCTCCTTCTCTTCTCCTCACTGAGAATAATCTTGAGCAGAGTCATACTAAGAATAGCCATCGAGAGAGAAATCACTGCAAAATGTGCTTAGATTCGCATGAAAGAGTGGACAAACGTATGTCTGAAACGGATAAGATGCTGTAGAACTCCAAACAGCAAGTAGTCATAAGAAGGACTAGGCTCGAACAAATCTTCAGCACCTGAACAGTTGTCTCTTCATAGATGATATTGATGAAGTAGAATCTCTCATGTAACGTGTCAGTAACGTGTGTGTAAATAGCTCACACGTTACGTGTCATCTGCATCATGGTCGATAACGAAAGCGAATACTAATTTACGTTTTTGATGGTTTGTTCTTTCAAAACAATTATAAAACCTTACCTTGTTGTCGAAGAACTTCGACAGGAATACTGCAGCAAATATCATTACCATCTTCTCGACTACAAATTACCACATTATTTCTTTTTCGTCTAGGGTTTTCACTTTTATCGACAATCCACTCGTGTGGTGGCACTTTGATGAAGACGAATTGAATCCCGAGCTGAAATAAATCGTAATTTTATGTTTTTTTTAAATATTAAAGTTTATTGAACTTACAAAACTCCTCGGATGGTCCGATCGCTTGCTGTTGCACTGCAACGCGTCTTCTTCGAAATCGTATGTGATAGGAAACTGAAGCAGAAAAGAGCGTTTGAGTAACATCGAGAGTAGGGATGTCAGAACTAAGAGTGACTCTCCTCATTTCACACACTCTCTCGCCTGCCTGATCGGTTAGAGAGTGTGGAAAATGAGGAGAGTCATTCCTAATTCTGACATCCCTAATCGAGAGCTCACCTGTATAATATACTCTTCATGAGCATCTAGGAAGAATCCATATAGAGACCGAATGCTCAGACAAAGACTACAGTTTCGAAGAGTGCTCTGAATGAAATGTCATTAATGAGTTTACAAAGGGTACTTGTAGAGTTCCTCGGAAGTTTTCTATCCGAAATCCACCCCGACCTCCAACCCTGCGCTAGACCCACATATCTAGAATGAGTGAAACACATCCATTCTTCCGGGGGACTCCACAAGTGTCTAACAAATCACTATACCTTCATAGAGCAGTAGTTGATAGTTGTGAAGTTTGCATTCACAATCACAGTTCCGTTATGAAAGACCTGAATGCATTTACGTCGAAATATAAGTAATTTTGTTCAAATAGCGAAAAATTGAAAGTGAGAATCTGCACCTGTGCACTTGGAGTGCGAACCTCAATAAGTTCATTCGTTCTGAAAATGTTATGTCGATTTCTTCCATATTTGAAATGAATACAATACTTGTAGCAAGCTTCAATCTTGGGAACATTCAACTTTGAAGGATCCATTCTTATTTCGGTTAGCCCTTTAGAAGCTTCAGGATCCCATCGCAAGTGGGGGTTTACGTATGACTGCAATTCTGCTGGAGATTGCAGCTTTTGATTCGTGAACTCACGTAGGGCATTACTAGATTGACTACTACCGTAGAAGAAGATTCGTTCTGAAAGTAAGAATGCTTCAGAGCAAAGCATTTGACTCAATCCAAACTCACAACTGAGACAACCTCGAATCGGCAGAGCTTTCCGATCATCCGAAAACCGTCCTGATCTGAAACAGCAATAGTTGTACCATAGTAAAGTGAAAGATGGGGAAATCCAAGCTCACTGATGTAACCATGCCCCGCTGCGTTGGCTGTGAGCTCCAATTCACGCTTGAGCTGAGCCTCGTACATTTGAATGGTGTTCCCAGCAGCTTCTGTTATCGGGAGGAAGAGCAGAAGCCAGAGCATTACTGAAATAAATACTTTGAAAAAGTAACTAAAGTTTAACGGGCGGTTCAAAGGGAATTCGGAGAGGAAAATTCAGATAAGGACGAAACATTTTTAGACGATAGCGAAAGTAATGAGTCTGACGAAATTTGAAGTGTGAGGAGATGGCAGGTAAGGCTTGAGAAGTGAGTGTCGGATGTCTAACAAGGACAAACAAAGAAGGGGAGAAACGCTTCATTTTTCCAGGAGCTAACCCTGAGCCTAACTTTTCTAGTATATGTACTTGAAGGGCGCTCCTGCACTTTCCCGGACAATAGGGTGAAAATGAAATGAGTTTCAGTGATTCCCTAAATAAAATGGTTTCATGCTGGGCTGGTGGCCTGGCATGGATGAGGTTATGGTGATATTTCGAGTCGTCCGGGAAAGTGCAGGAGTGCCCCTTGAAGGAAGCAATATCGATAATCATTTATTTTTCTTAGTTCTGAGTTCCTGGTTCTTGAGATTTACTCCATCTCGATTGCATTGTGAATCGCAATGAGCGTACGCAGTTAGTATTTATTACAAAGAGAAATAACATCATTATGAACAAGCGTTCAACAAGCAACTCGTGAACCGATATTCTTTTTCCAGTCTAGTTGACCATTCTGTTGGCATTAGCACGAGCTCGTTCGTTCTTCAGTCTACAAATAGTAGAATGACAAAAGATTCAAAGATTAGGTTAGTTCACATTCTCCTACGTCTCCTTTCTCTCCTATCGGCTTCCAGGGCCTCCTCCAACCATTTCTCCTCCTCAAGGAGAATAATCTTGAAGGCGATCATTCCCAGGACTGCCGCCAAGAGTAGAAACACTGAAGGCAGATTACAGATGAAACGCATTCAAAATCCACTCACGTATCTGCTCAATCGATAAGATGCGATAAACCTCCAGGTAACCAGTGATCATTATGAGTAGTTCAGCCGAGCAAATGGCGTACACCTGAAGGATTAAAAATTTTCGCAGAATACTGAAAACGCATACCTTGCTATCGAAGAATGTCGCCAGGAATATAGCGGCTATCATCATAACGCTTTTCTGCACTGCAAATTTGGCATAAAATATTAGGAATAGAGCGCGGAATGCAAGAGTAGACTCTCATCAATATGCACGCTCTCTATTTTCTATGACCAGTGAGAGAGTGTGTAAAATGATGAGAGCAACTCTTAGTTTCCGAACTCTAATTTGGAACAACAAGGTAAACTCTCACTTTTCTCCACTATCCATGCATAGGGCGATACCCTTGTGAATGCGAACTGAATCTCGAGCTGTAACTACGCTGTAACTCAATTAAGAAGTGTGTGCCTACGTAAGATTGCGTTCTTTTGAACTGAAGCAAGTGCTTAGTGAAATCGTACTCGGCAGGGCCCTGAAAGAACAACTGAACTAACAGGTAATTCAGCACTTCTGTACCATTCGGAACGCCCTCGGTATAAAAAATGAGATTATCTTGAGGAATTACAAGAATAAACTATCAATGAGTCAGAGACCCGTTTCAAAAGTACAGAAGTGTCTCTAATTTACCGTGACAGTGTACTCTTCGTGTACTTGCATGCGGGCTCCGTAGCGTGAAAGGAAGCTCATGCAAACACTACAGTTGTGAAGCCTGGTCTGTAATTGAAATATTTGTGAAAGATTACAGTCGTCATTTGCGATAATCACATAATTTTTTTTTGCTTTTTAATATAGATTTATTTAACCGGATTACTAATTGATTGACTTGTAGAAGTGAGACAGAAGCAAAACACATTTACCCTCATAGAGCAGTAGTTAGTCGTCGTCAAGTTTGCTGTGATGATAACTTTGCCGTTGTAATGGACCTAAACGGGTTGCGAAACGTGGAGCTGAAAGCAAAACAACCTCTGCACTAGGAGGAAAGTCAGCGCGCACTTCAGTGAGTTCGTTTGTTCTGAAAAATTAGCTTTTCATTCTTGGGGAGTTTCGAGGAATGATTCACTTGAAGCACCCTTCAATCCTGGGCACATTCAACTTCGCTGCATCCATGCTGATCTCAGAGACTCCTTCCGCGGCCGTTGGATCGATCCCATGGGAAGAAGGGATGAATGTAGGTCTGAGATTGATTTGTGGGCTTTTTTTTATTTTTGGTATGCACTCACGTATGATATGGTTAGATTTACAGCTACACTGGACGTAGTTTCGTTCTGAAAGTGTAGTTTAAGTCACCACTGGTCAGTAGAATTCGAAATACGGGGAAATGTCTCTTCGTTTCGCACATTCTCTCACCGCCGGTGAGTCACCGGTCAGAGAAGCGAGAGTGTATGCGTGAAATGAGGAGTCGGCGACTCGTATTTCGAACTCTACTGGCTAGGATTGTCGAAACTCACCACCGAAATAACCTCGAATCGATAGAGCGTTGCGTTGATTCGAAAGTCTTCCTTTTCTGAGTGAAAATATGGAGATATGCTTGATGAATCGGTATAAAACATCCTTACTCATGTAGTCATGCCCAGCAGCGTTCGCAATATACTCCGCTTCAAATTTGAGCCTAGCCTCGTACAAGTGAGTATTGTTCCCTGCAGTCTCCATTATTGGAAGAAAGAGTATTAGCCAGAGCATTACTGTAAGGAGGTCTTGAAACAGTTAGTAAAATTAACGATTTAACGAAAGTGCAGGTGCCATATCATGACTGAAACGCAGACTTGTGATAGTCACTGCAGAAAAATAACGCTGATGAAAGTAATGGCTCTGACGAAATTCGAAGCGCGAGGAAAACGGCAGGTAAAGACTTCACCGCACACGCGTGTCGGATGTCCAACAATGGACAAACAAAGAAGAGGAGAGACCCTTCATTGTTTCATTTATCCTGGGAATGGATAAATATTCCGACGAGAACTTTCCATCGGAAGTCTGAGATTTATCACACCCCGTTGATTATTGTTCAAGTTACTCGCCTTTGGAACAATTAACCGTTCTTGAGTTTCCTCGTGAGCTCCTTGGTTTCTTTTTCCTAAGTTCGTAAGTAGAGGTAGGAAAATTCGCATCGTGATTGACGTTTTTTTACAATAGTGGCTATTAAAGGCAAACATTTCCTCATAATTACTCTCTCTAATTCCCCCCCCCCCCCCGAGAGCCGCGGTCTTCATATTGACGGCTAATTAGCTCACGCCTGAGCTAGAGCGCGCAGACGAGAAGGGGAAATGCGCATGCGCTTTCGGAATGGGGAGAGCGCTAGAGACAGAGAGGGTGCTCTTTCTCACCTCTACCCCGTGTATCTCGTGTTGCTGATGTCAATTTTCGGTACAATTTGGGCATATTTGATTACGAAAACGTTTTAGATGTGCCCTCCAATCACGGATGATCAGTTGGAAGCTGATAATTCAAGCAATGAAGAATATCAGATGTATCTTGCGTTTGAGAGAAATGAACCGGTAAGCCCTTTTTCGTGTTCGTAAAGCATTTATCGAGCTCCTGCAATTCTTCGGACACTACGTTGAAAACAAATTGCGTTTCGGTGATGAATTAGCTTCTCACAGAGTATCTGGGCAGGTAAAGAGGATGGTAAAGGGGGTGTCAGGAGATGTCCGGAGGTGAGCAGGGCCATTTATCCTTATAATGTCAGTGCCTTTCAGACTACTGAGGATATCAAGAAGCTGTGCATGATGTTCATAGGATGGATCGCCGTCTGCGCCCTTGTGGGACTTCATACGTCCTATCCTGTAGTCTTCGACGCAGCTCTTGTGAGTACGCCGTTTCTCCGTTTCTGACTCTTCCCATTTCACCTGCTCTCTCATTTTTTCACGTGGAAATCACGTGAAGGTGAGAGAATCAGACTATTGCTCGTTTCTTCATGCTTCTTATGTAATTATAAACAGTAAAGAGAAGGATGACAACTTCAACTTTTTTTACAGATGTCTATGATTCTGCTCGGATTCTCTTTCGCCTGGTTCAAGGCCTTTGATTTCCTCATGAAGCACACTCAAAATGCGGCAGACAATGGTCAGATTCCACTAAACTCCTTCGTCATTCAGTTCATTTCAGCGCCAACACCCCTTGACACTCGAGTCCTTCGACTGCTAGCTTCAGTCTCACTCTGTCTACTGACTCCCGCTTACTGCGCGTTCCTGGTTATCTACGGAATCTGGAACTTGAACGAGATTGTTTTTGCCATCTCAATGTTTTCCTTTTTCATGAATGTTTGTAAGTTAGGATTTTTAAAACAACATGCTGCAGGAATGGACCGATTTCATCATCTACGCAGCCTGGGTCGCTGCAGTCTTCCCGGTCTGCCTGTCCTTGAGTCGAGCCGTGAAGCAATTGTACAATAATGTCGTGAAACTCGCACTTTGTGGAAAAGGACCTGCTTGCAATCCTGATAAATAACTGATTCCTGAACATTTCGTGATACGATTTTGAACTGAATATTAGGAACACGGTATGCACTGGATCAAGGCGTTCTTGTATCTGTGAAGAAAAGCTCGTCCCCGAGCGAGAGTTAAATGCACAAGGAGATCCCCTAAATGGCCACTAATATTACGCTCATTTTTTGAGAACTGTCGTGAGAGCATTGACTGAAGCTGTAATTCGTGTTTCGAAGATGCTTAGCGTGAAATAAATGACGAACCAGGAAAGCAGATGAAGAGAACGAGACAGAGCGAAAGTTGTCGTTAGGCTCGTTAAGGTTCGCACGTCAGTAAGGCCATTCGGGCAGTAAAACCGAATGGCCCGCCGGAATGACTTCTCCTTTCCGGATTTTGTCGTCATTCGCTCATTTTCTGCTTCACTTTCGGCCATATCACACCACAAAAGCAAAATCGGTTGCACCTCGGTTGCAAATGTCACATCTATTTCATGCTCTCACTTCCTTGCAAGCAAAACCGTGTGAAATGAGTCAGGTTTCTGAACGTGCAGCTATTCTCGCAGTTGTGAACCTATGACAACATTGAATCCTTCAACCTGTTGTTTTCTCAAAACCTTTCAGATGAGCACTCCTCCATCATACCAAGGTTGTTCGCCAAAAGAAGAAGGACCGCATGAAGTATGTAACAGTTTTTATTGCTTCGAAACAGTATTCTCAGGTACCGCAATCTTCGAAAAACGATCTGTTCTCAATCGCTCGCTACGCATCGTTGATACCACTGGTCTTTATCATACGCCACCACTTCCCCGTTGTGTATGATTTGTACAAACTAAGCTCACAAAATACTCTGTCTTCGCAAGAAATACACTCTCTCACCTGCCTTGAAGACGAGAGAGTGTGCAAAATGAGGAGAGCATCCATACTCTGACCCCCGCCAACAGCACTTGCAGGAGCTATCAGGATTCAACTTATTCGTCGCAATAACGTTCAAAATCTTCGAATTGTTCATTGTGCACTGCACAACTCTGCATGGTTATGGACAATTGAAGATTGAAAGGGTGAGCAATACAAGTCATTTCAGAGCAGACTGAAATTAGACTTCTCCATTTTGAGGAATGGCCCCTTTTCTTTGTCTTCTTGCTGTGGATCGTCGCAGCATATCCGCTTTATTTGCATCTCGCTCGAGCCGTGAGGCAAATGTTCAGACATGTCACGAATCTAGTCAACGGAAGATAATCACATCTTTATTCTCATGAATTATTATTCGTCGTACTACGAATAAAGAGTTAGTTGTGTTTGCAAAAGTTTACAAGCCGTCGTATTTATCATACAATCCTCAAAGAAACCAACACAACATGCCAAAATCACTTAGTCAAACTGTGGTTGATAGCCAGTCCAGTAATTGATTGCTCAACTTTAAGGCTCTGTAGGAGACGAGTAGAAGTGATGCTCCAGCTACTGTAAATTCAGAAGTTTGCTCATCTTCAAATATCGACTAGAGCAGAGATTCCTGTTCTCACGTTGCAAGACCAATATCACGAACATGACAGGAAAAGAAACAAGGAGATAGCTTACTCAGATTAACGTGCCAAGTAATGTCCTTCCAGAGCAAGTATCTACCCACCAGCAAGAGGTAGACGACTAGGGGAAACCACTGAAGTTGGTATTGATTGGAGTGGTTAAAGTTCCCCTCCACACACTTCACAAACAATTGACATTTGGATTCCCGCATTTTTATATCTCGGTTCTCCGTGAAGCAATCGACTTGTTACTTTGTTTTCGGGATTTATGGGGCGCCAAACTATATGAAACAATGCTAGATGAAGATTGCTTCACTGAGGGCTGAGATAAAAAAGTGCGGGAATTCAAATCTCAATTGTTTGAAAGTGTGTGGAGGGGAACTTTAATTGTAAGCGAACCTCCTCAGGTAAGAACTTCTCCATGAATAGAAAAGAAGCCATCACAACCAGGAGGATTACTGAAATTATTTCTTATCACTTCACTAAAATTTCTCACAAAATGCAGACTTACCGATGTCCTTCCAGGTGCAGGGAACTTTCGGAGTTAGCAGGAAACTGACTTCGAGCTGAAAATAAGATGTAACATAATTATTTTAATAATAAATTTAAAAATATATAAATCAAACCTGACTGTGTGCCCTCTGTTGCCCGAGCACAATCGGAAAGATGCGCGAGCTATTAAAGTAGAGCATGCCCGAGATTGACCATCCATCGATGTCCTTCAATGAAATTGAGCGCATTTCTCACACAGGAAAAAAAGTAACGGAGACAGTTTGCTTTCATTTTTGATTATGAAGAAAACGGAAAATGAACCTACTGCTACTTGGGAATGCTCGTTGGTCTCTAGGAAGAAACCACCGACTGACTCAGTGTAAATGCAAATACTGCAGTTGTATGGATGGGCATTTGCCTAATATTAGTTAATTATTATCAATTAGTAATAATTGATTATGATCTGACCTTCATTCGACAGTAAACAGAAGCCAGAAAGACGGCAGTTATGTTCACCCGACCATCCGATGACACATGAAATTGTTTCTTTTTTCTTAAATTAGAAAATAAAATTAATTCATACATCTCCGCTGGGGATGGGAACGCGCCACTGTTCTTGAAGTTTCATGGTTCTGAAACATTCGACTCTACGATGTACAAATAAATATTAGCTATCTGACTTCGAGAGTAATGACAGAATGCACCTGTAGCATCCATCGATCCTCGGAGTGCGCAGCTTTTCCGGATCGATTAGCACTCTGGAGATATTCGAGAATCTTTTTGGAGTCCAGTGCAAGTTTGGATTGACGAATGACTAAAGAATCGCATTTGAAAAATGGGAATTCTCTTTGGCTGAACTCACATAGGTAATGCTCATATTGACCTCAACTTTCGATGACTTGTGGTCCTATAATGAATAAATAACCTTAGCAATCTTTATTCAACTGAACTCACCACGTTCAGTACAGCCAGCCTGAGAAGCGTTCCATTCACGGTGAAATTCGGGGCTTCTGAACGAACACAGCTCAGTCAGATGAATGAGAAAGTGAAAAAAGTGCACTTGTCGAGTCCCCGGAAGAATGGTTGTGGTTCACTCATTCCATAAAAGAAGTGCCCTTTTGGTGGTCGGGGATTGATGGTGCATTCTTCCGGGAAATAGACAAGTGCCGAAAAAAGCATGTACTGATGTATTCGTATCCTGCAGCGGCAGCAGCTGTTTCCAGATATTCTTGGAGCTGTGTAGCCGGCAAATTTGCAGTGGCGATAGGAATGAGGAGGGCAAGCAAGAACATGCCTAAGAATTTGCAACGAATTTATCAGGAAGAACACGGAGCATAACGTAAACAAAATTTGATTGATGAAGAAGAGTAAGCCTGACACTAAGACGAGGATTCTCCTCGGAAAGGGCAAACAATTGCGCGAGTTATCCAGTTTTCTCAGGCAAGCCTCCGTGTTTTACCTTATCCCTCGCTTGGAATGCTTTATTATGCAAGAAGAAGACATATCAGGTTACTTGACACTTGCAGTTTTTGCCATAAATGGAGAAATTGAATGATGAAAATATTTTTTGAAACTTTTCTCCAGAATTTCAAATGTTTCATTGAATTCCGCCCGTTTCATTACATTGAAGTCAACACGGAACACGTAATTCATTCGGTTAACAGGCGTTTCGGAGTATTTTATTTCATTTGTTTTCAAGACGGCACAGGCACAAGCATTATTCCTTAGAAAAACGATTCGTCATCTTCTTTCGCTTCGAAATTAACATCGTAAAGAGTGAGATCACGCAAACGACGCTCATAATTGTTACGATTAGATGACCTGGAAGAACATCAATTACCAGGGGTTTAGAAGGTCTTTATTAATCTTTATAAGGTTATCTTTAACGATCCTAATAAAAAAATTTCTACATTACTTCTGAATTTTAGGCTGTAAAAGTCTTACGTAGCCACTTCCGCACGATGAACGTATCACCGATGTTTTGAGTTAGCAAGAGAATGTAGACGATTCCGCAGAAGATATACAGACGCTGAGGACGATTTTTAGTCATTACATTGTGAATCGATCGAAAGTTAGTACCTTGTCTTTGCTGAATATCTGGAAAAGAATGCACGAGGACGCACTGGACACTACTGAATAAAATGATTAGAAGGGTTTGTAAAAATAACTCCGTTCACTCATTAGTTCTCCCATCCACCAGTGAAATGCTGAGTTGCGAGTGATTTTGTAGCGGATTGTCACCTCAAAATTGTTGTTTTTTTTTGCAATGAAAGCTTTTGAACCATACCTTGTTTGGGCTAGACGAGTCCAGTTCAACTTCCTTCGCGACAAACAAGACTGGCGGTTGTTTGAATGGTGAATCGTTTTTACCGAGCTGTAGGATCACAAATCATATCTAAGGCGCTAAAGCATGTAATCTACCATGACTTTGATATTTTCGTCCAATTTCAAGTTGAATGTTGAATCAGCTCCGGGAATCGCTAGGCAGATTTCACAGTAGTGACTGTCATTCGGATAGTCGTCGAACTACGAAATAGATAAATTATATATAGAATAATTGAAAAATAACAAACGTTCATAGCACAGCTCGACGTTGTCCAATATCTAGTAGTTACGTTGACCAATCCATCTGGGTGGACCTGAAGTTCAGAATTAAGTTTTAAAATGCTGAACAAAGTACCTCGTACGACGCATAGCTATCCATCTCCGACACTTTGCGAGTTCTGCAAATCATCGATGTTGAATTAACGTCGTGAGAAAAGATACCTTGCTGTTTCTGAAGCGCATCCAACAAATTTCGGACCATGCAAGCGATCATTTGCAGATCCTTTTTCCAAACCATTCACTTGAATGTGTGAGACATTCTCGAATGCGTTAAGTTCCCAACGAAGTTCGGGGTTCACGTAAGACTGCGAAAGTTAGTGATCTAACAATCCAGCCCCAGGCTCAAAAACTTACATAAGAAAGTTCGATTTTGACGTCGATCTGCTTTGATTCTTCGTTCTGAAGAAAAGAAATCTCCGTGAAACTTTTCGCCGACAATATAAACCAGGATTGAGCAAAATAGCAAGGTCTCTCATTTCGCAATGCTCTCTCGCCGGTCAGACAGAGCGAGAGAGCATGGGAAAGTGAGAGACCGTAAAATTTTTGCACCGCTCTGCTATAAACCCACCACCCTTCGCACGTCGAATTTGTGAATTGATCCTTGCACTTGGAACAGAACCCCCCCTGCAAACGAATAATAAAAGAACACAAATTAGCAAAGCACACTTCGTAAAAAAATAACACAAATCCCACTTGTTCTTGCTGCTCTCTCCTTCAGATGGTCATACAACCGCCAATGAGTCGATCTTTCATATGCCGTTGCTGTACTCATCAAGAGTAGTAGTAGAAACCACCGCATGGCTGAAGTGAAGAATCATAACTAGCAGAGTTCTAAATACTACTTGCCGTCTCTTTACTTCACGCACACTCTCACCCGATAGAGAGGCAAGAGAGTATGTGAAATGAAAAGGCGGTAACCCGTATTTCAAACTCTAATAACTAGGCGATCGAAAAGAAGTGAAGCAACAAAACCGAAACCACCATCCTGAACACCGTCCGCGGATTATACGAAAATGAAGAGGTGTGAAGAGAGCAACACCACTTCCCCGAGTGTCCGATTTCTCTCGGATGTTGGCAAACAATAACTGGGAAGTGAGGAGGGGTACTGGCCGTGAGAACTCTGATGAAAGTGCTAATCGTAAAGTGGTAACATTACAAATGTGCTTCAAGGTATTTATCACAGAACAGCAGATCCGGAACAAACAGATAAGCAGATAATCACATCCACCGATGAATGCACATCTTGGCAGTTCGGAAGATACCCATCAGGAAACCAGTCGAACGGCTGAAAATGTACTAGTTAGAAGAAAATAATCGAAACAATGAATCAAGATCTGGTTGTAAACATACATAGCCGGATGGGCCAAGAGATCTGATCTTCAGTATAGGTCATGTATACAATATTGTTGCTGATGCAGACAATTAGCACGTATTCCTGATATTTGTGAATTATTTTCATAGGAAATGGAAAATAAATTCACGTTTTTCACAATGAATTTCTCGATAAGTAGAAATTTAGCAACCAGAAATACAACGAGGCCTGAATTAATAGCTGAAAATGTTCGCAATTGCACACATACCAACATCTGTTAGAGTCCATCCTGGCGGAACAAATGGAGAGAACTCAAACACAAGATAGAGCTGGAATAGGTATTCGAGAAATTTGCACTCTTTCAAGTTCACTAAATTTCAGTAACTTTATGCTTACCAGGCTATAAATTCTCTCATCTTCGAAGTCATTAGGATACATCAGGTGGCCTTTCATATCAAGCCAGTTTTCGAAGTCCCAGCCGGGAGGGCGCTGAAATTTCGCTTGAGTTTTGATGATTCAAAGATGCATCCTCACCGTGATAGGCGCATTGATGGTGGGATCTAAGTAGAAACCAAACCCGCCTGGAGTCTCTGTGAACATGCTCAATCTGCAGTTGAACGGATGGTTGTTCCCCTCAAATAGGTGCAACATAGGTGCAAATTAATTTCGAAAACACCAACTTGCATTTGACAATCAATAGATGCCAATAAAAGCGAGGTAATCTTGACATGTCCATCCGATGTAACCTGAAATTGTCATAAGAGACGAATCGCGATAGAATCACCCATTTTCCAGGCCCCGCGGCGATATGCCAAAAGTTGTTCCCACAGGTCCCCCAAATGCACTATGAATAGCCTGAAGGATCCTCTTTTCAAATCCGTTTCGGAAATATTTTTAAAAAATTTCATTCCAGAGTTACGCCTGGTCAAAGACGGTCGCTTCTGTGATTTTTCACAAAACTCGCGTCACTAGAAAAATCATAAGTCCGTTCAAAGTGAATATTTTTGCTCGTTCTCGACGGCAATGGAAAGAGGAAGCCTCGAGCAACATTTAAAAAATTATAAACTCATTCCTGGTCCTTGCGCTGGTTCGGAGCGGTCGGGCGCCCATCAAGATGGTGCAACTATGGGGATACCGATTTGGCGGACAACTTTTTATGTTTTTTTCAAAGACTCAATATAGGCCTAAAAAATCACCAAAAAGCTAAGAAATATCCCACGGAACTAAAAATATGCTGGACTTTTAGTGTAAA
>LS505714.1:478777-488959 GCA_900490845.1 Pristionchus japonicus | reverse complement strand
ATAATGAATTTTCGAAAAAGTACATGTTAGTTACGTCATCACTAGGCAATTATTGATTTTTTCCCGAGAATTCGCAATATGCACGTCGTAGTCTTTAATAGATTATCTGTGCAATAGAACCGAAATTAGCTCGATATCTGCTCTGGTTCGAGAGTTACAGATGAAAGAAAAAGTGTCCGGTGACTTTTGTCACCGACTGGATACCCGTAGACTCTTCTGCCACATTTCCACGTTTTCTTAGTCTTAAGCTTTCAGGATTAAATACAAAAATTACTGGTTACTCACATAGGCGATGCTTGAAACGACCTCGATATTCTCCGACACCTCATCCTGAAGGATCAATTTGAATTCAGTACAACAAATCAGAATTTAGATGATCAAATCATGAATAATCTAAATGTAACATTCGGGATAAACATGCATAAGAGCTTTACTCACAACATCCACTACATCCAGTCTGTCGACAGTGCCCAGAACGCGGAATTCCTCTCCCCCTGAAGGAAAATGATCATTTTTGAGTCCTTCGGCTCGGAAAAAGTTATCAAAAACCCACAATATCCTCGAGAGTCTGTGCGGTGTCGCTGATTGAATTCCTGCTTTGCCCGCAGCGCCAAGTGCTGTCTCAGCCGCACACGCTGCTCGACTTCAGCAGCACTGAGGGCAGCTGCAGCAGCAACTGCAGCTGTAGCTGAGACTATCAGCAGCAGCTGCAGAGGCTGCATCTCACTGAAAAACTGCAGCATTGAAACAAATGGAGCTCACCGGAGGAATCAATGAAACTTATAGTGAAACACATCCATTCTTCCGGGGAATTGCACAAGTGCCAGAATTTTGTTGAAAACTTTGCTCGAATAAATAAGGAACTCTTGTTGGAACGATTCTCGTGCGAAGCCACAAATAACAAGTATTTGAAAGCCGCGGAATGAAGGCAACGCCTTTCCCTTGCGCGGGTTGTGTTTCACTGTTGGCAAACATCAGGTTGAAACGAGCGGGAGTCAAGAGCTCTGTGTATCTCGTGTTCGGAAAAGACGACAGAACACATCAAATTGAGAGCATGAAATGTTTCTCGGGAGTTTGTCTACAGAAAAGTGCTGTGCAAGAGAAGGAACGTGAAGGAACTTTTAAGAACTGTAGTTTGCACGGCGATTCACAATCCAAACATAGCTTCAACACGTTTGATTACATTTACAACAAATGTTTCAATTGTTCTTAATCCAGGTCTCGAAAACATTGTGCAGACATGTTGTGGAAATTTTTTCAAAATTATAATTCCGATCAATTGTATTTGCATGAATGTTAGCTGAGCCCATTTTCCCCAGATGATTCCCCATTATTTGTCCAACGATTCTCCATAAAAAGGAAATATTTCATCTCTAAAATCAGAACGAATGAAGTCGCTCCCTCTCTTCCTCTTCCTTGGCCTTTGCTCGCTTCACGCGGCCCACGCTCGTTATGTGAGTCTAAGAGGAGGCTATCGGTTTCCCACGATCTCTCGCAGAGACCATTACTGTAGTATTGTATCAGAAGCCATGAAGTCCTACTGAATCAAATCGATTTGTAGGTCAAAGTGACCGGAGGGCTGCGCTGTTACAAGTCGGAGGCAGATCATCTCGTCAGCCACTATATAACCGGTGGAGAGGCTCAGCTCTGGGAGTACGATGCTAGTGAGTAAAGTTACTGAAATACGTACAGTTGTTTCATTGTTTCGAGCACCAAAAAAGGAAAAGATTACGTATTCCACGCAAAGCGGACTGTGCCACGCCCTTTAAAAGCGATTAATTTGTATTTTTTTCTCTTTAGAGATAGAATATTGATTGTAATAGTTGTTCAATAATAAATTACGACGCTCTCATAGTTGGCTCGGATGATCACGTGCAAACAAAGGCCATCGATGCCTCGGGGCACTTCGCCGTGGAGGGAGAAGATTTCGAAGTGAGGAATTTCGCGCCAAAGCAGGCAAACGGAGCTAGAAACTAGAGACCGTCAAACCGATAATTAATTTCACGATTGACGAGAAATGGGACTCATTCAATCGATTCCCTCATTCGATTGACTGGTCAACCGATTGGAGAATCAACTGAATGACGAATTCAATCGAATAATTATTCGATTGATCATTGAAATGAGCGATTGAATGATGAACTCTCCCCATCATTCGTCTCCCCCGCTCACTCCCACCGGTGAACAGGGAATTCGATTACCAGAATGAGGGAGAGGGTCGTCAATCGTATAACAAAGGATATTCGATTGAAGCAATTGAGTGATGATTGCAATATCTGATTGATCAATCGTTCGGTAGTCTCTACTAGAAACACTTTTCTGGGGAACTAGAAAAAAACTTAATATTATAGGTGTTCGGCTCAGAGTATTACATCAAGTTCAAATTGTCCTGCGATGTAAACGGTCCACTGAAGGAGTGCATCAATTTTGACGCGTATGATTGGCAATGTTTTTTTCTACATAAACATAAACAATTTAGCTGCAAGGGCAAGAAATTCATCGAACCACACTTCCGATTCGAGGCGAGCCCGGGTAAAATCGATCTAAGGACACCACGTGTAATTTTTGTCCTAATTTTTTTGTTGCGTGATTTCCGCAGCTAAAACCATGTAATTTCAGCACTTTCAAATTTTCACTTTTAATTAAAATTAGCTACTGAAATGTTTGATTTTTTGCAGCCTTCCTACGATCTCTCTTGTATTCTCCGTCTTGATGAGAATCGGGTCCAATGCGATGGTGGAATGTGCGATGAATCGAACTGCTACTAGACACATAAATTCGAGCATCACGTTGATGCCAAAGAGCTCTACAATGATGCACAACCGATGATTCCTTGATGATAAATAAACTTTGAAAAATCAGTTTAATTTTTAGAGTCTTTACGAACGCAGAAGTCATTGATTCGAAGATCCATAAACTAGCAACCTACGGTTGCTACGTTGTACGCCGGGGTGTGTGTTAGGGTTATCATAAATTCACTTGAATTGCAAGCCTGCATCCTCCCGAATAGCTCTCAGCCTCACGAGCCTTTCGCAAGCGCATCGCAGGTTGGGTCATGCATTAAGGTCGCCATATCGCAGGTTAAACCATGCATTGACGTTCTTTTAATAGCGTTGCATGAACCTACGTAAAGGAGGGGGCGATCCGGATATATACGTAAGTGTAGAAGGCGGGCGGTCCGGTTGCAAACGTAGGTTTAGAAAGCGAGGCGGTCCGGTTAACTACGTAGGTCTAGAGGGCGGGGCTATCCGGTTACCTACGTAAGTCTAGAGGGCGAGGTGGCATAAGTCTTGCATAAGTCTTGGGGAGGGTATTGTCTCGTATAGCAATGTGAAAGGTTCGTGTGGATAGCAGTGGTCTCCCACTGCTATCCACACGAACCTTTCCACACATTGCCATCGAGATAGTCCCCACGATCCATTAATCATTATGAAAGCAGGGCGATTTTTTGAAAGTTTTTTTTCATTTGGTTGAAATTCATGCGAGAACGGCGCGAAAAAGAGATTTCGTCATATTGCTTCATCACTACGTAATATGCAAATTTTTGAATATTTTAGTCACGTGAAGTTGTTTGGAGGTCTGCCCGAGTGATTTGGTTGAGTTTCAGGCGAATACGGTGGGGAGAGAAATTTCGTCATATTGTGTCATCACTACGTAATATGCAAATTTTGAATAATTTAGTCAAGCGAAGTTGTTTGGTGGTTCGCCCAAGTCATTTGGTTGAGTTTCAGGCGAAAACGGCGTGAAAAGAGATTTCATCATATTGCGTCATCATTATGTAATATGCAAATTTTTTGGAAAAGTTTTTCGTGGGGATTCGAATGGTACCGGGTATGGACTTGGGCGATCATTATTAGGCGATTTACAGCGATTTTTCAAAAGCGTGACACACGTTACATACATACATACATACATACATACATACAGACAGACAGACAGACACTAAGATATATTACTTCTTTAGTAACATTGGATTTTCGAAGATTACAGCCTGAATATAAGATTTTTCAGTTTAGAAGCCATCGAACAGTAACAACGAAAACGTAATCTATCTCTTTTTTACTGAGCATCTGCGTAATTATCGAAAAACAATTTTTTTGTTAAATTGTTACATTCTTCGTATTTTTTCAACCACTTGCTCGATCTTCTGAAAAGTTTGCCAAAATTTCAAATCAATGAATTTCTCAAAAGCGAAGAAAGGCTCAAGAATAAAATTTCTTATAAAATTCAAGAAATATGACTCGCTGGCACCATAGACTCTTCTATTTTTGAGAAATCTTTCATGACTTGAGCGGAAGGTAAATCAGCTCTCGAAATCGATTCCGATTTTAAGATTCCTGATTTCACCAACCCTAGCCGATACCATCTTCTCATTCTCCCAGGCATCGTTTTGATTGATTATCGATTGATTTTCTGCTCCTCCTTTTTTTAATTTCGAAATGTTTCTGCACTTAATTTCTATTTTATAATTACAGATACGTGCTCAAACGGGTCAAACATATTATTTTACTCTTGATGAAAACTCGAGGATGACAGCAGAGTCAGATGCTGAGTAGGGATGGCTTTGCGAGAAATAACTCTTTTCGCATTTCGCACATTCTCTCGCCTATCTGACCGAAGAGAGAAAGAGAGTGTGTGAAATGAAGAGAGCGTTTCTTGCCAAGCCTCTAGTGCTGAGAACTACGAATGAATTCAACAGCTATCATTTTTCGGCGTATTTGTGCATGAATAATTTCGAAATAACATGATCACACCCTTTTCGTTTTCTCAATATGTCCAGGAAACATGCATTTGTTATTCAGAAAGCAACCGAAACCATTGTGTTATGAAATGATCGAATATTCCTCATTTTCATCGATCATATTTAGAGACCCCAACTTAGATCTCCGATTTGTTGCAATGGTACTAAATCTGTGCTCAATATGACCCTCAAGGTCCCAATAACATCATACTTTTTACCGTTTGTGATTATCTTGTCTCTGTGAAAAGTTATGCCTCTAAAACCACGCGCGCGCAGGCACAGAGCGAGAGGGAAGGGAAGAGGCGAGAGAGAAAAAGGGGCGGAGCCTCTCTCTCACGTGTCTCTCTCCCTCCCCCGCTCTCTCGCTCCCCTCTCCCCGCGTTCGCGGTACTCTTCGAGGGAACACGCTAAAATTCTAATTTTTCTCTAAAAATCCTAAAATATTCCAATTAGTCAAATTCCTGTGGAGCAACTGCGCCCGATCAATAGAACCCTCCTAATCGCTGTTTTTAAAATCTATTTACCGATTTTTACCGCTCCAAGGTTGTCCGATCATAATGCTCCCGGGGACCATTGTGGAGATCCATGATACCTAACAGAATCGCTTTAGAATAGCCAAATCGGTTTGGTATTCGCAGAGTACCGCCCATGCGCAGGTTTGGCTCGTGCTTCTATCCCCTCAAAGTGGGCGGAGCTTACCGTCCCTAATCATATTTGCATGAAGATTAGGGGCATGCATTTTTCAATTATCGCCTGATTCTCCCAGATGATTTCTTTTTGTTTGCCCAACAATTCCGCATAAAAGGGAAACTTTTCTCCCCCTAAATCAGATCGAATGAAGTCGCTCCCTCTCTTCCTCGTCCTTGGTCTCCTTGGCCTTCAAGCGGCGCACGCTCGTTATGTAAGTTCCCGAGGAGACTCACACTTTTCCCTACTCTCTCGCTCCTCAGGCAGAGACTATTACTGTAGTATCGTATCTGGAGCCTTGAAGTCCTCCTTCAGAAACAGATCGATTTGCAGGTCAAAGTGAACGGGTGGCTGACATGTACTGTCTCCGACCGTCGGCGTGCGATAGGCGGTGGTGAAGCACAGTTGTGGGAGCATGACGCGAGTGAGTACTGTATCCAAATATCGATCGAAAACTGACTTGACGGTATGTGTTTTAGTCGGATCGGACGATCACATTCACTCAGCAAACATCAGCGCATCGGGTCACTTCACGGTAGAAGGAGAAGATGATGAAGTACAGTTTAAAATATAAGGCACTAGGTCGGCTGAGAACATTCGGATGATAACCTTCTGGATGAGCACCTAATGAGGGAGAGAGAACAACTGTTATGTAATAGACGGAACATTCAAATTGTTCTCGTCCAGTAGGTTATTATCGAATGTTCTCATCCGATCTAGTACCAAATATAACGCTACTCGAGACATCGGGCACTCGCTTGTAGAGGGCATTACCCGAGATAACGCAAATTCACGTTATAGTTTCATTCTTTATTAGCCCAGGTAATTGCCATTTGGTAGTCCTACCCGGTCAGGTCCGAGTTACCGCATTACAAACGCTATGATGAAGGAAGTGGGAAAAAAGCGTTCGAAAAAAGATGACTTCGAGCACACATTGTCAGAGTGGCAAGATTGCCCTTACTGCGATTCAATTGCGCATTTACAGCTATTCTATGAGGAGTACTATGTGAAATTCAAGCTGTCTTGCGAGCCGAATGGTCTCATAAAGGACTGCCCGGGCTTCGCTCAAGCGTATGTTTTCCGCTTTTTAACGATAACTATTGTGCTATGATTTAGCTGCAAGGGCAAATCATTCTACGAGCCGCATTTCCGTTTCGAGGCCAACCCTGGTCCGAAAGTCTTCAGAAAAACCCCGCAGGTACCCTTTTATTATCATTTGCGAACATTTCTTTCAATGCAGATTCATGGTTTTACAAATATAGAAATCGCTGATAATCAGTTTACATTCTAGCATCATAAGCATTCCTAATTTCAACAGAATAACGAAAACAGGCGCTCTTGCACATTCCCGGATAACAGAGTGAAACTTAACTGAGTCTCTATATTCCCTAAATGAAATGGATCTCCGCAGGGTTGGGTGTCGGGAGGAGATTATTGTCCGGGAACGTGCATGAGTGCCTCGAATTTGTACAAAATAACAGCAACAACAAAATATATATTGGCTGGCACTAGGTCGGACGAGAACATTTGGATGAGAACCTAATGGATGAGCACCCTTTGTATATTCGTCTATTGCATAACAGTTTTACTCTCGCTCTCATTAGGCGTTCATCCAGTAGGTTGTCTTCCGAATGTCCCCCCTACCTAGTGCCTATATTGACTTACTGATTTCAGCCAGTCTACGATCTATCCTGCAGCCTCATGATGCACGAGAATTGGGTGAGATGCGACGGAGGACTCTGCGAAAGAGGTGGCGAGTGCAATGGGTCTGGAGGATGATGCGGAGTATTCCACAGCGTTTCTAAGCATTTCGATGATTCCTTGATAATAAAGAACATTTACTCATTCAATTCGCGAAAACAGTAGTATGCTGAGAGTGAACGTGTGCAAGTTAAGAAGAAGAATCCGAGATATAACCTCATTGGTTACCATGGTGAATGCAATAGCCCGGTACAAAACTCCAACAGAAGGTGGTCCGAGGCTCCTATCATCCGTTGGTCTCTGCTTGTTTGCTCACTCAATGGTCAGATTTAGGCACGTTTCGTTAAAAACTTTTTGGATTTTGATTACTGTACGCTAGTGTTGTTAGCTCGAGCATTGCTCGCCGAGTCGTTCCACTCATTTTGTTCATTTTCAAGTTTAATGTTGTGCTCGAAATAAGTGCTCGAAATGAGTTTGGCATTATTTCAAGCCGTTCTCGTCCTTTCATTCCTCTTGTCAACTCTCCCCTGACCACCAACCTCTCGGCTAGAAGGAAATGAGAAAGGAGCAGAACTCCGGACTACAAAACCACTCCCCACAGCGTTCTATCCCGACAAACAAGGATGAGGGTTGACCTAACGGACTGCAAACGCAGCATTCTAAAGGGGGTTTTTGAAACGCATCTCGATTGTCATTTTGTAACAAAAGAGATCAGGAGAATTGCGTTACGTTTCGCTAATTTCTTAAATTCCGTGATCAATTTGCAGTTCGATTACGGTTTTGCGGGAAAATTCAAAAAGATAATCCCATTGTTCACCCTTGTCTGGAGAAAACAATGGGGGTCAGAACGCTGTGTCCCGAGTCAAACAAATAAATTCACTCCTTAGTGGATTTGTACCCCGGAGTGATTCATTAATTCTTACTCCAGAGTATCGAGTTGCTCGATCTAACAACCCTGCTCTACGCATTTCGTCAAAGAGAAAAAGAGAGAAAGATGAAAAAAATTGAAGAGAAAAATTGGAAGAAGTAGTCAAGAAATATATTCCAGTGATTGCACTCATCATTGCTATGCTCTGTTATATTCTCAGTGTGTTCCCAACGATACAGGCAAAGTTTAAGAACACGAGGATTTTTGTTCATAAACTTTGCCTCATTTTTATCGATCATGTTTGCATGAAAATTAACGTGCATGCAATTTTACATTTTGGCCTAGTTTTCCCAGATGATTCCTTATTGTTTGCCCAACAATCCTCCATAAAGGGAAAGCCTTTCTTCCCTGAAATCAGATCGAATGAAGTCGTTCACTCTCTTCCTCATCCTTTGCTTCCTTGGTCTTCAAGCGGCCCACGCTCGTTATGTAAGTTTCAGAGAAGGCTCTCTCTTTCCCTTGCTCTCTCGCTACTGTGAGCAAAATCTGAGGTCTAACGTATTCACGGTAATAAATCGATTGGAAGATAAAAGTGACGGGTCAACTGCTTTGCCGCGTCTCAAAAGACGGGTATGAAATGCAACGGCGTTCCGTCGGTCCAGGCGAA
Source organism: Pristionchus japonicus (assembly GCA_900490845.1). NCBI lineage: Eukaryota > Metazoa > Nematoda > Chromadorea > Rhabditida > Neodiplogasteridae > Pristionchus > Pristionchus japonicus. Next base: position 480,295 of record LS505714.1, on the reverse strand, counting down.
GCACAGTTGTGGGAGTACGACTCGGGTGAGCGCTACATCTCGAAATAGCAAAAATATATTTTATCTACGGTCGAAACAGCATTTTTCAAAATTTTTTACACTTCATTGTATTTATTTTAGTCGGCTCGGATGACCACATACAAACAACCACAGTCAATGCTACGGGCCATTTCGCTCTGGAAGGAGAAGATTTAGAAGTGAGGAACCCAGAGCTCAGTGCCTATCTTGAGTAGCATCAGTTTCGTGCCTTTGCTGGAAGCAGTAACTGAAAAAAAACAGTGCAACAATTCAATAATCAATATTACTCGATTGCAGCTATTCAATACCGAGTACTATATCAAGGTCAAAATTTCTTGCGATGCAAACGGCCCACTGAAGGGCTGCTACCAAATGGAAACGTATGTTTCTGAAATGCAATTTAATGAAACAACAACACCAAAATTTAGCTGCAAGGACAAGCCGTTTTTCGAACCGTACTTCCGTTTCGAAGCCGTGAGGAGACGTGTGATATTCGGAATTGACCGCAAGGTAGTTTTATTGCTATCAACCTGCAACACTATTTGTTGGAAAAAATGAGGCGATTGGCTATCTAGGAAATCTTCATGCCTCGTTCTTGTGTTCGTTCTTGTGTAAATTGGATGATTTACTCATTGCAGTCGTCCTACAACCTCGGTTGCTTTGTCATGCCATCCGGTTCGCTCGAATGTGAGGGAGGAATATGCGACCACTCCATGTGCAATACCATGGTTGCTTGATGATCTACTCACTCTTCATCTTCTTCTTCTGTCTTCTTCACCCATTGATGATAAACCGTTAACATACATAGAGACCCCAACGTAGATCGCCGATTTGGTGCAATGGTACCAAATCTGGGTTCAACATGTCCCTCATCGTCCCAATAAAAACCTACTTTTTACCGGTTGTGATTATCTTTTCTCTGAGTGACGTTATGCCTCTAAAACCACGCCCGCGCAGGCACTGAGCGAGAGGGAAGGGAAGAGGAGAGAGAGAAAAGGGGCGGAGCCTCTCTCGCGTGTGTCTCTCTCCCTCCCCCCGCTCTCTCGCTCCCCTCTCCCCGCGCTTTTATGGCAACTCGAGGTGTAACGCTAAAATTTTAATTTCTTCTCTAAAATTCCTAAAAAAATTCTAATTAGTCGAAATTGGTCGGCGCAACTGGGTCCGATCAATAGAACCCCCTAAATACCGATTTTTCGGCTTATTTATCGATTTTTCACTACCTAAAAGTTATACAATCAAGTTGCGGCAAAGATTCTTTTAAGAGACCGGCTCCGAGAAAATTTAGCTTTTCGGCCCCTTTGCGGACATCGCTCCAGGACTTTCGATTCGGGCCACCATACTCACATATGTTGGTGGTCCTTTGACCTTGTTTACGAAAATGATGACGTCACTGGCCGTATTGCGAAATGCGGCGCGCCAGGTGCGTGCAATGTATGAAATCTGGGTTTTCATAACTTTTCAACGGAACAAGCTAGAATCAAAATTCCTTCAACATTGTGT
>LS505714.1:384392-475967 GCA_900490845.1 Pristionchus japonicus | reverse complement strand
ACACAATGTTGAAGGAATTTTGATTCTAGCTTGTTCCGTTGAAAAGTTATGAAAACCCAGATTTCATACATTGCACGCACCTGGCGCGCCGCATTTCGCAATACGGCCAGTGACGTCATCATTTTCGTAAACAAGGTCAAAGGACCACCAACATATGTGAGTATGGTGGCCCGAATCGAAAGTCCTGGAGCGATGTCCGGGGGGTGGTCAATTTTTCCCGATCCGGTCTCTTAAACAGGCTGACGATAGCTGCCGAAAACGCTTTTGATTGTTCAATTTCGTTGCGAACTCGAGTTGCCATCCCTCGGGACAGATTTTGCGCACGTGCCTATCCCCTCTGAGTGGGCGGAGCTTGCGGTCTCTATACATACAATCATTAATTCAGAAAACAAAAAAATCCCCCACTTCTGATTTGTAAAAATCAGTTTTGAATTCCCAAATTTTTATATGTCTGATCTCCGTGAAGTGATTGTGTCTTTAAACATCGTATGTAACAGATAGGTGGTACTTTTATGCCTAAAGCGAGTGTGCAAATCGATTGCTCGACGGGAAGGCGAGATATAAACATGCGGGAATTATTATAGATGAAGTTATTAGATGAAAACATCGGGTGCTATAATAAACCACGAATTACACAGAATATATTGTTTTTTACTCGGCCTACTAAATCTTCGCACAATGAAAAGCAATTTTAACCTATGGCACATCGATTGAACTAGTCAAAATTTTAAAGGTTTTTCTCATGTGTTTTTTTTCAAATTTTATGGTTTTCGACAAAATAATGCTAAATTCATTTACACAAATTCTGCAAAGCTAATGTGCGTGTCATCTCCAATTTTGTCAAGGTTTTCCCACATGATTCTCTCTTGCTGGCTCCATAAAAGAGATGTCGATCTTTCTTATTCAAATGGTTCTATATTTTCTATGCTACTTTATTTTTTGTTGTTTCTGAATATTTAATTTATTCTCTGTTCAGCAGCAATGAAATCGATCACTCTTCTCCTTCTCACTTACTGCATCGTGTCAGTCCACGCATTCTCTCGCAAGGTTTGTGCTATTATGTCGAAAGGTATTTGTAACGCCCTAGTCTCATAGTGAAGCATTAATCGACAACTTTAGGATACTGTAATTTTTACGATCGTTCAGGTTACAGTCGAGGGCAGTCTTCGCTGCCTCGACGCAACTGGCAACTTCGCTCCCATCGAAGAAGGCTACGCGCAGCTGTGGGAGTATGACACGAGTGAGTGATCAGAGTACGGTCAAATCGATAAAATATCGTATCGCAAATATCGTATCGTATGTCGTATCGTGCACGCCTATTAAGTAATTACTTTATAACACGATCGATGCAAACCCTATTCTCATATCGTACTCTATGATATTATCTCACATCGGTGCTATTATGCTATGTGCTATGCGATACGCGTGAGTGGATACTGTAGTAATGAAAGTACTGGATACGGTATCAACCGTATCCTGAATGTAACCTAGAACTGTACTCTACGTTTTACAGATTTTTGTTCCATTTCATTTCATTGTATAAATTAATTTCTCAGTCGACGCTCACGACCATGTCCAGACGAAGAACATTACCTACACTGGACACTTCGGACTGGAGGGTACGGAATCTGACGTGAGCGACTAATCATTTTTTCCTAAAATACACAATTAGAAGATCAGTGAGAACCGAAACATAGCTATGAACATTTCCCGCAAGCAAATTGACCACGCTATCATTGTTAAAGATCAAACTGCTTCCAGCCCTTCTCCCTCGAATACTTCATCAAGGTCAGACTTCCCTGCACGGAGACTGGCCCGCTGAAGCACTGTGTTGATGCTGATTACAAGGCTGCGTGAGTATTTTTCTCCCTTATTTTTTCTCTCCTTTCCCCAGAGCGATTTTTTGGGAAATTTTTTAAAATATCAGTAGATACAATACGATTTCAGCTGCAACGGCAATGAGTTCGCTGAGTTTGCCTACCGCTTCGAGCAGAATCCCTCGGACACCTTCTTCACCAGGACTGCTGCGAAGGTAGCAATGATGTTGTTTGAGACGGATTCTCAAAGAAACCCCAGTTTGACATACCTTTCTCAACTTTTTTCATATTTCGTTGAGGCAAAAAGTGTGGAATCGATGTACGTATCGATTTCACGTCATTGCTGACGCAGTGAACAAAGAGTTTTGTACTCCCTACAATTTGAACTAATGGAGAATTTCCAGTCCTCCTACACCCTCTCGTGCTCCCTCTCCTACCAATCGGAGAAATGGAACACGACTGGACTGGTGTGCAATGGCGGACTATGCAATGGCAACTGCAAGCTTGACCGTATCTAAATTAGCGAAAGACTAATGCTGATAAATATTCAATCGAATTTGTAGAATAATGGTTGCTTCGAGTGACAAGATAACACACATGTGTTCATATAGATCTATGCGGTAGAACTTGCATGCTGAACAGCATTTGATGGAACGAGTTTGTGATTGATGAATCTTTGAAATTTATATAAACCTTCGTCTTTGCAGAAAATGATGTAGCAAAACTAGTAATGGTTATAAAAACAACGTTCATCTATGAACATTCATCCAATAGGAAATCACACTGCATAAATTATGGAAAGAAAACATTACATCTTCGTTATGAAACATCCCAAACATTTTCTGCACATATTTCCCATGTGATTGTCTTTTTCTCAATCGTCATAAAACCAGAGATTCATCGACTCTGAATAATTGCGATGAGGATTCTGATCTTCCTTGCGGTTTTTACTTCATCGCTCCATGCAGAGGATCGAAGAAAGGTTTTTTTAAATTATAAATCGATTTCTACTCTCGATCAATAAATGGGGTTTCATCGCTCTAGGTGAAGGTTTCTGGCAGCCTACGTTGTCTTGACGCCGATGGCAACTCGAAGACGGTTGGTCTAGGAGAAGCGCTCCTGATGGAGCATTATGCAAACGGTCAGTGTGATTCGACAACATCGTCTTTTAAACTCAATATTTTTTGTGAAATATAGCGACGGAAAAAATCAAAGAATTAGTAAATGAATCTCGCTATTTAATGAAAACTAAGGAACATCAGAAATATTTCACAATTTGTTTAGGAAAAAAGAAAATCACTGAACGCAATATCACGTACACGGGCAACTTTTTACTGGATGGAATCGCTAGCGAGAAAGACGATAATGCAAAGGTGAATCGAGTCACAACTGTTTCGCTGAACAATAGCTTGAATATTGATGAAAACGACGATTATCGGACTTTTCCGTTGGCAAAATTCAAAAGTACTCGATTTTAGGACTCCACATTCTACATCAAATTCTACGTTTCTTGTGATCCGGACGGCCCTATGAGCTACTGTATCGATCCCGACTTCAGAGAGGCGTTAGTAAACGTTCAAAATTCATCCTTTTCGCTAAGATATTGCTTGAAATTTGCATTATGATTGACCATGAAGCTGGATTTTCGTTGATAGGTGATGTTCATTCAGTTGCGGAAAAGGCAACAAACATTCAATTTTCGACTATTACTTCGAGCATACTACCACCAGCAACTACTTCAAGGCTCCGGAGAGAAAGGTATTCAAACACAGCAAACCAAACATTTGTGTTAACTTGGCATTTCTCGCCAAATATTGGCGTATCTGTAGATCTGAAGATGTTTAAATCCATGGCGAGAAATGCAAAGTATCGTACTAAATACTACTGGAAATTCAAATGTACGTTTACATTTACCATGCCTCATTTCAGGCCACCTACGACCTCTCTTGTTCTCTATCGTACAAAACGGAGAAATGGAGTGCGGTCGGTCTGGTGTGTCAGGGAGGGCTCTGTGAGGGCATGTGTAAACTGGAAACTGCCTAGAGAAGATCGATAACTGAATAAACCTATTTATTTGAAAACGTTCTTCAGCGAAGCAAACAATCACGCAAGAGAACCTATAACTACAAATTCTCTTGAATCAACCGGCAATGGCAAGCAAGACTAGAAGCAGTATAGCTGCAGCGATGCTCGTTGCTCTTCTACCAGAAGAAGATGTCAGGGCTGCAGCGGCTCCATTCTGCTGCAGCTGCAGCTTCTGCGCCTGTGAAGGCGGCCGCGCCCGCTGCGTCCTCGGACACAGCAGCACTTCGGCTGCGGGACTGGTGCCGCACCACTGCACTTGCGCCAGGAGGGCTGAAAATATTGATTTATTTATGAGAGATTTCCGGGCCTTTTCCATTTAACGGCCCTACTCTCCCGCTCGATCGCCCTCGCAGGTGAACGCAGCTCCCGCATGACCGCAAGTGTCGTAAAAGGTAAAGGTAAAGTTGCAACCACAATCAAGGCGATTTTACAGTCGTATGACAACGCCTGGTGGGGTACACCGGTAAGGCCGGGTACTGACAGACCTACGTATCCCATGCTGGTCAGGCTTCTAGGGCACGTTTACCTTTCGTAATCAATGTTACTACCAATTTACCGTCCCCGGAGGGTGGTAGGCTTGGTTTGCCTCGGCGGGGGATTGAACTCGGTACCCTTCGAATGACCAGCAGCGCCTTACACCACTCGGCCATCCCGCCTCAAGTGTCGTAATACGATACTATTTCCCGGCTCTAATACTTCTCACCGGCTCTAAGTCTTGTCCATTCACCGGTCCTACTCACCGGCTCTGTCGCTCTCACAAGTAAACGCTGCTCCTTCATGCCCGCAAGTGTCGTAATACGCATCGTGCATGCAGTCGAGGAACAGTTTCAAGCCGCTGGAATATTGAGGAAGGTAGGTTATATAAAGCATTTCGAATAATAACCTCCTCACACGTAATACTGTAACACGAAACTGCCACACAAATCCACCCAAAAGCTCGCCTGAGCCCAAAATACCACCTGTTATCCCTTCATTTCATTCCTGCACCTTATAGAATTGGTGAATAAAGAATAAGATTAAGAGTAAATCCGTGCCTTTTAAAGGAGATTTATTCTATTGAAAAAATAGACTGATCTCTGGGGTGGAACGCTGGCTCATGAAAATGTGCAATATCGTTTTTCCAGACCTTTATTGAATTGCAATATCAATGGCGCTCTCTTGCTCATTCCAAAGCATACTAGAGATTTGATGATGACATTTGCCGCTCTATGGCATACCCCTTATTAACTTCTCACATTGGAAATATGCATTATCATTTCTTCCCTAGCACTTTCAGAAGGTAATTAACGGCTCAGATTGCTGCAGCTGGATTTTATTTTCAATGCAAACCGAAACCTCTCAATGCAGAACGCTACGCAAATTCGATACGATGGTGCAAGGCAAATGACTGAAAATTATTCCTTTACCCTTGCGCAGTTAGAACGCTTCTTAATAACACGCTAGGCGAATACAAATTCATTAAAAATGCGATTCATGAATCATTCCCCTTCTAAATGAAGCTGTTCAGCGTGGGTCAGATTTTAAAGAAGTTTAATCAATAATACAGTATTCCTCACCCGCATCGACTCCCCGCCTGCTCGATGAACCGATCGATGCTGTCCGCACACACCTGAGATATGCACAAATTTCTCGGACTCTCGCCGGTCAAAGAAAGCGAGAGAGTGCGCAACATGAGAGACAGAAATATTGATGAAAATACCATGGCTGTGCGAAAATGTTACGGTCTCTCAATTTCCCATACTCTCTCTCTCTCTGACCGGCGGCGAGAGCATTACGAAATGAGAGGCCGAGACATTGTCGCACTTACCCCCTGCTTGTCAACTCCTCCATTGGCGAGCTCGCGGTGCACGCAGTCGAAGGAGGGCAGCAGGACTGCACAAAGGTCTCATTTAGGGAAATCCGTGGCCACGGAATGCAGTTTCGTCGACAAAAAGCCAATAGCCGAACGGAGGCGAAAAAGAGGGTGGTGCTAATGAAGTAAGATCGGAAAGACTTTGCTATCGTATGGCGTTTACCAGTCGATAGAAGGTAAGTTGGCAACTCACGGCTCAGCCCATACTCCGAACACTGGAACTGCGTCACGTAGAGATCGTTGTGGTAAGTGTACGCGTAGAGTTTGTTCTGGCCTGGAATCTACATTTTCGCCTTTCCTTATTTTCATCATTGATACCTTTTATCAGACGGAGAAAAAAAGAAAACGTTTGGTTTTTGTAATCTACTCACAGAACTTCTCTGTTTTTTTGGCCCTGAGTGCGCGCGAGGTGGAATATGAGAATGATAGGGATAGAATGCTCTGCGAGAATAGCCTGGGCCAAAAAACAGAGAAGTGAGCTACTCACCCATCCTCTGGTACATCTCATTGTCGATGCAGCTCCAGTGCGGTTGCAGGCAAGTGATCAGCGCGTTTCCGAGGCTGAAAATATGATCAAAACTCTCTCATTTTCGGAAACTAGAAAGGTGACTCACTCGCACACTTTCTGCTGATTAGTACTGCCCTGTCCGGTGAACCAGCTCATTCGCACCTTAATTAGTTAGCTAATTAGCTCATTATTTAATTAATCGCACCGCATGAAAGTCGCCATACTGCGGGAGCGTGTAGGGCGAGGGCAGGGTCATGCCGTAGGCTGCAACATCAACATGATTTCTGTTTTCTCACTGCTTCACGATCTAGTATCTTGCCTTGAAAAAGAGCCGTGAGATTCTGGAAAAAAAGGGAATCCTCACCTTCCATCCACGTCTTGTAACACGTCATAACTGCCCGTAGCTGTGCGCCCTTGCAGCTAGCAGAAGCTGTTGTGGCAAGGCCGAGGATGGCAAGGGCTAAAAGATCAAAGATCAATCGTATAAATACTATCACTACAAATGTCTATTCGAGCTTTCAGCTTGAAAATTGGCCCTTCTCAATAGAGTATTCGGTCCCTACCAATCTCATTCTCCGCCTCACTCCTTACCCTGGGCGGTGCATATCAAAAATGCCCGGGCTACAAAGAAATGAAGCTCCGAAAATTGAACGAATGGAACAGCGAACATACCAGACAGCAACTGCATGGCAACGCATCATCTGCATCAGAGATCATCATTATGTATGCAGTTTCGTCGACAAAAAGCCAATACTCAAGGCGCAATATTGACTGAACAAGGAGGGAACGGAGGCAAAAAGAAGCAAAACATAGGCAAGAAAGAGTCAATATTGTCCTCTCGGTGCAATTTGCCAACAACAAACGTTCGGGATCTTTTGGTCGCCGTTATGCGAAAGTTCAAATATGCTTCATCAAAATTCTTGTGTCGGTGAACTGCATATTTGTTGTCAAATTCATCAAATATTCGTGGTCGATCGCGTCCGAATCTTTGACCGTCCATTTTCTAGCAAATCTCGCTCGAACAACCACAACCTCCGACCCCAGACAAGGTAGCTTCGACGGATCTGAACTTTGCTTCAAATCTGTACATCTAAGTAACTTACCCGCTCATGAAACGCAAACATGACTATGGGATTGGAGTAGGTCGTCCAACAAGATGCGGACAACCTGAAAGAAAATCATCTTCAGCTGTTTCATTGAAAGATTGCAGCGGCAAACTGAATACTTGCCTAATCAAACTCTCCACGATAACATCCTCACTGAAGTTAACGTAGAACAGCAAATTGCCGGCGAGTTGGATTATTGTGATAATCAGGAATTGAAGGACCTGGAACGTTTTCCTCTTCTCTGTTTCTCCGGAAGATGGTCGGTCGGGAAGGTTAAAAAAATCCTGAAGATTTAAAAGAACCGCCACTCCTTCCCGAACATCAATACACAAGCGCATATCAGGTATAAGTGAAAACATAGTCACATTTCAGGGGAAGTGGAGAAGTGTGTGTGTGGTGTGTTCAATTGGGTAAAAATGGAACTCACAAACACGAAATCGCGATTCCTCAACGAAACCTCGCTTCCGAGCCTCCATCGTTTGCGAAAGATTATTGCGAAAATCACGAAGTAACTGAACAACTTAGTATTTTTGGAGAAATTGCAAACTTACAGCACAAAAATTGCCACAGGCAGATATATAGAGAGATTGGAGTTGAGGTCGAGGTAGAATGGGCAGTTTCTGAATGTTTTCAGTGGATTTTAGACACCGTTTTTGCTTGTAAAACTCACGAGCAACCGTACTGATTCCGTAGTTGATATGGATTGAAGCGCTTGAAGCACCCGAGAAAGGTGGAGTGTCCTACCTGCAATACTTTCTTTTAGTCAATGGAAAAGTGAAAAACTCACAATCCAAGCCGCCACTATCCACGGAAGTATAACCAGAACGTAGTGTTTACTGCCAGTTATGTGCTCGTAAACCTGGAATGTTGCAGATTGTTAGTCATCAGATTGTGGGTCTCTCCATTACACACACTCTTTCACCGATCAGAGAGTCGAGAGTGGGTGCGCAATCATTCCGGCTTTCGCTGTAAAATTCTCACCCGCGGCGTGGCAAACATGAGAAAGCGATCCAGCGCAATTGTGAAGTTTGTGTAGAGAATCACCTAAACAATTTATCTAATGCAACAGAATTCCAAGGAAGACGTTGTGTTTCACCGATTCTTTGAGATGAGTCGAGAGTTCAATGCATACCTGATAAAAGAACGAGTCCGGAGTGGATAACGTGATATTTAACCAGTCCGGATAGTTCGCGCTGAGCAAAGTAATCGGCAACAAGGAAACGAATGCGGTCAGGTTGAAACCGGAAATCGCTTCATTATCCATATTTCCGAGTCTCAGAGCTCACCGACATTGGCCGCAATCAGCGATACCACATGCCTGCGGAAAGCGGGATCTATGAAATCCTGAGAGGAAATCCTAAGAAATCAGAAAGCTTTGAATCCCTAGCCAATGCAGTCTTGCTGTTCCCATTCTGTCTCATTGGTAAGAGAAACTAGAGAGTATTCAGGATGAAGAGTCTACGCTTGCTTTTTACAATCAACTGGTACCTCACCCTCTGAATAGTGATAATCCTCCACAACACAATATTCAATTGAAGCCCAACAGCAGTGAATACGGCCATAGGAATGCCGACTGTGAGCCTGGAAAGTGAGATTCGCCTAAGAAACGGTAAACGAATACCTATTAGCGAGAGTCGGTCCGTCAAATCCATTCCTAAGGCAGGTCTCCAACTCTGCCATTGCTGCAACAAGAAAGGGGAAGTGCGTGAGAGGGTGAAGAGGTAGTAAAACAGTGAAATGCAACGCGGAGCAAGATTTATGAAGATTGGTCAGGGATTCTGGGAAGTTTCTGTGTTGAAGTGGAAGTTATTAGCAGCAACTCAATTTGCTGCTACTAGATTGGAGGTCGTGAGACACAACAAACTACACTATGTTCAGCGAAATTCGTGGGCTAGTAGCGGGAAGTTTCACCCACTCATTCCTAGCTGCTCACCTACTACTGCCCGAAGGCAACATGTGAAGCGTAATTCCAGATCCTTTGACCTATCCGCCTCACTCGCGACTCTCTAATGAACTCCATTCAGCAACAAGGAATCGGCTCCTGGAAATTCGCAACCAATCTCAATACCACGATTTTCTCACGATTTGTTATTGTGTTCACTATCGAACTCGAGAAGAGAGATGAAAGCAGTCAATGAAAGCTGTCATTACCCCAGCTATGCCGCAATCACAACTTCATCATTCATCCCCAGTCGACATGACTTACGGTTTCCAGACTCGGGATGAAGCTATTGATGCGGCACTGTATTTGGAGAACAATCAAGTGATGCAATTAGTAGGTTTTGAATTACTTTAACTCGCTTCTAGGTTGGCATGTATGGAATTTTTTGCCTATTCTTCTTATTACAATCGCCATTGAACTGCAATTTTTATTTTTTTAAATCAGAAAATCTTAATTTTCTCAGGTCGTCCAATTCCGACTCATAACCGCGCTGCTAGCCTGGATCGCGATGACTTCTGTATACTCCTCTATTCAGTACGTTTCATATTCGTTTTGCAATAATTCGAGCATTTCCAGCAACATGCGCGCTCACAAGGGTCTTGTCCTTCTACTTCGAGTCCACTACTTCTGGACGCACTACCTCTGTACTTGTGCGACTTTTGACGCAGCTATGATGATCTTCAAAAGTTTGGCTTGGGAGTGAGTGATGATCTTTGATCTCTTCGATTCATTTCGTTCTTCAGAAATCCAGAGGACCTTCTCAACGGCGGACTGATATGTTTCATCCGGAAGGTGCCTTATTCGGTCGCTGTGTGTGGTAAGCTCATAATTCATGCAACTAGCCATGGATGTGACTTCAGGAGGTTCAATCTCCCTTCTGATTATCGTTATCGAAAGAAGACAAGCCTCAGTGCACGTTCGAACCTATGAGGGAGCGGGAATCCGATTAGCCCTCAAACTTTCAATTTTCGAGGTATCGTTTCATTCACTTCGTTCAAAACAGTTGTGAGCTTCACAATCAGGTCCTCTATCTCCTCTGTTACTTCGCTGGTGCTTCTATGCTGTTTGAGTTCGATCTAATCTTCGCCCATTGCACTGCTGTAACAAAAAGCTCGGAAACGTTCATTAGCATTGCTGCGGTAATTTTCCAATTAGCGGTGATTAGCTGTAACTTATGGAATTTTGTAGCTGACTGTGCTGATTGTTCAAATCGCTGCTGGCATTGTTTTTCGACGATTATTGAGGAGAAACAAGAAGTTTTTACTGCGAGACAATGAAAGTCTCAGTGAACGGTAACTTTGTTTGAATCACACTTTCTAAGTTCAATTTCCAGATATCAAATTAAGGAGAACATAAGAACGTTGAAGCTTCTGGTGCCTCTAGTAGAGTTTGTTTCTTACTTCATGCCCACTGTTATTTCCTTTGTTTCAGAACACAATTCGCCCTCACATTCACTCCGATTATGCTGTGGTTGCTCTACGCTACTGTACCACATGGCTTTGATGCCCGTGCTTATCCTGTCTTCGAGGTACTCAAGTACACAATCATGTCAATAACAGTTCACTCAGGAGTGCATTAACGTTATCCAACTGTATGGTATAATCATGCCGTTATTGGTGATTCACAGTCAACGGTACGTGATTCAGCGTTCAGACTATTGTTCTCTCCAGAGAAGGGTGAACAGAGGGATAGGTTTCCCCTATGCAAATCATTCAAAAAGAGCAATAAAAGCAAATCGCTCACCCTTCTCTGTCGAGACCGAGAATTCCCACGAATTCTCAGTCTCTCAGTCTATTGTTCACCAACTTCTTCCGTTTCCAGAAGGGATCAACAACGCAAAAGGGAAGAGCTTCGAACAAATAAAAATTCGAAAGTTGTCGATAATCATCTCAAGAAAATTCAGTCTGATTGGTGAATAAAGATTGTTCGAAATTACTAAGATAATTGTACATTCACAAAAAGTTAGCCTCGTAGGGGGCTCGAATCCCTGACATTCAGATTAAAAGTCTGACGCTCTACCAACTGAGCTAACGAGGCTACGATTCCCTAGGTTTTCGTATGTCTGTCAAAACTGCAATGCTTTGGAAATGATTTTCGAATATTTTCTCGATTGTTCGATTCGCAATCGCACGATAAACGATCACTTCCAGAGAACTGTTTCACACGAGTTGTTGTTATCCATCAGAAAACGAGGATGTGAAAATCAGAAAACATTCATAATGCAGTCAATGCTTGAATCATATCGCGTCTCGCGTTCTGTGTCTTCAGTATCTTCTAACGACGTAGAAATCCAACACCCAGCTGGTCAGTTTTCGATTACATTTCCCGCATTTCTGACCCAGAAATACGGAATTCTGGCCAAAAATAAGCAAATTCTGAGCAGATACGATCGTAACTTACGGTTATGCTACAGAGAAAGACGCTATTGATGCCGCAATGTACCTAGTGAAGAGTGACGTGTTTCAAATGGTTAGTTTATCAATCCTATTCTCATGACCATTTTTCGCAGGTCCTTCTCTTTCGTCTAACCACCTCTATTATTGCTTGGATTGCAATGACTTCAGTATACTTTTCAATCCAGTTAACTTTGAGCTTCGAGAACCATGATCAACATAAAATTCCAGTAACATGCACGCTCACAAAGGACTCGTACTTCTGCTTCGCTTGCACTATTTCTGGACGCACTACCTCTGTTCTTGCTCGATATTCGATTCGGCTATGGAAATGTACAAGAACGTTGCTTGGAAGTGAGCCCATCTTTCACAAATTCTCAACACATCATGACTAGGGATGACAGAATTAAAAATGACTCTCCTCATTTTCCACACTCTCTAACCGATCAGGCAGGCGAAAGAGTGTGTGAAATGAGAAGAGTCACTCTTAATTCTGACATCCCTAATCATGATATAATCATCATTCCTTGGATAGCTACCCATACGAAACGCGTTTCTCATCGCAGAAAGCCAGAAGATCTTGTCGATGGCGCCCTGATCTGTTTCATTCGGAGAATTCCCTACGCTGCCACGCTCTGCGGTCAGATCTACACCGATAACTTTCCGAGAAATTCCTCTCTATTCAGGAGGTTCAATATCACTCCTGATGATTATTATTGAACGGTGGCAAGCCTCGATTCACGTGAGAACCTACGAGAGGTCCGGCATGAGAATGGCGCTACAGTTGTCAGTATTGCATGTGAGATTTCCACTCGGACTTCAGGCATTGGAAACGGAACTTTCAGGCATTTTACGTGGTTGGATTTTTCATTGGCGCTACATATTTGTTCAACTTCAATTTTCACTATGCACACTGCACCTCCGTCACTACAACCTCGGAGACATTCATGACCCTGTCGGCGGTATTTCGAATTCTACTTATGATTCATCACTACTTCCTTCGCAGTTGTCTGTTCTCTGCATTCAAATGTTCGCTCTCGTTGTCTTTCGAAGACTACTGAAAAGGAATAAGCAATTTGTTAAACAGACCAGCGAGAGTTTGAGCGAACGGTAAATATCTCATCTGATTTCAACGCAAAAAGCCAATTGCAGATACCAAATCAAGGAGAACATTCGCACACTTAAACTGCTGCTGCAGCTTGTTGAGTTAGTTTGGAATTGTTGTTTTTGACTCCGTTTATGGATTCAGAACTCAATTTGTGCTTAACGGTTTCCCTGTTGTCTCGTGGCTGCTTTACTCTTCCATTCCGCATGGATTTGACGCTCGTGCATATCCCATTTTTGAGGTGAGGTTATTACCCGGGACTTTTTTGGGTTTCTGGTCGATCCTTGACAGATTTGAATGAAATGCGGGAAAAGAAAATGACAGGGAACAATATTCCTCTTTCCATCCTGATTCATCACTTCAGGAGTGTATCAACGTAGTGCAAATATACGGCATAGTCATGCCACTACTCGTCATTCAAAGTCATCGGTTCGTTTTTGATGACTGACCCGAATCTGACCCAGGCGTGGGAATGACCCGAAAAGTAACCCGAAGAGTTCTTTTCACCACCCTACTCGTTTATCATGTTATCGAAGCTTCATTTCAGAAAAGATCGACAGCGAATCAGGAAAGAGCTTTCAACGAATCGAAACTCGAAAGCTGTCGATAATCACATCAAGAAGATACAAACTGATTGGTGAATAAAGAGATCTGAATTTCCACAAAAGTGTGAAACATTACGCAAAGAAAAATGCAAGCGATCACTTCCAGACGTAGTTTCGCTTGATTTGTTATCTGTTTGCGTTTTTATTCATGTTTACTTCAAGAGATGTGTGAAAACAGTAATCATGCAAGCAATGCTTCAATCAAATCTCAACTCGTGTTCAGTATCATCAGTGAAAGCATCTTCAATCGACGAACACCTGGTGAGCTACGAATTCTATTCATTTTCTGTATATTTCCTTGGTTATGCCTCTACCATGTCTAATAAAACCTCAGAAATGTTCAGATACGAGCATGAACCTCGGCTATGAAACTCCCGATGAAGCCGTTGAAGCTGCACTGTATCTTGTCAACAGTTACCTTTTTCATCTGGTTAGTTCATCTTTTATGCTTCTGTGATAATGTGATTCTTTTCAGGTCCTTCTATTCCGACTTATCACCTCAATAATTGGTTGGATAGCAATGACTTCCGTGTATTCATCGATTCGGTATTGATTGACTTGAATGCACAAGAAAATATGCTAATTTTAGAAATATGCACGCTCACAAAGGGCTCATTCTTCTACTTCGCATCCACTATTTCTGGACGCATTCCCTCTGCTCTAGCTCGATTTTCGATTCTGCTGTGGAAATTTACAAAATCGTTGCGTGGGAGTAAGTTAATCGTTCATCAACAAATTTTCTTTGCTTATCTGTGCGAGCCATCGGTCCATGATTCCTTACTATCACGCTAAAATCACTGATTATCAGTTACATCTGCAACTTTCTTGCAGGAATCCTGCGGATCTTCTAAGTGACGGAATGATCTGCTTCATTCGGAGAATACCGTATACTACCACGCTTTGTGGTAATCTCTAGTAGACTTGGAAACCGTAAATACATTTGTTTTTGTTTTTGTTTTTTTGTCATTAGTGAATCCGTAAAATTAATACCCAAATTTCGAACACCATCTGTTTAAATTCCCAGTTTTCATAATTTTCAGGAGCTTCCAGCTCGCTTCTGATGATTGTTATCGAACGATGGCAGGCCTCCATTCACGTCAGGACCTACGAAAAATCCGGAATCAGCATGGCGATGAAATTGTCGGTTATGCATGTGGGTGCAGCTAGATTAAACAAAATTTAATTAAATTTGCATTATTTTAGGCACTCTACGCCGTTGGTTGTTTCACGGGCAATGCCTATTTGTACAACTTCGAATATTATTACGCTCACTGCTCTGCGATCACGAATACCTCGAAAACGTTCATGAGCTTGATAGCGGTAATTTATCGGAAAATGTCCTTTTTCTGATTCTTTTCATTCTTTGCAGCTGTCCATTCTTTTCATTCAAATCGTTGCACTAGTTGTTTTCCGACGGCTTCTGAAAAGAAACAAGCGATTTGTGACAATGACTAGTGAAAGTTTGAGCGAGAGGTTCCGTTTTGGTTTACACGTACAATAATTTGTTGACTTTCAAGATACCAAATCAAGGAAAATATTCGAACGCTCAAGTTGCTATTGCCGCTCGTTGAGTTCGTTCACATAATATTTATAGTTAATTACTTAAATAAATAAATTTATAATATCCACAGAACTCAATTTGTCCTTAACGTCTTCCCGGTTTTCGCATGGCTGCTTTATTCGAAGATTCCTCACGGATTTGACGCCCGTGCATACCCTATTTTTACGGTAAACAGACTTGCTCAAAAAAATGATTCGAAGATAAACACTACAGGAATGCATCAACGTAGTGCAATTGTATGGAATAGTAATGCCTCTGCTCGTAATTCAAAGTCATCGGTACGCTTTTGCTGACTCAGTTCTCATATCTTTTTTTTCTGCCAAACACATCTCAACCAAACTCCCATCCATTTGCACTTCAATTTTGCATGGAGACCCGTCAGGAAGTGATTGGGACCTTGGTTGACAAGTGTTTGATAGAATAAATAGATGTTATCTTCGTTTTCTTTCAGAAAGGATCAGCAACAAATACGAAAAGAGTTGTCAACTAATCGAAACTCGAGAGTTGCGGACGTTCACATCAAGAGAATCCAGACTGATTGGTGAATAAAGATTGCACAAATTTGAATAAATCGCACCAAAAGTTAGCCTCGTAGGGAGCTCGAACCCCTGACATTCAGATTAAAAGTCTGACGCTCTACCAACTGAGCTAACGAGGCTCCGTGTCTGACATCTAGGAACAGTATTGTTCATTCTGTGTTTACAATTGCTCTTTTGTTACGTTTCGACTCTCATCTGTGTTTCCCTTTTCTTGATATTCCCTTCATTTTCTGGCCGCGGTTTAACATAGAACATTCGTTCAACAGAGAACACGAAATGAAGATAATGGTTTGTTTATGATCTGAACGTTTCTGCGAAAACATTGGAAGCTGCAGAGCATGACAGATTATCCCGTTCCCGGAGGGCCTGTTATTTGTGTTTTATGCAGAAGTTGAATGCGATCTTTGGATTCACACTGATCGCTTTCTAAGTCAGTTCCGTGAAGATACAACAGGCAGTGACATAAATGTGAGGCGCCGACTCTTCAATATCCACCCTCTATGGCTTGTCACATAGTGTGACAAACGAAGCAACGATCTATGGAAACTCGAAAACAGCTTGCCATTGTGCCCTCAGACATGGGTACATACGCTATTCCGAGAAGTACAATAGACTCTTCCTTCTAACTTCCCTAATCATATCATCATCGTGACTCAATCCCACTCGCATACCCCTCCCGCTACACGATGAGTAACACGTTTTCGGTCTCTGGCTTTGGCTAGTTGCGAAACATGAGCCCAATCAGGGACGCATTCACTCGAAGCTAGTACGCCCCTATCCTCTGGCACGAGTTTAGAGGCAACATTCGTTTCAATTTCCTCTTTATTTTTTAAAATTTCCTTCTATCTCTATAATTCTGAACGATTTTTCTCAATATTTCATGTTCATCGGAACAGGACCGCAAATGCAAATCGGAGGAATTAACCTGACAGTATGTGCCCAATCAAGGTCGGATTCACTCTAATCTAGTACGCCCCTTGCCTCTGGCACGCGTTTAGAGGCAACATTCGTTTCCGTTGCCAGGGATGGTGTTGATCTGACAATTTTCTCATTTCACACTAACCCAAACGATAGTGATCCACAACATTCGGATTCTTTTCGTATTCATGGATGTTGGTTAGTAGCTCTCCGAATCCTATTTGCTGCCTTGATTTCGCATTCATTCCGTACGGATGTTCCACATGCGTTAAGCCGTTGTCTTGATGGTCTCTCAAATCCTTTTATTATTGCTTGCACCAGATTCGAGCCCAAATGTTAATCCGTGAGATGTGCCAAACTCGTTATTGCGTTCCAATCAGATCATGAAATCAGAGGCGGTATTTCCTGGTACATTATTGCCTAACACAAATACCTAGAAATCGCGACGACGCAAGACCTTGCTTTATTGCTTTTGACAGCTGTAATTATTTCAAGCAAGCATAGGTTATTATTACGCATTTTCCCTGAGAATCCCGAGAATTCTTGATTGCCCACTCACGCGCTTTATTCTTCTCCGATTGTACTTATTGCGCTCTCAATGCTTATTTCTTCTCTTTTCGTGTCTACTCGATGTGAATTACTCGAAGATTGCCCACTTGTTCTGAAATTTGCCTCAAGTGTGCGTAGAATGTATCTCCACACTGTAGACTGTACTTCCGGTCAATATCCGAAGTGTAAACCTTACAGCCCCGGCTAGGAATCAAGTACCACTTTACTTTCGATGCTAAAAAGCTCAACTACAAAACCAATTTTGAAAGTTATCTTCGACCTTTTTCATTCGCGTACTTGACTGCTTTGTTTTCCATCCTGCAGAGAAGACAAAAAATTGTGTATTTCTATTCTGTTTTCTTTATTTAGCCAGAGAGATTGTGGGAAATTCATTGCAAGATAGCAAAAGGATTTGCTCAATC
Source organism: Pristionchus japonicus (assembly GCA_900490845.1). Lineage (NCBI taxonomy): Eukaryota > Metazoa > Nematoda > Chromadorea > Rhabditida > Neodiplogasteridae > Pristionchus > Pristionchus japonicus. The sequence goes on along the minus strand of LS505714.1, from coordinate 458,565 downwards.
CGCTAGTAGTATCGTTATTTCTGCAAACTTGTTTCTCACAAACGTAACTTCCTTGTCAAAACAGTGATCATTCTTCTTGACTATACACAACTCCTTTTGTCGCTCCATACGAAATCCAGTCACTCTGATTTTCTGATCTCTATGAAATTGCTGTTTTCCTCCTTTTATAACCACTTAGCTTTCTTTGTTTTTGCTTACTGTAAACAGGTGCTCAAAATATTTCCAGTCTGAGTTCATTTCTTTCAGCAGAATACACAATGGCATCACCTGTCGATCCGATCGTCGATACTGCGATCTTTGTATACACTGATCCGTATATGCGATGGGTGAGTACTGCTCAATTTTGCATATTTTAATAAAATTCCTTTATCTAAAAACAATTCAACGTTCATTTTGCTGGAATGTCGGCATAGTTTCAGCTTCAGTAGGGGTGGGAACTGAACTCTGTCCATGTACTTAGTTTCAGATGATCCCATTCCGCATTGCTACTTCCCTTCTCGGCGTCATTGTTATCTCCATCATGATGTTCCACTGGAAGTCAGTCCTGCAATCGTAGGTTCTTAGAACTGAGTAATATCGTTGGCCAATGCATCGATCCTCCTTGAAAATATCCCGAACTCTGACTTCAGAAAATTCGTCGCTCACTTCAACCTCACATTTCTCCTTGCGATTCACGTCATATTCAACCTACTGTCATGCGTTTTCGTCGCTATCGATGATATCTACATTGCGTACCAACAGCATACGTTCAAGTAAGAAATAATAGAATCAGGATTGACATGAACTTGCCTATATTTAGAACCGGCGCAGATTTGGTGCTCTATGGATACACATGCTATCTCTGGAGAGCACCACCATGCGTGACACTCTATGGTAAGATTTCAACTCTAAGCTGCAAAAGTTAGCCTCGTAGGGGGCTCGAACCCCTGACATTCAGATTAAAAGTCTGACGCTCTACCAACTGAGCTAACGAGGCTCTAGCGTGCTCCTTTTGAAGCATTATTTCCTTCCAGGATCAATGTTCTCTCTTGTCGTTATTTCGATAGAACGATTCATCGCAACAGTAACGTACGAGAGCTACGAGCGGTGTCCGAAGTGGCTGGGAGCCTGGTTCGGAGTTGCAGAGGTAAGTTTCCGAATTAGAACCCCGATCCGCCTAAGAACGTACGTGAGGGTGGCACAGTATCTGAAAATCGTCCTCAGGGGTTCATACTTGGTGGTTAGAGTCGCTAGTGGTAGGATGCACTTCAGCCGAAAAATTAGACCCAAAAGTTGATCTTTGATCTTTAAGATCGACTTTTTCTCTTCAGCGACAGTTGGTTTTAGATTGTAATCCCTATCATCTGTACTGCAATTCCTTCGTTTTCTTATGATTTCTCCGGTCGATTTTCCTATTGCTCAATTGTGTCCCAGAGCAACTTTGAAGTGTTTATTCTGATATCGGTAAGGCTGTTTATTATTGATTTTGATTGTAAATCACAAAAATCTATGAAAATTTTCAGTACGTATTTCTTACTTGTGAATTCTTCGCCCTAATTCTGTTTCACATCTCACTATTTATCAATTGGAGAAGAATGAAGGGCCGTGGGTCCATGGACCCAACTAGCAGGCGAGATTTGCACAAAAGCTTAATCTAAACTTAAGTCAATACAACATGCATTTCAGGTATCAAATAACTGAAAACTTCCGAACGATTCTCACTATCACACCCTTGATTTGGTTAGTTCAGTATTGAAATTTGATCTGATTCCAATGTTCCAAGGTGCCACTTTCTCATAATGATTGGGAGCGTTGGTTTCTTCATGGTGTATAATGCGGTTAATCCTAACTTTGACTTTCGAATTTATCCTATTCTTGAAGTGAGTTATTATTCTTTCCTTGCTTATTTTATGTATTGAATCCTTTCAGGAGTCAACGAATCAAATTTACTGGCATGGAATTATTCTTCCGTTCATCTTCTACTTTCTTCACAGGTAACGTTCTAACGTAATTCATTTTTTTGAACATTCATTCATGTATTCTGCGAATATGAAAGTGAATGACGCACTTTAAGATTATTTTCATGTGAGGGGATCGATTATTTTCATGTGAGGGGATTATTGCAGGTACAGCAGGCGAAAGGACATTCGCGTCCTCAAAGACAACGGCGTCGGACCGCAAGGAAGGGACTTCGTTGCAGTTAACCACGAACGAGCCATCCAGAAGGGGTGGTGATCACTTCGTGAGTAGTAGAGAACACATTTCTGGTTCAATCAGAAAGAGCTCGGTATTTGTACCTATCGCATTCTTTTGAAAACTTGCACTTCTTTCCTGGCATATTGATCTTGATCTTTCTGCAAAATGGCAAGCGCATCTTTGAAAGCTGACTACCAATCGACTATAGCGTGCACTATGAGAGAGTCCAGCGAACGTCGTGAAAGGAGTGTAAATGAGAAGTTGTAGAGATAATAGTGCTTCAAGTGTATTTTTCTAGACGAAAGTGCATGAATAAATTTGAATAAACCATGCTGTCTTCCAGAACAATGTGCAATTTTTTTTCTTCTGATTATTGAACATTATTCATAGTGATGAGACTGCTAGGCAATTACACTCTCCCTGAGGAATAGGGCGTTCGTTTAGGGCAGCATTCATGACCGCTCTCGATGAATGACTCTCGTTTCTCATCTCATGTAGGCAAAAACTGACTCACATAGTAATCACATTCCTATTCACTCGCCGCCTCTTCATCTCACATTCTCTCGTTTCCTGACGGGTGAGAGAGTGCGTGAAATAGAGAGAGAGTCGTATTTCGAACTCTCCTATTCATCCACACCAGGTTCGGCCTGGCACGTGTGTAGTTGCGTACAATATTTCCTGACTTGTTTTCGTGAGCTTTGGCGCTTCCAATAAGCCTTGCCGTCCCAAAACTAGTCTTTGCTCCCTCTAGATTCTAACTCTAGATTTCTCATATCCCGATTCGGATGCTCCTATATTTTTACAATTTGAGAGATCCCCACCATATTTCATAATCTCAGGTCCTGAGATTAGAGATTCTCAGGATCCGTATTTGCACGCATTGCATTAGATTCCCCGTGCATCCCGATTCGGCTACGCCGTCATAAGCCGAGAGCCACGATCCGGTGTTTTGCTGGATAAAATTTGTTAGATCCCCACCAGATCTCTCAGCTCTTCCTTACCGTCAAATATGTGATCTTCGACCGAATAGATCTTGCGTTTCCTTCGATTGTACGCGGAAGAAATCGTGGATTGTAGATCGGAGAATTGTTCTTAGATCGCGATTTGTGTCTCAACAGATGCAATCACCGTACAAAAGCGTAGGATTCCAATTCATCTGTCAACATAAATTACTGTCTGCGATTCATAAAGCAGGCTTGATTAGCTAATGCAGTTGCTTGCTTGCATTATTATTGCTGGAATTTTGCATCTTTTCAGTTTATCTCGGTGATCTTTCAGCGATCGTTTGAACGCGAATTGGTCGTAAAGATGCGTTCATAAAGTTCTTTCGCGTCACTCCCTTTGAATGAATCTTGATTGCGCGTGGGACTATATTTCTAGACCTTTTGGACTGTATTTCTGTATTTCTAGAAATATTGGTGGTAGACACACACTATTTTCGCAATACGGAACAGCACAATTACAGTTCCTATTACAATACAAGCGCCAATTTTGTCTGATGCGATGGATCGTTCAAGCGACCGCCTTTTTTCACTTTCGCTTTGAGCTTTTCTTGGGATTCTCAAGCATCATCAACCTTTCACATTTCCGGCTACGATCTCACACGGTCGACCACTTTGTAGAGTGCGAAATGCGGGTCGTCGTCTCCTCATTTTGCACATTCTCTCGTCTCTCTGACTCGCGTGAGAGTGTGTGAAATGAAGAGACGACGACCCATATTTCGTAAGATCGACCACTTTGGAATTCCCTTGCTTAGATAGTGCAGGGGCTTCAGAATGGTATTTCCCAGTTCCGTGATGGATTTGAGCGCTGTGAATTATAGGTGCACGGAAATAAGTAATCTTAACCTTAACTTCCAAAGCACCTTAGATCTCTGAATTTACACTGTGGGCGTGATTAATATAATACACCGCTATCTTTTATTCACCATTTTAATATCAGCTGGCTCAGATTGTCTTTTCTTATGAAAGTTGGTCATTTTTTGCTGCTATCTAGCGTTGGCCGGAATTTCTTCAAAACTGTTCCGTTTTCTCAAAGTTTAATTGCAGCATTCCATTTTCTTTCAATGTCCTCTCCTATCGATCCCGTCATTGATACTGCCATTTTTGTCTACACTGATCCGTACATGAAATGGGTGGGTGCATGATTTCTAAATTTAGTCTTCTGTCAAACTATTTTCGAAAACTGCCCTTTTTAGATGATTCCATTTCGAATCGTCACCTCACTCATCGGTGTCGTTGTTATCTCGGTTATGATGTTCCATTGGAAGTCAGTATTTGTGTGTTTTAAAACGAGAGATCTGTCAGAAATAATGTAGTAAAGAACTTGTATCAACTGATCTGTACGATACAATCGTTTGTTTACGCGTTCACTACAATAAAAATCAAATGACTAGGTTGAACGTGGTAAACTCAAGTGAATAAGGAAAACAATAATATTTGCAGAAAATTCGTCGCTCACTTCAATCTCTCATTTCTTCTCGCAATTCATGTCATATTCAACCTTCTTTCTTGCCTTTTCGTAGCGATAGACGATATCTATATTTTATATCAACAGCTCACTTGGAAGTGAGTTATATTGAATGAAGAAAGCAAACTGAGATTTCCTTTTCCAGAACGGGCGAAGACTTGGTGCTAACCGGCTACGAGTGCTACGCATGGAGAGCTCCACCCTGCGTTACTCTTTATGGTAAGCAACAAAAACTAAAAAAGCGCAAAAGTTAGCCTCGAAAGGGGCTCGAACCCCTGACACGCTCTACCAACTGAGCTAACGAGGCTCTGCTGCTTTTTTCTTTCACTTTGGTTAACAAGTTCCTTGCAGGAACGATGTTCTCTCTATTCGTAATCTCAATTGAGCGATCCATCGCTACAATGTGCTACAAGAGCTACGAGCAGTGCCCGAAATGGCTGGGAGCCATGTTTGGAATTACAGAAGTGAGTTACAGTGAACTTCAATTTCGATTAGGCATGAGTGTTTGATAATAATTTCATTCCATCATTGAAGATCCTAATCCCCATCGCCTGCACTGGTATCGACACTCTTGACTACAATTTCGCAGCGAGATTCTCCTACTGTACCATTGTCTCGGATACGAACTTCGAGGTGGTCATGCAGATTGCGGTTAGTTCTTTGCTCTCATAATTTTATCTGTTTTATTATCGTGACTGATCAGAATACTACATTTTTTGACACTTCACGCAAACTAATAATTAGACCGTGCAATTTTGCTTATTCAGTACATCTTTCTCGCTTGTGAATTCTTCGCTCTTATTCTGTTTCACATCTCACTGTTCATTAATTGGAGACGAATGAGAAATCGAGCTACAATGGATCCAACTGGGAGGTTGGTTCAACTTTTCATTGCTTTCTTCCAAACCCAAATCGTGTTCCAGGTACCAAATAACCGAAAACTTCCGAACCATAGCGACTATAACGCCCTTGATTTGGTACGATTTTGATTTTACGTTCCGCTTCAGATCTAAATTCCGTTTCAGGTGCCATTTTCTCATTATGATTGGCAGTTTTGGCTTCTTTTTCGCCTATTTATCGTTCAATCCAACGTTCGACCCTCGCAGTTATCCCATTATTGAAGTAAGAACTTCATTCAATTGTTTTTGATACAGAGAACTGAATGGAATCGTATGTCAATAGTTGTACCTGACTTATGAAATACGTGAAATTCAACACATTCAGGAATCTGCCAACCAAATTTACTGGCACGGTATTCTGCTACCTCTCGTCTTCTTTCTTCTCTATCGGTCAGTGAACTCGCTTTTTTGTAGTACGTTTTTTTATCGTTCCACGTGTAACAAAATTCCGGCACTATTATTTATATTCTCCAGCCTCAGTTTCTTTTATTCTCAATAAATAACTATCAGGTACGGCACGCTTCGCGACCGACGGATATTGAAAGAAAATGGTGTCGGGCAACGCAGAAATACCGGGATCGTCGTGGCCAAGCATGAAAAAGCCATCCAGAGAGGGTGGTGATTGAGTCGACGAACACTTTCCGAGTTGAATTCATAGAGCATCAGTGATATGATAACACTGAGATCTTCTTAGTAGAGCAATAATTAGACGAGAGGAGAAAAGAAGGAGATGAATGGTCTTTTTCGTCACTCAGTATTTCGAGTCGTCGAGAATCACTCAGCATTCCCTGTTGATATCAGTGATAAAATGATTATTCCATATGCTTGTATTGTTTTGGAATCGCTTCTAGATACTACAAGCTTCTATGTGTGATTACAGTCTCACAATTAATTATGTCCTTTTTGTTATGGCAAAGTACTCCCATTTGTCTTTCGCATGAATCTGAGTTCCTGCAAGTGGCATTTCCCTGAGTAAATACTGCAAGGCTCGAGCCAGCGAGTGCGAATGAGATTGTGGCTTTTCAATATTCTAGAATTCGTGCCAACTTCCTTTCATTCTGCAAGCTTTGTCACCTTTCTGAAGAGTTATTGATATAGTTATTCTAGCGAACTCCCTTACTAAAGTTCTCGCTGACATTCACGTTCTGAACTCTACCAATCATCGTGCCTTCACTTCCAAATCTCTAGACGAAACATCATCCCGTTGTGTGTATAGTCTTATGTCTCAACACTTTCGGTGATTTCTAATTTCTAATTCTTGATGCCACAATTGCGATCATTATTTGATTGTCATTTCTCGAACGTCGGCTTATCGGTTCCCTACGGACCGAATTGTGCGTGATTTTCAGTCATTCGACGTTTTTACACACCGTGAAGATCATTTTTAGACTAAGTGGCGGGTAGACTAAGACATTTTTCATTTTTAGATCATTTTTTCCACCTTGCAACTTTGATTTCTGTCTTTTCCTGGTTGCGAAAGTCGCGCGGAGACTAATCAGGGGGTATTCAGTAGCGTCTGAAACGCATCCATTCGCGGCGGCGCGTGGTTGTAGCAGAGTCATTTGATTATTTTACATGCCCTCAAATAATGTAGTTGACTGCCTTCATAATGCATTCGCCAGACTACAAATGTACTCCCAATCTACTGAGGTTCGGCTAGATGCCGGAGTGTGCGAAGCTAGGCTAACAGTCGCATCTTCGTTAGATTTTAGTTGTGCGATTATTGTGAACACTGTGAGGGCGCAATCTGTCTATGCCTGGGAAGCACTCACGATTTTAGCACTTTCTCATCTCTCCGCTTCCGCGGGCACATGCTGGCACGATTTTGGGCAGATTAATCCCCCTGATGTTACAATCGGCCGCTGTTTTGATGGCAGACGATCATGAGATGTATCTCCCTTCTGGAATTGACGTTATATGTTGCAGCTTCCAGTTCACTTGATTCGAATCTCTTGTGTTGGCCGCTTCGTAAACTGTTTTCGCTTTGCACAGTCTGCCTTGCCGGTCTGCCCCGCTTAACGTAGTCGTCGCGAGACGATAATTAAATCGCTTGACGTGGTATCTAATTTTTCCGACGTCTAGGTTTCACAGATCATTTACTAATCTCCAGTGTTTTACCGTTCATCGTAGAGTTCACTCTCCAGGTGCTGTCCTCTAATTTCCACGCTTTTTTACTTGAGCACCTGCAATATCGTGCATTTTTCTGGTATCACTGCCGTTCTTTTGCTTGGAATAATGAGTACAGTGCAGCTACTCCGTTCAGCTATTAGGTCCCATTCAGCTGCAGAAGCGACTGAAAGACAGTATTTTCCAAGATCACAAGCAAGTCTTTGCAATCACGGCGTTCGCTGTTACTTCTTCCTAACACTTCATCAAACTCTCTTGATTGAGAGATACGGAAGATTCTGTAGGCAGTTTTCAAATGCGCATAAAACTCGCTCACTTTTCTCACGTGCCTTTTGATGCTGATGTAACGAGAACCATTCGAGCTCGAGATCTTTTTTGAATCATTTCCTGATTGTCTTTCAGTGACACTTCCTCCTACTCAGAACGAATGGATGCGCGCGTTTTGTTGTTTCCCATAAATCAAGACGTCGGCATCAACGGTTTGACGTTCGTTTTGGTGTTTTCTCGAAAGAAATACCGTTATGATCCCTCTTGAAGACCATCGACCTCTCTCACCAGCAATTTTCGCAATCTTTGAAAAACACGAGAAATACCGTTCTCTGTGATAATCTCAGCATCATTTTTCCAAGTCACTCGAGATTTCAGCACTCCTCCCTAATCTTCATAATCTTGAGCACTTTCAATCTCACGAGACATTCTCGCAGTTCCTCATCCGCTGCACTTCTTCTTCTGTCACCGCCAATTTCTTGGCCAAGAGATCGGTATCAAGTGGTCTAGCACGTTTGAACTGGAGCTCGTGGTCTGTCTAGAATAGCACTGTCTAGATTGTAATCTCGGGTTTGTTCACTTCGCGGAATCGTACCGTGCTAATAGAGTGCATGGTGAGCACTTGAGATATTCCTGAAGGTGGTCTTGATCAGTAACGTCGGTCAGAACCCGCACTTCTCTACTCTCATTCGGTATCAGAGAGAGAGCTTGCGAGGACTCAACCGGAAGGACTACAGTAGGATGGCTGACATTCACGAAATTTCTTGGATATCAATTAGATGGCAATATCTCAATATCTGCGGCAAAATCTCGTAATCCCCTGCTTCCATGAACCGCTGCCTGGTTCCTCATCCAGAGCCGAAATCTTGCTATTTCGTTGCCGCATTCGATGTTTATGGTTCCTTGCAGTCGTATACGAGTGGGCAATTAATTCTTCTGGCACTAATCGTTCTTTGCTTTATTATTTGTCGAGCTCTATTGGAACTCATCATAATCAGCCGCTGTCTGGGACGTAATTGATATTTTCGCACTCGTTATAGTCGCTTTGTTTGCTTATCATTATTCCCCAGCCGGCTCCGGTATGTTTTCGCCAACGATCTCTCTGAGCTCATTCCGAATTCCGTTGTTCTGTCGAGTAATTTTAACTCAAAACTCCACCGCAGTCGGAAACTGCTTTGAAGTTCATCGACTGACGTACCCAAAACGTCTCTGATTGCGCTAAATTCCTCGCCAACGCGTTTACCTGTCTGCATCATGGGTATGCGCGCTCCCTAGTTACCCGAATGTCTCAATCATTCACTCTGGTACGGACGGGTTCATCAGTTCACGCTCATTTGGGCAAATCTGCGTACATCGCACTGATTTTTCGCACTGTTCTGCATGGCATTGTATTTCATTTGATTGTCTGCATCAGTGTACTGGTTTGTTCATATCATGCATTTCCATCGGTCAAAGAGGCGAGAAAGTACGTCAAATGTATAGTCTTCTCAAGCCACCACTAGCGTACGTGCCCCTTGGTTACCCGATTCGGTCAATTTGTTCATCTGTTCACGCTCACTCCTATCACATCAGACTATTGCATATTCACGCGCTGTCCAGTTCCGGTTCCACGCAATGAGTCTGTCATGCCTCAGTCGAATATCAAGCATTTCCAGTGAACAATAATGGCCTCCACAGTCGACCCAATCGTTGACACAGCAATTTTCGTCTACACCGATCCGTACATGAAATGGGTAAGAAAACCTTTCTATTGTTAGCTGAATAGTTTTAATAATCTAACAGTGGGTGATGATTATTCTATTTTTAATTGGCCAATTAAAATTCCAAATTTAGATGATTCCATTCCGTATTGTCACTGCTCTCCTGGGAGTCGTAGTCATCTCTGTGATGTTCTACCATCGGAAGTCAGTCATACAGGCGTATGTTTATGAGGGATTGATGATGTAGAATTCCAATATTTTTATTCGATTCATGTATTCTAGACGTCGGTGGTTGTAGTTCTCCCCTTTCAGTCCAAATGCATGTCTATTAGGGATCAATAACTTAGTTTCTCCATTTTGCATGTTTCATCGACTGCCTAATGGTGATCTAGTGAGAATGTAGCGATAGACAAGAACTAGATGTGTGGTTGTAGTTCTCTCCTTTGTATTCAATGATTGTTTATCCCTTGTGTAGTTATCGCACTTAGTCCGTTGTTCTCTGCGTCAGACACATCTTCTGATCTTTATTTTGTAATTTAAATAATTTAAAATTCAGGAAATTCGTCGCTCACTTCAACCTCACATTCCTGCTTGCGATCCATGTCATCTTCAACTTCTTCGCTTGTCTTTTCGTCGCTATTGATGACATCTACATTCTATATCAGCAGCTTACGTGGAGGTGACGAAATTCCAAGTATTTAGAAATTTATTTACTAAATTCAGAACCGGCGACGACTTGGTACTCACTGGCTACGAGTGCTTCGCTTGGAGAGTGCCACCCTGTGTGGCTCTGTATGGTGAGGAGCACAATATTTTCCAGCCTCAAAAGGGCAAAATGTTAGCCTCGTAGGGGGCTCGAACCCCTGACATTCAGATTAAAAGTCTGACGCTCTACCAACTGAGCTAACGAGGCTCTGCCACAGGCAGTTAGAAAGCACTATGTATTGCTCATGTCACGCTTAGCGTTGTGCAATAGGCTGACTCACCCCTTACTGCTGTCAAACCCACGCGCGTAATCACATTCTATTCACGCGTTGGTCGTCATTTGACCACAGGAACTGACATTGCTCATGGGTTGAGAAGATCTATGAAATGAGTATTTTTTTGAGTTGCTTCGATAAACCATGAAAAATTAGGAAATCCTCACTTGACAATGAAGCCGAACGACTCAAAATCAATCTCTAGCTTTAGAGCGTGGAATGCTCAAGTAAAATTATTTTTCAGGCACGATGTTCTCCCTAATAATAATCTCTGTCGAACGCTGCATCGCCACTATATTCTACAAGAGTTACGAGCAGTGCCCAAAGTGGTTGGGCGCCTGGTTCGGGCTTGCTGAGGTTCTTATCTATTGAAAGATCAAAGATCAAAGACCAATGTTCAGATAATAATCCCCTTCGTGTGTGCCGCTATCATCTCTTCCTACTACAGCTATCAGGAGCGCTTTTCGTACTGCTCTATTGTCTCGCAGAGCAACTTCGAGGTGGTGATGCAGATCGGGGTAAGTACTGCTCTTTTTCATGTCTTTCAGAGAGTACTCTAACGAAGGCGCTAAAAACCTTATTAATCGTTTGTATGATGGAACACAACTTCTTGTATTACTTCCTCTATGCTTCGACAACGCTTTTTCTCATCCTCACATGGATACTTTCAGTACATTTTCCTCGTCCTGAGATTTCGTGCCTTCAATGCCAAATTTTCTCTAAAATAATATACACATAGTGACTGAAACAATCGATAGTTTTTTTTCTAAGAACAAATTTCTTTGCCCAAGCTTCTGAATATCATCACCATTCCAGTACATCTTCCTCGTTCTTGAATTCCTCGCCCTTATTGTGTTCCATGTCGCACTGTTCGTCAACTGGAGGAGGAGGAAGAACCGAGCGACGATGGACCCTACGGGGAGGTTCGTTTAGCTACAGTTCTTCATTATTTGGGCGGTCGTTTGTCAGTAATGCCACGCTAGAGGATGCAAAAGAACTAAAAAATACCAGAACTCTGCTTCATTTGCGAAAATCGCAAGTGAAGAATTTTTGAAATACATGAAGAATGTATGAAGTGCGCACTCGAACTCTATGGTTATTGCAGATACCAAATCACTGAGAACTTCCGAACGATTGCTACTATCACGCCGCTGATCTGGTTTGTTTTGGTGTTTTTTGTTGTTGTTTGTTTCAAGTTATTATTGTTGTTCTTGTTCAGGTGCCACTTTCTCATCATTCTCGGAAGTGCTGCGGTCTTTTTCGTCTACACCTCGTTCAATCCTACTTTTGATCCGCGAATCTACCCAATCCTAGAGGTAAGATAACTGAAAATTGTTGTATCATGACCTCCTGGATCAAGTTTTGGTTAGCTTTTGAAGAGATACACAGCTCGTGAAACTCAACGCACTCTCTCAGGAATCCTCCAACCAGATCTACTGGCACGGCATCATACTTCCTCTTATCTTCTTCGTCCTTTATCGGTTAGTTAGACGGTTTCTGGAAGTTGTTCTTGTCTCTTGACGATGCAACTGCGCTTCTCCTGAACAAATAGCGCAGTCAAAAGTCAAAGAAATGGATGACAGAACATAAAAATGGAGGGATCTTCCAGATGCGGCAACAGTCGCGATCGGCGCATCCTCAAAGACAACGGCGTCGGCGAGCAACTGCCCGAAGTAGTCATTGTCAAGCACGAGAAAGCGATTCAGAAGGGGTGGTGATGACGTCATCGGAGACGAATACTCATATGCATTAGCATTAAAATTTACAGATTGCTCAATTGCCCAATTCCATGATAAATCTAATTGACGCAATAAAATTTAACCAATTTTTGGCAACTACCCGAAGTAGTCATAGCCAAGCACGAGAAGGCCATCCAGAAGGGGTGGTGATGACGTCACGCCTTGTGTCATTACTCGATAAATACTGATAGAATAATATTTTAATTGATGAACGTGTGATAAAGCTCAATTCGACGTGATATTAGCACAAAAAAATGCATAAAGAATCTGAAAATTTCTACAATACAAGAAGATCGCAGTTGTCGTAGTTCTCCGCTCAAAATCAAAAAAAATAAGAAAAAGTTTATCAATTCTAGGCATATTAAAATCATACAGAAAAAGTGAAATGGTCCGTTTGCAATTGCATGCAAGTTTGCTACACCATAGATAGTGGAAGTTTTTAAATAGCAATTACTTGGTACTGCTATCAAAATATACGCTTAGATGTGTTGCGATGCAGAATAATCTCGCCCTCAGAGCATCCTCTTTCTTACAGGAAATCGTGTAACTGTCGTTGATAGGAACATATTCGAGCTAGAAAGCTTACTCTCGATTTGTGTTCAAAGTCTCTCCTCACTTCAAAGTTCGCATCGATTCCGGCAAGTATATCAGTTCTTGATAACTTCCGCGTAAGTTCTAGGTGCCAAGATCCTTGAAGGTTTCGATGAAAGCGTTTCTGAAATTTCCCTATGAACTTTGTTACGTTCAGAATTGCAGTGAAAATGGACTAACTATCACAACATTCATAATCCAGTCAGCATTGATTCTCAAGTGATGCAAATATATGAATTTGTACGAGATCAAAGATCGAACAGTTTTTTCCTCCATCATTGGTAGCTGAATATATCGATATCCGGTTCAATGATCACGAATTATTTGAATCTTGAATAGCACAAACCTCTCTTCTTGTTTGTTTAAAATCCACATCAAGTTCAGGATCACAGATATTTCGACTGAATTCGACTATGAATTTATCCTCCACATTTTCATCAAAATGTATACTTCGAAAAGAGCTTGAGATTAACCAGTTGAAGAGCCTAAAAAAATATTCATTAAATTAACTAGATTTCCTTCAATTGTCTTATACGAGCGTTTATTCACTCACTTCTTCTTGTCAAATGTGCTTTCAAACTTCAATTTTTCTAACTGAACTGTTTGGGGTTTAATTGCATCAGACCATTTCCCACAATGAAATAAGAAAAAATCGTTGATAAATATCTAAAAGAAAGGTCAATGTTTCAAGAAAAAAATACGTTCTCTAAAACCAACGTTGGAGAAAAAGATAGTTTTGATCTCAAATCTTTGCGTGGTTCGAAATAGTAAATCGAATGCACGATGCGGAATGGATGTTAGCGCAGCCGTGTTGGAACTAATACTTCCGAAAGGAGTAATGTCAATGTTTTGTCCTCGTTGTGAGATCTCAAAAACTTTCGAGTTAGTAATACTGCTCGGTGTCTTATCCACAGCTATCACAATGCGGAATCGATTTGGGACAATCTGTAAAGCATGTGGTAATAATATTCCTAAGGTGAGCAAACTTGCATGAGATAAAATTATTATTCTGAATTTCTGCGATCTCGCTGCTTTCGACCTCGATCGATTAACACAGAAATTGAATGTCTGACTTACGGTCGAAATCGAGTCGAGCTCAATCCTGATTGAATTCTTAGTGAGCATTATCTCGTTCTTCGAACTTACTGATTGAAGTAGGAGAATACGGAAAGCATGCAATCACTGGGTAGATTAGAGAAATGATCCTAGAATATACCGTTACTTAAAAAAAGTTAGTTATCGATAGACTTACCGTATTCGCAGTCGTCAGTTCCATGGAAAACTCTTGTTTCGGTTCTTCTTCACAGAGCTCACAGATGGAACTTGATGAATCATCAGTCTTCTTACGCTTAGCGGGAGGCGAGGATGGATTGTTCATCTTTAATTGGAGGAGCTTGTCGAAAGACGGAGAAGGAACGTTGAACGCACACGCTGTTCTAAAGAGTGTCTTTAATATTTCGAATGATCGGAATCAAGCGTGTGTCCATAAGCGTTACGGTATCGACACGCTGGCACCAATCAGTTGTCGATGAGCGTAATTCGAGTTCCTGCGGTAGGAATCTTGTCGAATGTAATGCATACGCAATCGAACACAAGACCTCGTGACCAAAGATACAGCCCCCCATCCTCCTAGCGCTGATTCTGAGCGGTCACAGACGTCTATCGCATTTCAAAGGAAATTATATCTTTCAGTCGTTTTCAATTCTCATTTCTTTGATTTATCGTTCACTGCTGGGATCAAGTTGGATTCTCCGTTTGTTCTCTCCCTATTTTCAGAATCTAGAGAGCGCGCGGAATGAGGTTGCATCCTTGCTTTCACCACACCAGATACTCGTGTTGTTTTGCCTCCCATTCCATCTCATCTAAACTATCTAGCAACCTAATTCTCCCTCTCGCTTCGGGTATATAAGCCATCTCCTCTCGCCTCACTCGACACGATGAACAACCACTGAAAAACTTAGCTAATTCACTAGTTTCTGCCCTCACTTTTTCTCTCAACAGTACCAGCCTGTGGCCAGCCAAGTGGTAGTATAATGATGCAACTGAAAATGCACAAATGAACAGTTCTTCGATTTCGATGCAAAAAGATCGCAGTTTTCGTTGTTCTACACGCAAAGTCCAAAGTCAAGAGAACAAAATAAGCAAAGAACAGTTTATCGATTCTAGGCAGAACACAAGGCAGAATATCGTACGAAAGAAGTGAACTGCTCGAATGCAAGTGAATCGTTCATGCTACGCATGTGTAAGGTAGTGCAATGCTTTGAACATCAATTACGAGATCGGGCTGTCAAAATATACGCTGAGACGTGTATCGATGCAGTATATTCTAGCCCTCACAATCAGAGCATCCTCACTCTTCCGGGAAATCGCGTAACTGTCGTTGAAAAGAACATATTCGAGCTAAAAAGTTGACCTTCTTGTTTAATGAAAGACCTCCTTACTTTAAAACTTGCATCGAGTCCGGCTAGTATATCAGTTCTTGATATCTTCCGTGTGAGCTCTACATACCAAGATCCTTTAACGTTTCGACAAAGTCGTTTCTGGAATTTTCTATAACAGTATCTCACTAACTTTTTACAATCAAAATCACAGTGAGATTGGACTTACTATCACAACATTCATAATCCAGTCAACATTGATTCTCAAGTTGTGCAAACATATGTATTTGTATGAGATCAAAGATTGAACAGTTTGTTCCTTCATCATAGGTGGCTGTATATTGAACTTCCGTTTGAATGATCTCGAAATATTTGAATATTTTAAACAACAAACCTCTCTTCTTGACTGTGCAAATACAACATTAAGTATAGGATCGCAGATATTTCGACTAAATTTGACGATGAATTCATCATCCACATTTTCTTCTAAATACATGTTACGGAAAGATTTCGAGATGAGCCAGCTGAAGAGCCTGTCGAGAAAATATTGTTGCATCGCCATCAAATTGTCTCAAAAATGTTATAATCCGTTCAGTGCTTTTTAATATTCACTCACTTTTTCTTGTTAAATAGGTGTTCAAACTTTGGTTTTTGTAAATGCACCGTTTTTATTGCGCGTGACCATTTCTCGCAATGGAATAAGAAAAAATCGTTGATTAGTATTTAGAATAATGATTTGTGAAATCATTGTTAGTCTCAAAACCTACAT
This sequence comes from Pristionchus japonicus, assembly GCA_900490845.1. Lineage (NCBI taxonomy): Eukaryota > Metazoa > Nematoda > Chromadorea > Rhabditida > Neodiplogasteridae > Pristionchus > Pristionchus japonicus. The sequence goes on along the minus strand of LS505714.1, from coordinate 442,471 downwards.
TAGAAAATACGATCGTTTCGATCGCATATCTTTGTATGGTTCGAAATAATAGATCGAATACACGATGTGGAATTGAAGTTAGATACTCATTGTTAAATATGACAATTCCAGAAGGAGTAATATCCATAAATTGTCCTTCTTCTGATATCTCAAAAACTTTAGACTTTATGAAAGTGCTCAAAGTGTGTTCCTTAGCGATCACAATTCGGAACCTATTGGGATCAATCTGGAAAAAATACGATTTCACAATTTCTAAGCATCAAGCTTACATGAGAGAGTTGCAGGAATCTAAATCTCGGTGACCGCGCTGCTTTCGACCTCGATCGATTGACACAGACATTGAACGTCTGACTAACGGACGAAATCGAGTCGAGCTCAATCCTGATTAAGCTCTTAGTGAGAATAATCTCGTTCTCCGAACTTACTGATTGAAATAGGAGAAAACAGAAAGCATGCAATCACTGGGTAGATTAGAGAAATGATCCTGGAAGGTTTTGTTATAAAAATATCAGTTATTGATCGACCCACCGTTTCTGAAACTGTGAGTTCCATGGAAAACTCTGCCTTCCGTGATTCTTCTTCACACAGATCACAGATGGAACTTGATGAATCATCAGTCTTCGTACGCTTAGCGGGAGGCGAGGATTGATTGTCCATCGTGAAATACAACAACAAAAAGAAACAACTTGTCAGAATAATGCGAGCATTGTGTCAATTCGCGTTCCTATTCGAAAGCAAATCATCGAAAGAAGCGGGTGTCATGATCATATGTTTCGATTGAGTACTGCATTGACGCTCTTAGGGTTGGCTAAACGGATGCGGCTACAATAAATAGTTTTCAATAAAGCAATGAGCGTTGCAACCTCGCAGTGACCATTGCGCCCTCGCAAGGTGAGAGATAAAGACGAGAGAGCATGCGAAATCAAGAGAGTGTTCCCTCCTTCTCATTACATTTGCATGCAACCTCGCAAAGCGGATGCGAGGTTGCAACCATATCCCTCGCTCGTTGCGCCCTCGCAAACGAGAGCCACTCTATTGCGAGGTCGCTACCCTCGTATTGCCAACCCTGCTCTGAATGAAACGAATCCAGCAATCACTTTATTCAGAAATTTTAGAAAACAGACAATTTATTTGCAGCACACTCTCAAGTTTCAGGCAAAAATACCATCAAAACGGACGAGTAAACGCATGTTCGTCCAACCGATTTTAGCACTCGGAATCGACTTGCTCTTCAATCTAACTTGATGGCTGAGCAAGCTTCCGGAAATACTGATCGGAGCGTACTGTAAGCAAGTCATACGAAGAAGTTATTGATCGCTCTTACTTCAAACTCTGCCTCGAGACTGTCAAGTAGATCAGATATCGCCATCGTTCTCGTTAGCTCAAGACTCCACGTGCCTTTGACGTTTCTACGAAGCCGTTTCTGATGAATTCAAAATCATATATAAAAAATAATTTATAATTTACCTTGATAGCTTCCATGAGTGTTGACCCTCAAATGATGTAGATCGAGTTCTTGATAACTATGCAATGAACGAACAGCATCCACTTCCATCAAAGGCTGAAAAGGGAGCAGATATTTACTGCAGCCTTCTTAAACACACATTATTCTCGTTTCCCTCGAAGCCGCAGTATGCTACGAGGCTTGGATTTGGCACATTTTGGTTGAATTCCATAATAAATTTATCATTAACTTCTTCACCAAGTACGAGTTTCTTGACACGAATCGCAATGAGAAAATCAGTAAACCTGAAATCCAGTCCTCTGCACACTTTATCACAAGGAAAACAAACCTTTTCTTATCGAAATTCTCGGCGAACTTTTCATCCAATATCTCCAGCGTTTGTGGTTTGAAATAACTACACAATCTTTTCAAATGAAACAAGAACGAGCCATCCACCAGAACCTACAAAGGACATTAACAAATAACTAATATTTTTGAATCAATTGTATCGTTTGCATTCCTACTCACATTCCACAAACTTAAAGTTGTAATCGAAAATCTTCGCATCGTATTATGAATTCCGTCGAAAATGAAATGAGGAACCGAAGTTCTCGGTGGAATCATCGAATACGGCAATGGTTCCTAAACTAATCAAAATTTATTGAATTAAATTGGAAAAAACAAAAATGTCACCTCATGTTTCTCCATCATCTCTCCATTTGATGACCAATTTAAATTTTTCATCTCAGTTGGTTTATATCTTCCTTTGTTCGTCGACAAAAGTACTCTGAGCTCGTTTCGATCGCCCTGTGAAAAGATAGTTTGACCTTCAGTATTGGGAGTCTTCTTAGTGTAGCATCGGGGTGCGCGAGAGATTTCATCACTTCAATCTCTCTTGAGCAACCCCGATGCTATACTAAGAAGACTCCCAGTATCATCCAAGGCCGAGAACCACTCAGTATCTCCTTCTGACTTTCAGTTTTTTTGCCTTACGTGAATGAAGTGAAGAACTTCGAACTTGGCCGATTTTTCCGCTCTAGTTCTTGAATAACAGACATAGTGGTTGAGTCTTTGACTCACGGGTGCAATGATATCAAGCTCATTCCTGAAAATTCTCGAATCTAGGCTGCTTTAGACAAACTATTTTTTGCTCACTGATTAAAATATGATAGGACAGAAATCACACAATCCTCTGGTAGGCTTGAGAAAAAATCCTGAAAAAACGCTCGTGAACCATAGTTTTCTTGAAGTCTTCTTTCATATTACCTCATTCGAAATGGTAAGCTCCTTGGCGAACTCTTCATCACAGTAACTACAGTTGCATCCTTCCAATGAATCATCCATCCTCGATTTCTTCGTGGGAGGTGAGTTCGAATTGTCCATCTGAAATGAGTAAATTTCGAAATAAACGTCTATTCATATCACACGCTCTGACACCTGTCATTGACCCGTATTGCGAACTAGAGAAATGAGTAAATGAGAACTAGAGAAAACCAGAACAAATGAGAAAGATATCACTTGAACAAGAATTATGAACTCTCAACCGATTAGCGTGGCTTGCAAGCTGTACCGAAATCAATAAATAACACAAGCAGCTGTCACGTTTGCGTGACTCTATTGGGTACTGTATCTCTACATTCACGGCATTCAGTAATCGATTGACGTTGCAGCCGGTATTACCGTGATGTAGTGCACTTGACGAGAACAGATAAAAATGTAGCGACGACTTTATCGGTAACTTCAATGCCGAACCGGCAGGCCTTTGATTTCACAGATAGGTGTCTATGCAATCACTCCGTAGAGCTGATGATATAATATTAGAACACATGAGCTTCTCGAAATGAAACGGGCTGATGCCGTGAAAACAACAGGAACTTGCTGTAGAGTTCCTGCGAAGACATGATTACCTTTCATATCCAAATGATCCATTCGTTGTTCCGTGTGTTAGCCGGGTAGATGCAACATATTCTTTCAGGCAAGTTCATATGATTCACACCGGGCTCATTTCTTGGCAACCGCGTTGAAGCAGAAGGCAATTGTGCTTGTATTCCACCCGTGGCCCTCTCCCTGGCTTGAGAATCTTAAGAGCGTGCGGATTGAGGAGAGTACCACTTTTTGCTTTCACAACTCTCAATACCCGTTCCAGGACGTTTTGCCACCCCTTCTATCTCTTCTAAACTAGGAATGGCATCGAGACAAAATTGTGCGGAAGTGCAGAATGATCCCATTTGTTCTTGGTTAGAGTGATCCTTGAATTGGGATTCTTGAACCGAGGCAAGAAGTTTAGAATCTAAACTATCTAGCAGCACCCTCTCCTCCCTCTTCCCCTCGGGTATATAAACCATCCCTTCTCGCCTGACACTACGCGATGAACCACCACTGAAAAACTAGAGGCTGATTCACTCGTTTTTGCCCTCACTTCTCTCCTTACTGTACCAGCCTGTGGCCATTTCCCTCATCATTTTTCACTCTCAGATCTCAACTTGGAGAAATTAATGTGGAACGGAGTCGACCAGCCTGCGGGTAGGTCACTGTAGATACGGTATCACTGGTGTACTGTAACTACAGTTTCCTCTTCAGATGCTACCGTACCTCCACCGTCCAGTCACCATTACCCTCCTCTCCGAATCGATACATCGGGTAGGTGGCTGCAGTTGCAGTATCTCAACTTTCAGGAAGCTACAGTAACCCAATTTCAGAGACTACCGTGCGAGTATCGACCATTGACCAATACCATCATCAACAAGTGGGATCGTCTGGTAGGTCACTGAATCAATAGTATCACATATTGGCTACCGTAACCGCACTTCAGAAGCTACCGTACCTCCACCGACCAACGATCCATTCCCTCCTCTGCTCACCAACACTTTGAGGAGACCGGACAGCCAGGTATTTTGGCTTAAAAATCGATAAAGTGAATTATCGATTCCTTCAGTCTCCTCTCTTCCGCTACTCTGCCTCTTTCTTCGCCAATAGCGTCAACTTCGTAGAAGCAAACCGCCAGACTCAAGATCAAATCAGGGATACACCGTCTAGAGAGGGGAGATCGAGGTACGGTATCTCGTATTGATATGGAAGAAGTGGATCGATAATATGTTCCAAAACAATCGTGAATCATCCAATGAAACTGGGATGAGCTCATGTTTTTTTCCAAGAATTATTGTCTGAATCTTTCCTTACACATTCTATCTATGTCTGACTGGCATCAGAGAACGCGAAATATATCTCTGGACTTCGATTAGAAAGATCAAAGAACAACCATACAACATTGCAGCCAGATCAATTACTACAATGCAACGATCAACCACAACTTCTTTCCTCACTCGTCTTTGAGCATGGGAGGTAAGATATAACAGTTCTATAAACTGGTCGCCGTCTCTTCATTCTGATGCAAAATGAAGTGACGGGGACCCGTTTATCGAGCTCTATTAGATATTGCCGTGAATGATAAAGAGACTGTTTTACGCTACAGGATACTCCCACGGAGGCTCACAGTACAACAACTCATCGTACAATCCCTTCCCTACGTTCGAGTCCTATCTGGTAGGTCACATGTATTTGTTCAAATGATCCAAAAACTGTAGCCTTGCTCCCTGCAGATATTTCCATCCTAGCAATCCTTTCCCTCCACGGCAAGTTAAGGCGAATCTGAAACAACCGCAACGCGCGCGGCGAAGTATTGCGTCAGGCTTGCGAAATGTTGCGAAAGCCGCCCAGGTCCCTTACCCGTCGCGTCTAGAGCGCACCCTGTTTACATAACGTGTAGCCTCGTCTTGCGAAAGACGAGTCACGCCGTTGCGAAACCAGCGCTCTGATGCCTGGTTAAGCAATCTTGCCACTCGATTTGAACGGCGCGTCGCGCGGGAATCGCACGCGAGACGTGGTCGTTCTAGGTTCAAGGCTCCACTATCGTAACGCGCCGTGCCCTCATCTTCCCTCATAACTGCGTGTGAATCATCACCGTTGAGAAAAGAGAGAAGTGACCGATCTCTACTCTCTCATTTTCGCATTCTCTCTCACCTGCCTCTGTCTCTCTGTCTCTCCTTCTTTTCCACACTCTCTAGCTATCGTAAAAATCAGCGAACACCGGATAGAAAAAAGGATCTCACTATTTTTGGCTCAGTCTAGTACAAATTCCCACTATGGCGCTGGTCGACGCGATTTGTGCGCGACTTGCACGCCGAGCTCTGCGACAATCGCGCACCTTGCAGGGAGAGTCGCCCCGGCGGCCCATGAGCAGTTTCCTGAGTGATCTGAGACTGGATGCCGGCTCCGGCTCTAACACCGGCTTCAACCCCGGCTCTCCCAGCCCAGCCGGACTACATTCCGGTTCTGGCCATTTCTCTGGTCATGGCTCTGGCCCTTCCATAGACTTCACTCGACCACGGAGCTCCGGTCCCCAATCATTCGCGGACAGAGCAATCGTTTGGGAGGATCCGGGAATCGATCTCTACGATGGATCTGTGATGAATCATGTCGGTTCGGAGTCGAACCTAGTCCCCGGAACCAATCCCGCCTCCGGTCCTCCCCCAACCCAGCCTGTCATTATCGCCTCGACTCAGAACGGAGTCACCTCCTATCGTCCGATTCTCGTTGATTCTGCACTATTCGCTTCACTGGCTGAACTTCCGGGTGTTGTGCAACTTACCGGTTCTGGACCCGGCACTGGACTCGGCTCCAGACTCGGCCCTGCCAAGAAACGGAATCCTCGAGCGAATCCCGCTGCACTGGATGTGCAGCATTTCAAGAGGTAAGGATTTATTTTATTTTACAAAAAAAAAGAATAAATAAATTCAGGAATGCTCTCAAACCAATCAAGCCTCGAGCTCCCAAGCCACCCAAGAGAAGCCAGGAGAAAAAGAAGACTGCCAAGGAGGAAATGTTCAGGTATAGAACTTATGGAAAGATCAAAGATCAAAGTTCAAAGTCCATTTAGTTGCAGACGCTTCATTGATGACACTACTCTCACTCCTTCACCTCGTGAGATTGTTGTGAAGGAGAAGAGGAAGAGAGTTGCTAAGGTATTTTCATTAATCTTTTCAAAAACATGTTTATTTTAGGCACCCAAAGTCACCAAGAAGGAGAAGAAAGTGCCAGTTCAGAAGAAAAAGAAAGAAGTGAGTCATCCTATTGTAAGCGCGGAACACAAAAGTACAGAGTGGTTCCTAAATGCCCGGGGCAGAGCCTCGTTAGCTCAGTTGGTAGAGCGTCAGACTTTTAATCTGAATGTCAGGGGTTCGAGCCCCCTACGAGGCTAGACTTTTTGCTGTTTAACACATCATTGCTCTATTTTCAGATGAAGACAACAGTGAAGAAGTCTCGCACTAATCTTTCAACGAATGGCATCAAGATCGAGCCGGAAGAACAAGTGAACATGCTTCTTTTCTTAATATTTCACCGAATGTCCCGTTTTCAGATTGAGTCCCATGCTGAGAATACCTCCGATGCAACGAAGCGTCAGTACCAGCCTCCTCATCTTCCTGCTCTTCATCTTCTTGAGAAAGCCCTCGATCTCCCTACCCTACCCCTTCCATGCCCCGTCAATCTGCTAGAGAAGACCACCGATCTGTCCCAGACTGAATACGGTACATTCACGGTGCTCGAGAGAACTGAGGACATGGTGAAGAAACATCTACGCTTGGCTCCGAGGATCTTCAAGGTACGCAAATCCGTATTGGTCTCATTGAAAACAAAGGTTTTTGCAAAAACTCATGCAAACTGAGAAAGGTATTGTTCAAGGTTCAGAAACGCAAGGCCACCTCACCCAAGAGACTGGTGATTGTGGAAGAGGAGGAGGAGGAGCTCAATGTCTCGATTGATGAAGTCAATGCCGAGATTCCTCAGTTGTCTCCTGGAATGGTCGAGGTACACTACTGCTTGCAAGAACCAGATATTGACGATCGCTAGCATTGAACAATTCATGAATTCAGGAAACCCTCGACCAGATCCAGATCGACGAAATTGATTCTACGGCTCCGGCTGATTCGCCGGTCTCGGCTGATTCTCCGGCTTCAATCGATTCTCCGGCTTCGATCGGTTCTCCTGCTCCGGTCGATTCTCCGGCTCCGGTCGATTCAACGGCTCTGATACATTCACCAGTACCGGTCGATTCGCCGGCTCCTGTCGATTATTCGGTCTCGGTCGCCTCTCTGACTCCGATCAATTCTCCGGCTATGATTGATTCGCCGGCTCCGATCGATTCGCCGGTCCCGAGTACTCCTATTCACTCGTCTTCTTCCTCTTCGTATGAAGATAGCGAGGTACGCTACTTTAGGTTACTATGTGAGGGTTACTGTTAATTTACTGCTCTGCTTCGTGATTTAGGATGAGTACAGACCTCCCATCGTCAAGAAAACACGTCGTTCGCACAAGACCTCAAAGACGGTGCTGAGGAAGGTCAAAGAGGAGCAGGAGAAGGAAGAGAAGGAGGAAGATGAAGAGCCAATGAAGGAATGGGAGTGAGTTCAAGAATCGGGCGCTTCTTCCTTTTCTGTCCGCTCTTTTCCGGCTAGCTGCCCAATCGGAGCTTTTGATGCCAGGCCAGAAGTTCCGAAAAGACAACAACTGATGCATTCGTTGCAGGGACTACGTCGTTGTTGAAAATACTGGAAGGAAGAGAGTCAAGATTGACGTGAAGAAGGAGGAGAAGTGAGTTGTCAGAATATCAGGACCGAAAATATCAAATCCACGACAGGAGCTCAGTAGCCGTCGAAATACCTTTGAAAATCAAAGACGAGAAACCTCAGAAGACTAAGAAAGTCAAGAAACAGAAGGTAACCACGCCAGTCCCCGAGATTGATAGTTAATCACTGATATTTTTAGAAACTCTCTCCCCGTGAGGGCCTCGTCTTCGTCAAGATTACCGGGAATAACCGAGAGTGAGATTGATCTTTGATCTTTGGCCTTTGATCTTTGATCTTTCCATCTTCGCTCTTTCAGCTTCTGGCTCAAGCCCATCGAGGACACTGAGATGTCCATCATCAAGGTATGATTCATTCACTATTCTTGCGATTCAGATCTGTTTCATTCTTGCCAGTACGTAAGAGATAATTTGGTACCGTGTAGAAATTCATTAGGGATGGCAAAAATTGTCTGAAATGACCGCTTTGCGCGCGCGCGTAGAGACAGGAATGAGTCTGAGAGTGAAATGTTCTCTCGCATCTCGGACAATGAATTGTCTGACACACCAAGTCAAAGGGGGGAAGAAAGCTCATTTGCGTGGCACAGATCCGCTGCGTCATTCTGCATCGCGCGAGAGGAATGAGCGGCGAGAAATGAGAGTTTTTGGCAGTTTTGCCGTGCATTTGCTCATGCTACTAGAGTTCTAGATCGAAAATCAACATTCGGCCTCTCATAAGTTCTGGGCAAAGGGTTTCGCCAACTTTCTGCACCGGTCGCATGCCTCTATCATTTTTCGCTGGAGAGGAGATAGCTCTGGAGTGCGCAAAACAGTCGTTTTTCACCATTTTCGGGAGTTTTGCCGTGCATTTGCTCATGCTACTAGAGTTCTAGATCGAAAATCAACATTCGGCCTCTCATAAGTTCTGGACAAAGGGTTTCGCCAACTTTCTGCACCGGTCGCATGCCTCTATCATTTTCCGCTGGTGAGGAGATAGCTCTGGAGTGATCAAAACTGCTATTTCATGCTGTAATTTTGCAGTTTTCGATGCAATAGTCGATGCCACTATAGGTCGGGATCAATATTTGACGAAAAAATTGAGAAATTGAAAGAAATATAGTCATTTTCGATTAAAAATGGTGTGTTGAGATATGTTTCACAAGAAGACCCACCCCTACCGCGCTCTCGAAAGCGCGAATGACAAATGAATGAGAGTGAAGTGGTGTGTTTCACAAGAACAATTTGTCTCGAACACAGAAATGACGAATGAATGAGGGGATTCTCCACCAACCGACACCATGGGTGAGTGAGAGGGAGAATGAGAGGATGGAAAAGAGTGAAAATCGCCTGTGCCACGCAAATGAGCTTTCTTCCCCCCTTTGACTTGGTGTGTCTGAGAGGTAGACCTGTTAGCTCGAGTGCCATTTCGCGAGCACTCGCACTCGCCGAGTCATTTTCATTCTAACTCGTTTTGCTCGGTCACTCGCGAGTGATACGTGCAGAATGACTCGAGAATTGAGTTCACTCGAGAGTGAGATCAACTCGCGAGTGGATATGCAAAATTCACTCGCGAGTGGATTCGATTTTCGAGTCATTCTGCACGTATCACTCGCGAGTGAACTCGATTCTCGAGTCATTCCGCACGTAGCACTCGCGAGTGAATCTTGCTCGCGAGTACTTTTCTCATTCTTACTCGCGAGTGCCGAGTAACTCGGTCTAACAGGTCTACTGAGAGGGGAACGGCTCGGGCAATAAATTGTCTCAAACTTTTGATGAACTTTTTTCGATGAGCAAGATATCAAACAAGAGGAAAATGATAGATTATTTGTTTATTATCATTACTATTCACAACATGGATCACTCATTTCGTGATTTTCTGAGCTTTTGTCAGATTTCTATGAAGTTCATAGTAGGTGTTTTTGATTTTTTGACTGAAACATGACCACACTATTTGAAAATCGGAACGTCCGAAAAAAGAGACAAAATAGACGTTTTCCGGAAAAGATTTTTTTTTTCGAACCAGGATGAGAGAAAGCAGAGTGGGAGGTCTGCGGAGTGATTATGTTTCAGCTGATCTATGTTTATTGAACGAGTGATTTTAAAATCGGAGCGCTGGAGTTCTTTTCGACTATGCCAGAGAGATTTATTCTTTGACTGAAACTTAACCGAGAAATCGCATACAGTGTCTCCACTCGCGTGTCGGAAAATGAGTTTTTCGGAACAGGTTCGGAAAAACGATTGGTAATCAACTTTGTAATTCAAAGTACAAAACCATTTCATTACTGAAACTCGTTTGAAGCATCTTTTTAACACCATTTTAAAGTTGAGACAATGAATTGTCTGAGACAATTTATTGTCTGAACTTGGAGACAATCCATTGTCTGGGACAATTCATTGTCTGAAACATAGGGACAAAAATTGTCTCAGACAATCCATTGGACAATTTTTGCCATCCCTAAAATTCATCCTCAGAAAGATCAAAGATCACATTGCAGGAGAATCCGCATTGGGACTGGTCCTTTGCCTGCGACAATCGTGTCGATGCAATCGGCCTCGAGATTATATTCGATTGCAAATTCTAAGTATCGAGAGGCATTTCTTCGCCTGTGCATTACTCCTTGCTGCTTCTCTCGACTAGATTCGGAACAATCGACAGAGCCGATGTTTCCCATTATTATCTTCCTTGCTTTCATTCTATCGCCTCGGTGTACAGCTGTACCCTCCTTATTTATTGTTAGTTGCTTTTCCTCCGATTTGATCAATCCCATGAATAAACTACCGCAATGCTTTCCAGTTTCCATTGAACACATCCATGACGAGAAAGTGTAAACATCGTAGTCATCAAGGCACTTTTATTCTTTCTCGAACAGTTCAGAGTTCAAAGATCAACGATCAACCGTGAATGCTATGGGAAGGCATGATACAGGTAAGGGGAACAATAAATTAGTTACAAATACGATATGCACAGTGTGAGATCAAAGGCGAAAGATCAGAGATCATCGATCAAAGATCAGAGAGATCACAACTAGAGTCTAGTCTCGAGTGGGGGCGGGGCTTCACAGGTACTGACTCTCGATGAGCGCGTCGATATCCGCAGCGAAGCGCTTCAGCAGCTTGTCGTGGGCGGGTCTGCAGAGGGCAGAGATCAAAGTACAAACTACAAAGTCCAAAGATCAAACTACAGACTACAAAGTTCAAACTACAAACCCCGAAGATCAAAGATCAAACTACAAACCGGAACAGCTCGTCCATGACGGCGGGCGTGCAGAGCGTGTCGAAGAAGTAGGCGAGGCGTGCGGACGACTGAAATTCGAAAATTCCATAAAAGTTGGTCATTTCCTGTAGGACGTTTGCGCTGGCTCCTTGCCAGGGCGGGAATTCAAAAATTCGAAATCTACCTTGTCGCTCAGCTGGTAGTCGACGATGGGCGCGAGCTCGGCGCGCAGCGCGCCGCAGAGAGGCACGATGTAGTCGCGCTCGTACGAGTAGGCCACCTGTAGTTTGGTCTTTGCTCTTGACAGTTATATCTATGAGGTTTTCAGACCCTTCGCCGCAAAAATCGAGGCAACAAGCCAGGATAGCGTCCCTGCCAAGAGAGTGATAAAACAAAAGGATTACGAGATTATACTGGGTAACGCTTGTAGCCTCGCTCAAGTTTGGCATCAGAATATTGGGCCCACTAGACTTTGGAAAGTTCTCTCTGGTCTTTAATCTTCCCACTCCACTCACCGTGGCGAAGCTGCAGACGGCGAGCGCGAGCGCGTGGCAGTGGTTCTTCACCTGCGAATGAGTTATTGATCTTTGAAATCTGGTCTTTGATCTTTGAGACCATGTTGGAGGCGCAACTCCATAGACAGAAGTCAGACACAGGAGAATCAAATCGCATAGCTTCAAACAAAACATGTCGTCCCATTCTACTCCTACCATTACTAGACCAGATTTTAGCAATCGATCAGTCAAGCAATCGAGCAGCCCATTCAGTTCCACGAGCCATACCATTCAACCGTAACCCATATTGTACCATCATATACGGTAATCAACCGTACCTTGACCGATCTCTCCTGCTCCCTCTCTCCATCCAGCAGTCCATTCAAGTTTGATGCACCAACTAGTCCTACCACTCTACCGCCCTACTGTAATTCTACAGTATCCTCACAGTATCCCTCCATACCTTGACCAGTCTCTCCTGCTCCCTCTCTCCATCCAACAGTCCATTCATCACCTATAGCCCCCTCATTTATTAGTATCGTATCTTTCTCGCGAAACAGTGCGCCTACCGAACAAGCACTTCAAATTCTACCATGTGGTAGGAATATTGTAAGCTGTGGGTTATTTAAGGCGTATTTCATACCTTGACCAATCTCTCCTGCTCCCTCTCTCCATCCAGCAGGCCATTCTTCGCCAGCACGCCCACTTTCAGCGCCAGCTTCATCGCGTACTTGGCGAGCTGCAATTTTAATTAATTAGTTAATTAACTTAACTAATTAATTAAATATACAAGTTAATTAATTTTAAAAGTGAATAGATTAATAACACTAATAGTTGATGGGAGGATTTGTTGCGTTTTACCAAAGCAAAACGTTCCTAGACGTCCACAAGCGGGCACCAGTCAACGATGACAAATGAGTTTCAGCAGCTGCTCAATAACGAAAATATCGCGCCCGAGACAATGCGGAACGCAGAGCTGGTTGAAAAATATAATAACTGCTTTGGACTTGATCAATAAATCGACCACGTTATCCGCCTACTCCTTTACCTTTAGTCTCCAATGATCACAGGAAGTAAACCGCACGCAAACTCTTCAGTCAGTTTGCGATTGCCCATCAGTTCCCGATCACGCCACTTTACCTTATCCGCCTGCTCCTTCTCGGCGCAGCAGTCGCGCAGCAGCGCGTGCAGCGAGTCGAACAGCGCGGACGCGCGCTCCGGCAGCACCTGGGAAGGAGAAATTCTGTTATCAAAGTAGGAGGCGCAACACAGCAACTTTTCACCTATTAGCGTTCGCTCGTTGTGGCACAGCGACAACAGTCAACGATAACCGTTCCCGTTCTTGGGTCGATCAATTGTATAAAAACGAAGAAAAAAAAACAAGTCAACGAGCAAGAAAGCGTGATGATTTTCAGTTTTTAGAGTTTCAGTATTCACTGACAAGAAACGGTTGCAAGAATCCGTACCTGCTTGCTCAGCCGCTTGTTGCTGGCGAGTCGGCCGGCCAGCTTCTTCTGCATGCGCACCGCGAGCGAGGAGAGCGGCGCGGAACCTGGAAATCGATCGATTATTGATTGATCGGGATCCTGAGTGGAACAGCATCGATAATATACCGTACCCTCATCGTGGACGTCGCTGGCGGTGGTCATGATGCACTGTTCGTGGTCGGAGTCGCTGCTAAAGTTAATTATCGATCGATAAATACGAAAATAGAGGGAAAAAAGAGCAACCGACCAGTCCATGGCGAGGGAAGGGGTGGAAATGAGAACGAATCGAAATGAAAATAGGAAAATGGGAAGCAGACACAAGTGAATCATAAGAGGGAGGCAAAACGGGAGGAGATGAGTAAGGAATACATCAGAAGCAGCAGGAGAAACAACGCCGAAATGCTAGAATTCGAGGGTAGATCAGACAGGAAACTTGAATTCCTGACCGAATTCCCGATAACAGCGCGTAAACAGTCAAGATAGCAAGAAAGAGCGAACACCGAGAGAAAATAAGGAGCGGACAGTTCAAAAACAAGGGAAGGGACGCTACTGACAGTCAAGGATACGCACCGGCAGTTGTAAACAGCGAGCGAGGTCACGTATGGCATGCCATGTTTGACTGGCCGGGCAAACGACGCGAAATTCAAAGGAGAAGGGCAACGATTTTGAGCGATTCACCATGAAAACATCGTAACAAACGTCGGGGAATCGCCAAACCGCCACGAGAAGGGGGTGTTTTGCGAGAAGATCGGGTGACAATAAGTTACACAACGCGGGGAGAAGGCGGGGAGCGACAAAGTCAGGCTCGGAGTGATTTTCGAATGGAAAAGGGCAGCTGAACTGCCTTGCTCATCTGGTAAATGTCACGGGGCGTTCGAAAACTGAGGCGAGGACAGTTCAAAATGAGTGAATCACAGTGAAGCAACGGCTAACCGGCAAGTTAACGTGCGAAATAGGGAGAGTTGAAGCGAATTTCAACGAAATCAGGGTGAACTCAAGCAGGGGTCGACTAATCAAGAGCGCAAGGTTGTAATGGGGGACGGGAGGAGAAAGTGTGATCACTTTGCTTGGAGGAATTCCTCCCAAAGGGAACACGGGAAGAGGAGGGGCGAGAGAGTGGGAGATAGGAGAGAGCGCAGACAGCGAGAGGAAGAGGGAGCGGTCTCTACGTTCTGCACGCTCTCTCGTCGGTCAGAGACGACGAGAGAGCGTGTGGAATGGAGAGAGTCGGACCAGTGAAATTGTGTGGAAACAGCAGCTAATGGACAGTGGTTAGAAAAAAAACGACTAGGTTGACCTCGAATTGTGGTTGGGGCGAAATTTGAACGGTTCTTAGACAGAAATTACTCCTTTTGCAGCGTGGTTTCATTGAGTTTCAGACATTTGACAAATGAAGACGTTTAAAACTTCAGGAATGAAAGGTGGTTGCGTAACAAGGGAAAATGCAATCGCATTATTGGCGAGCTAAGCGCTGCAATCGACGAGTTCTCTACCCGTTTTAGTGATAGAGTGGCACTTTCGCTGGACGAGGAAGCTTAAGTGGACTATGGAAATCTCGTCGGATCTAAGTATTGAAATGGCTCTATCCATCCCAAATGTTATCTAGCCAGACAGAAAGAGTGAGGGACCAGGCTAGCAGTGATAGTCAGACATAGAGGTTTCAATGAATTTCAATGGGAATCGCCGCAAGGGATGGCCACATGGGGAGCCGATTGTACGGATACGGAATTGGAGCCTTTAGATCTAAGGAAACAACAGGAAATGGGGGGGAACGTCTGCATTCTTCAATCTGGAAACTATTGGATGACAGTAGAATGAAAAATGATCTAAAATAGCATGACTAATGTCGTTTATACTCTGCTCAGTGTGTTATCGTCATCCACAGACTCATCACTATTATTCTACCGCCTCAGGGGAGTTGAAAAGACTAATTATGAACAAGCGAATGACGAGACCGGAAACGAAAGCACATACGAAGGGGTGCACTGTAGGTTCTCGCGGGAGATTAATTAAAAGGTACAGGTATAGGTGCTGCCACGTCAAGCGTTTTTACAGTCGTACTACAACTCTTGGTAAGCCTCGGCGGAGGAATGGGAGATTAATACTGATGAGCAATTGAATCTCTCCAATATGCACGCACTCTTATCGGTTACCAGATGGAATGAACGAGACGTTTGTTATTTTTAAAAAGCCGAAACCGCGCAAACTGAGATTTACTCTGCAAGCACCCACAAAATAGATCTCTGCAACACATCCGAAATTGCACGTCGCCCTCTAATTCAATCCCTTCCTCTCCTCCCCTTTTCTCTCTCCTTCCCTCATTCCTACCCTCGTCCCTCGATGCACTCGGTCGCTGCCCTACTCATCTCCCTCCTCCTCCTCTACTCGACCTCCCACTCGGTAAGGGGCTACGGATACGGTATCCTCAGTTGTCGATAACCTACAGTGTTCTGCTACCGTAGTCAATGGCCTACCGTATCCCAGATAATCGATCGTCCGCTCAGGAGCCCCTCTCGAGCGACCTCTACGACGAGGATGACCACTACGTCGTCCTCCGCTACCCCGTCATCTGGGACATCAAGGATGTACGGTAGCTTGGGGTTACGGTAGCTATCGATCGCGAACTGATATCGATCGCAAACTGAAATGAACAAAGGTTACGGTATCTCCAATTTTCGATCGATTGCCTGCAGATCAACATCACCGCCGTCGTCGATGCCGCGGCGAAGCAGACCGAGGAGGAGGTACGGTAGCTTTGACCTACCGTATTCTACCGTACTCTAAACCTACAGTATTCCAAGTCCTATCCTACAGTCTTCTATGCTTTCCCGTACCAGAACCCTCACCGATGACCTGATCTAGACACGTACCGTACCCAATCTTTCATACAGTAACCCACCGTATCCTTGCAGCTCTACCGCAAGGCCAATCTGCCCCTGCCCTCGGAGCCCTTCCCCTTCCCGCGCATCCTCGACCCGGAGACAGCCACGTACGCTACGCTACCCGAGCTGCCCGGTGAGGAGTTTATCTTTGGTGTTTGATCTTTGATCTTTGATCAACAGATTCATCTTTCCAGGGAAAAACAACCCGAAAGCGGTGCCGCCTCCTGCCCAAAACGGCCAGCCTACGCAGCAGCAGGGCGGAGGCATATCGGCGCCGCAAGCCCTCACGCCGCAGCAGCAGCAAGAGCTGCAGCAACTGCAGCAGCTTCAGCAGCAGCAAGCGCTGTCGCCACAGCAGCTGCAGCAGCTGCAGGTGTTGCTGCAGCAACAGGCACTGTCGCTTCAGGCACTGCAGCAGCAGCACGGCCTGAGCCCGCAGCAGCTGCAGCAGCTGCAGCTCGCCGGGCTGTTCCTGCAACAGGCTGGACTGACGCTGCAGCAAGCTGCGCAGTCAGTGCGGCAGCCTATTGCTGCTACAGTGAAGCGCGAAGCCGCAGCGCATCAGGTACCGTACTCGTTACAGTAACCTAAAGGAAATGTCGATTACCGTAGCCTACCGTACTCCTTGCAGGCTCCTGCGCCGAAGACGGTCATCAGAGCCAGACGACATCTCGTCTAATGATCTTTGATCTTCGATCTATGATCCCTGATCGCCGACCAAACAGCGATCAGTAGCGATAAACGTGAAACATCTGACCCAACGCTGTTTATGACACCTCTCAATGCAAACAACATACACATAACTTGCGATGGTCTTTGTTGCTCACCAATTTTGGGATTCAAACAATACCCCTCTGTTTGAAGGTTTTTAGACGCTAAAATGTTACTCATGATGAACTGATGTGTGTTTCAATAATTCAACAAATGATTGAGTTTTGATTTATCGACTGCGAGTGATTCGTTCAAACGTCGAAACTGTCCATCGTCTTAGTCTTGTTGAACCTGGGCCGACCGTTTTTCAGCATAGGCACCGGCTGCTGATTGCCGGCTACGGTTCCGGCTTCGGTTTCGGTTCCGTGCGCTCCGGTTGTGGCTTGCGTTTCGGTTTCGGTTGCCACAGCTCCGGTTTCAACTTGTGTCTCGGTTTCAGTCTGCGGATTTAGCTTCTTTTTGGCACGCTTTAGACGCTTCTCCTTCGACCTCTGATTCTCCCAAGTGAACTTCTGGAATTTGTTCCGTTGACCTTTGATCTCTGGTTCTTGGACTAAGTTAATTATACATCTTAATTAGGCCAATTAGTCAAACTAATTAATTAATTAATTAACCTTATTCGAGTTCCGATCCAGTTCCATTCCACTCGACGGCATGGAGGAAGAGGCTGCGCTGTTGCGTGTTAGCTCCCAGCGACGCACACGGTGGAGTTTGAAGCACTGCATAACCATTTTCGTATATGATATGATATATCACTTCCTTTGTTCTGTCTGATTTTGGTGCTTACAGTCGCTTGATTGTGCGAAACATTCAATTTCTTGAAGCTTGTTACCTGAACGATAACGATGATCGATAGGATTAGGATGATGATGAAGAGAACGGCCGTGGTGGCAATCATCGTTGGAAGGGCGACCACTTAATTATTTAATATTTTATTATTGTTTAATAACTTTATTCTGTAAACAAGCACCTGATTCATTCTTATCATCAGCGCATTTTGAAAGTGGCGGAACGGTTGGTTTCTCGGTTGAAACAGCATCAGTAGTGATGACAACTGAATTAATTTAAATTGTATTCATTATCTATTTTCTTTGCTATTTTCTTCTGTAGATCGCTTCGAAAAGTTACCTGAATCTTGGTCCTTATCGGTTTTTGGAAGAGGCGGATCGGTGGGTTTCTTTGTTGAAACAGCATCAGTAGTCAACTTCCATATTTCTGTTGAATTCACAAACACTTCTGTAGTCAAAATCGATTTTTCTGTTGAATTCACAATTATTTCAGTAGTCAACTTCGATTTTTCTGTTGAGCTCGCAAATTGAGTGGCTAAAAAGGGTTATTAATGATTTTAAATTTAAAAAAAAAAATCACAATTCGGCGTGGGCGCTGGTGTGCTGTCATTGGTGGGGAAGCATTTCTCTGAAATTAATAAGATCATATTATTTAGGAGTCATTGGACCAGCTGCATGCGCGACTTACCTATTTTCTTAGAGAGGCTATTCCAGAATTTTCCAAATTCTCCTGTTGAATCTTTTACAATCTTTGAATTTTTAGATTCAATTTCCAAATATACATCGTTGGTATGGTTCTGGAAAGTGAACCTCATTCATTCTGTCTGCTATTTTAATATATGCTTACGACAATTTCAATTTCCATAGTAAATACTTTCAAATTTTCTTTGTTACGATCCTTGACGTCATAAACATCATAGGAAAATGATGCGGTTTTATTAACAGGTTTGAAACGGATTTCCCTGAAATCATTTGTAATGAAAATGAAACAACACGAAAAGCTCACGTATCCGAAACATCCGAACTGACGTATCCAACTACCCAGTTGGTGGTATTGCGAGGACTGAAAACATACGAAATGTGCCATATTTTTCATATTTATCGATCTATAATATTGACAAGAACACCCGTCTGGGTATTGCATGTGTAGGTGTGGTGAGGAGGTCCAACAATGTCTTGCTCTATTCTGAGCATGAACTTGGATCGCAAACATCCTGCGGGCAATTCAGTGTCGTCAATCGTTGTTTTTTCTACAGGGCAGTCCCACACGGAGAAATTCGTCTGCAATGGATAAGAATTCTGCACTAACTGCTTTAATCCCTGGAGGCCAATACGGAAGGTTACGGTAGCCAACGGCAGTACGATACTGGTGACCAGGAAGGGTAACAGCAGGGAAGGACTACTGTAGCCTTTGACTATATCGAGTTGTGGGAACTGCAGGCTACGGTAGAACTGAACGGGTACGGTATCGATCAATCTGGCTGACCATGGCTGAGCAGGCGCCGCTGCAGTGGATCGCTGTGAAAATCACGAGAAGAATGCGCGGTGTGAAGCCGATCCGACCCATCTCGAGAGGAAACACACCGATGAATGAGGAGAAGAGGAGTGATGTGAGATTGTTGACGAAAACAAGAGATAATTTGGTTAGTTTTTTTTGCAATAAAGAGTTTTTTGAAACATGTTGTTGATCCTCTACCAAGATGCGATTCGTCAATTTCTGAACGAATGAACCAGCAACGTCTTCAATCAAATAGCCTATGTTCATCGGCACCCGAAAGCGAAAGTACAAAATTCTACGTATAGCAATGAAATGTCTCTTGGTGTTCAACAGATACAAATTGTAGAGTGTTGATTTATCGACTTTGCAGTGTTGATTTATCGACTGTGAGTAATTCGCTCAAGTTTCGAAACTGCCCATCGTAGTGGTCTTGTTGAACTTGGGACGACCGTTCTTTAGCATCGGAGCCGGCTGCTGATTGCCGGCTATGGTTCCGGCTTCGGTTCCGGCTTCCGCTTCGAAACTGCCCATCGTAAGGGTCTTGTTGAACTTGGGCCGACCGTTATTTAGCATCGGAGCCGGCTGCTGATTGCCGGCTACGGTTCCGGCTTCGGTTTCGGTGCCATGCGCTACGGTTTCGGCTTGCGTTTCGGTTCCATGTGCTCCTGTTTCCGCTTGCGTTTCCGTTTCGGTTCTCGGGAATTGCTTTTTCTTCTGTTTTCGTTCTCGCTTCTCCCTCGACTTTATATTCTCCCAGGTGACTTTCTGAAATGGAATTGATCTTTGATCTTTGTATGTTGTTAAATTATGAGATTTAGGCTAATTAGTACCTTGTTCGAGTTCCGATCCAAATCCATTCCACTTGAAACTATCGAGGAAGAGGGAGTTCTGGCGTTGCCAGCGCGCTCCGAGCGACGGAAGAGTTTGAGGCACTGCGAATAGACCAGATAAAGTAACGTGAAGTTGCGAAAAACCCAAATACTCACTACTATCATCAGTTCAAATTAAGTTCAATGCGAAGCAAGAACCCAAGAGCAGTAAAGCATTAAACCTCGACCAATAAAACGTACCAGAACGATAACAACGACGAGTAGGATGAGTATGATGATGGAGAGGCCGGTGGTAGTGGCAATCATTGTTGGGAGAGCGACCACTTAATTATAATTAAATGATAATTAAAATCTATTATAAAAAGCTTAATTCATCAATTAACTCGAACCTGATTCCTCCTTATCATTAGCAGGTTTCTCGGTTGAAACCACATTTGTAGTCTGTTCCATTCGAGCTGTTGAGCTCGCGAGTACTTCAGTAGTCAACTCCGATATGGTTGTTGAGCTCGCTAATAACAAAGTTTTCAAAATGTTTTAATTTATTTAGAACACTGACGATTCGGCGTGGGCGCTGGTGTGCTGTTACTGGAGGGAAAGCATTCCTCTGAAAATCATCACATTATTTAGGAGTCATTGCATGCGATATCCATGCATGGACTTACCGATCTTGCTAGAGAGGCTATTCCAGAATAATCCTAGTGTTCCGTTTGGATTGTGCCCTAATTGCATGTTTTTAGTTTCAACTTCCAAAGATAAATCTTTGAAATCATTCTGAAAAGGAGTTTATTGAATTAATTACATTCTACTATTGAAGCTCACGTCATAATAAATTTCCATTGATTTTATTAGAATTTTTTCTTCGATTCGATCATTAATCTTAACAGGTTCAAACGAAAAATTACTTGAAGAATTGAAACGAATGACCCTGAAAACATTGATTATGATGACTAAAGAGCACGAAATGCTCACGTATCCGAAACATCCGAGCTGACGTATTCGGCTTTCCAGTTGGTGGCGTTGAGAGGACTGAAAATGAGACGAGCTGCCATGTTTTCAGATCTGTTTGTCGATGACACTATCTGGCGCTTCTTCAGTTCGCCGGACCAGCCCCAACTCCCTCTCATTTCCTCTCCTCCTTTACCTCCTTCGCAGGGGCAGAGCGGTGGAATGAGAGGGATGCTGGTCCGGCGAACTGAAGTAGCGCCCACTGTCTGCGTGTCTGCGCACAATTGAGAGACGTGGTTGGACTCATTCAATAGCACTGAACCGATATGCGGGAAACTGTCGCCATGTGCAAATATTTGCCAGCATCGAAAAATTCAAACTTTGTTTACATCTCGCGTTTTCGATTTTGGTGACCTTGTTTACTACTTCGCGCGACGTAAACACAAATGTTGTTTGAAATGCAAATTTTCGATTTCTACAAACATTCATGGAGCACATCTGGGTAGTCGACGAAAAAAAATGAATCCAAATGAATCAAAAGGACCCGCACTTGCTCACAAAGCCATCAAAAGTGAATATTCCCCGGTAAAGCCAGGAACCCGATCTTTGTTCTTCCTTCCGAGTACTGCACTATAGTTGTCTTATCGGTGCACTCACTCTATTGTGAGCGTGAATTTAGGCTTGTCCGAGCAGCCCGAGGGAGGCACACTTTCGTCCACTGTTGCATTGCTCCCAGGGCAGTCCCACACGGTGTAATTCGTCTGAGATCAATCACTTGAGAGGTTACGGTATCCAACAGGATTACGGTAGCATTCAGGGTCACTGTACCTGATTCAGGATACTGTATCACACTGACCTTAGCCGAACAGGCGACACTGCAGCCAACTGGAGTGAGAATCACGAGAAGAAAGAGCGGAGCGAGACCGATCCGACCCATCGCGAGAGGGAGAACAACGAGGAATGAGGGAAGGAGAAAGAGGAGAAGAGTGAGAAGTGGAGATTGTTCACGAAAACAAGAGCTGATGAAGTTATAGTTGCAATCTGTTCTGATTGCGATCTTTGGTTTTGAACTTCATTCAAATCATCTATGTTTATCGGCACCCGCAATCGTACAATATACTGCAAGTCCTCAAATACACGTACGGTAATCTATATACACAAAAATACATATACATCTCGATGAATAGCAAGGCTAGTGGGGGCAAACCCGTCAGCAGGGCGCTCTGAGATCGGTGTGTGATACGGGGTGGTGTATCCGTGTGGTGCGTGGTGCATGGTGCGTTCTGCGATTTGTCAAACGTCGGCTTCGATGGTGTCGTAGTGCATGCGGATGGAGTGCTCGGAGGGACCACCGGAGCTCGCCGAAACGCCGTTGCTCGTTGTCAGCTCGAGACCTGACGATGGGTGAGAGATCAAAGATCAAATACGGCAATGGAAGCTATTTTGAATATTTGATATACGAGCGGAGATATTATTGGGAGAAATATCCCCATAAAACCTTTTCCTCGAGTCGTGAAACATATTGCGTTGCCCGACAGAAACATAGACTATGTTTTAGACTATGTTGCACAGTTTTTGTTATCACAGATAAAATCATACTCAGAGAAACGTTATGGTATTAGCAAAGATTATTCACTAACTCTTCCGCTCCGTCAGTGTGGGCATCCGCGTGAACGTTGATGACTTCTTCCGTGGCGAGACGAACCGCGACTCGGAGTAGGTGGAGGAGTAGGAGGTGAGGGAGTTACCCTCGGAGTAGCAGACCTCGTCGTCTTCCTGTGGAGATAAAATATGAAAGATCAAATCCCACTATTTTTTGAGCGCTTTCAGAATAGTTTGATGCCTTTCCGAGGTCACTCCCTCCTTCTCTCCTCCTCCCCCTTCTAATGAATGAGGAGTAGGTGGATGAGTAGGAAGTGAGGGAGTTGCCTCTTCCTGAGGAGATGAAAGATGAAAGATCAAAGATCAAATCACGTTATTTATAATTATCGCCAAGAGCAGTTGCACTACAATTACTACTCCCATCCTCCTTCCCGCTCTAATGAATGAGGAAAAGGTGAAGAGTTCAAATATGCTTCATCGCTTGATCAAATCTAAATGGATTCTCGTCTTCTCAATATCGCTTGATTACGTTTTCGAAAAAAACTCATATCCTTGTTTGCAATTATTGAATCCATTTCAGGCGACAAGTTGGTCAGATGAAGGATTTAGGTACACAATCTTTCCGGCGAACCTCAATGATCGTGGTCGGCCTGGGCGTCTTTCCATTTCGCACACTCTCTCACCGGCTAGAGATGCGAGAGAGTGTGTGAAATGAAGAGACAGCGACCAGTATTTCGGAAAAAAAAGTGAAACCTCAATGATCGTGGTGGGCATGGGCGTCTCCGCGTCCTTCGCCGCCACCTTGCCCAGTCGTTTTTGGACTGAAATTGCATTTTTTTTCAAGTGAATATACTAGGAAACTACTTAGGCTTTGCTAAGTAGTGCTTGTTAGGGCACTAATGAATGAAAAGAGTCTTACCGTCCAGCGATGCGAACACGGCAGGTTCTGTTTGCCGGCGTTGTCTGGAATAGATTTGTCACTAGGAACACTGATCAATACTACAAGACTAGCATGAAGCTTGACGCTCAGGATCTGTCGGTCTGTGCAGGAGAGCCGGAAACTCAGGCAAAAGGCCCAAAAATGGATACCTCGTAACCCTCGAAGTCAACACTCCACTCTTGTTCTTGCCTAGCTCGACGAAGGAGTGCGGCCGGGACTTGCGGTTCCTGCAATTCACGATACTCATGGAAGTCGGAACCGGCGCATGCTCTCATGTTTGTTCACGACAAAGTACTCGTTGACCTTCCGTACACTCTAGTTGTGACTCCAACGTTTGTGCCTATGTTGGTAAGCAGTGCAAGCAGCTTGCAATGGACATGACAATCTTTGTTATAGTTTCATATCTATCAACGATACCACTCACCCGCTCGTGGTTTTGTCACGCGTTACTTCGCTGAAAATTCGAAATTCAATTCGATTCGAAAAAAGCAAGCGCTTGTCGAAAAACTGACAGGCGACGAGTAGGAAGCGTCGTCCACACTACACTCACTTTCCGTGCCTGCTCATCTTCAGGTTCAAGCCGTCAGGAGGAGGTCGAATGAAGGGCAGCAGGCGGTGAGCGAGTGTCCATACTGGAATATTGATTGGGATATCGATTCGTTCTTCCTACAGAATATATTGATTTTAATTTTGGCAGCAATCGTTCTCGCAGTACAATCAGAAGTGTGCAAGAGTATTTCTTCTACACGTGAAACGTAACCTGATAGCATGAATCGTTGTATGTCCCGATTGGGTCATTGATCATCGGCACACCACGGCGCTTTTCCGAAACGTCGCCTATCAATAAATCGACAACTCACGCGGCAGCATCATCCTCTGGGCGCTCTTCTTGAACTCCTTCACCAATACGTTCAGTGCTCATGGGCAACCCCGCGGCGTTACACCACACCAAGGCGCCTTTTAAGAAACGTTACCTATCAAAAAAAACTCACGCGGCAGCATCATCCTCTGGGCGCTCTTCTTGAACTCCTTCACCGTGAATGAATAGATGATCGGGTTGAGCATCGAGTTGCAGTATCCTGAACATTTAGCATATCTAAGTAATTGTTTGGGGTTTTTGACCACGGAATATAAGCACGTATTGAAATATTATTCCGTGAGGGCGTTTCTCTTATTGTTGAAACACAATCCTTTGGCTTCGCAAAATGCTGTGATTTCTTACACGATACAAATAAATACTTGAAACAAGCCTTACCTAACCACGAAGCAACATCAATCGCCATCGCCGGTATACAGGAGCACTTGAAGTCTACAATTTAAATTATTGAATGATTTTAGAAAATACAAAATCAATAGAACCCTACTCGTTAAATATAAGCTGAAGAAGGGCAGCCAGCAGAAGAGGAACGAGCACGAGACAACTCCTGAAAAATGTGTACATGGTGCATTCCGCACGACGACGTTTCCAATTCGTCGCCTGTCGAAAAAGCGACAGGCGATGTTTACCAATCGTCGCACTCACCCAGCGTTTTGGCGATTCGTTCGTGTGTGCGCAACACGCGCCGTTGATGCTCGACCATCCCGTTCTTGCGCCCGAAGTGCACCCGTAGTGTGGTCTACAAAAGGGTGGTGTGATTTCCGAATTGTCGCCTGTCAAAAATTCAACAACGCACCTGCTGACTGATGGTGTTCGTAAGGAAGTTCATGTTGTGCCCGAGAATCATCAGGAACCCTCGGTCCAGTGCCTTCTGACGCTTCCTGCAAGCCGTGGTGTGGTTGGTGGAGTGATTTACTAAACATCGCCAGCCAAAATCTGACCGTGCAAGATTGTATATTCGCCAGTACAGACTGAGCGTGACCGAGGCCGGTAGAAAGAACGCGAGCACCACCGAGTGCGCCAGGTACCGTATCTGATCGCCCGCGAAGCACTTGCTGCTACCCTGAAACGGTGCGTAGTGTGGTGCGTGGTGTGGTGCGTGGTGCGATTTCCAAAAGGTCGCCTGGTCAAAAATGGTACCGTTACGTTGTCGGATCGGATGGTGAGGTCGTTCCACTTCCACGTCGCCAGCGGGATGCTTATTGAGAACGACCAGATGATGATCATCACCAGGATCACCTGAGATTGATCTTTGATCTTTGATCTCTCAACTTTGATCTTTGATCTCTGACTCACCCTCGACTTGGTGACGATGCTCTTGTACCGCAGCGGCCTCGTCACAGCCATGTACCGATCCACAGAGATGACGCAAATCGTCACCTGCATCGATTTTTGAACAGGCGCCCTTTGGTAAACCACGCCGCATTAAATGCACCACACTTACCACACTGCAGGTGCAGAAGGTGACGTCGGCTGCGACCCAGAGGTGACAGAGGAAGTCCCCGAAGATCCACTGTCTGGAAATTGGAATGCTCAACCTCCATTGAAATTTCGCGTCTACACATTTCCGAACATTTCCTAATAGCTTGCGAGAAGCCTTTTCATTTAGGGAATCACTGATGTTCAACAGCTCCATTGCCCGGTGAGGTGTAATAGCTTATTGAAGCAGAATGATTATTCCGAGGAGGGCAGAGACAGAAATCAAGTAAAACTCACTGATAGATGAGATGGAATGCTCCCAGTGGCAGGACAATCACTCCAACCAAGAAATCGGTCAACCCGAGGTTCCACACGAGTAGGGTGGTGTTGGTGCGACCGACTCGGGCCTGAAATTACATTAATTAATTATCTTTTTTATTAGTACATTTAAATAAAGTTAGCGATGAAAATATTGTTAGCTTATTGCCCAACTGATATCAGTAATAATGGTTTCGATCAAAATATAAGCGAATCTTGAAGCACAAGAGTGAAATCAGAAATAAGGGGTGAACAGGGTTGGGAATTTTACGGTCTCTGATTTATCAATGCTTTCTCCGCGATCAGACAAAACGAAAAGTGAGAGACCGTGGAGGCGAAAAAAGCAAAAATGCAAACCTTGAAGCACAACACGAGCAGATTACCGAAGATGGTCATGAGGATGATGATCGAGGCTGGAATTTACGGATTTTGGAGTTTGATCTTTGATCTCTGATCTCTGATTTCTAATCGCGAGAAAGGACTGTCTCAGCAAAAGTCCGATCTCTCTTTCTGCATTCGACATGCCATTCTCAGTGAACGTTGTGCATTTGTGTAGTTTCTTTCTTTTTTTCAGGATTGTTCAAGAATTTTCTCATCCATCGCAACAATTCCGGCGATTGTGGAATTCCCCGTCGGATATTCCCTGTTCCTGTGAACTCCACAAGTTCCAAAATTCATCACTTCATCATGAAAACGGAGAACAACTTACCGGGAAGGGACAGCATCCCAGAGACCAGCGTGATAGTTGCCTGAAAAATCTTATTTGAATTATTCGTTTCCTTTGCTTCGTTTGTTTCGTGGATTCCGATTCTCGCACCATGTGCCATGGCGGACTCTTTGGTTGAATGTTGAGGGCGCAAATCTAATTTACACCTCGCCACCTCGTGCGCCCTTTGCACAGTTGAGCAAAGAGCATCATCTTTCTCCGACTCTCTCCATTTCGCACGCTCTCTCTCGCCCCCTGTAACTATTTATCCCCGAGAATACGAAAGAAATAGCATGCCAGATGACGAAAGGCCAAGGATTTCATTCTGGCGGGTTAGGCAGAACGAGAGAGCGCGGGAATTGGAGAGGGCCAGACAAAATAGGTGAAATCCGGCCCTCCCTCTCACGAGTCAAGCCTCGTTTCCGGCCTGTGAACTTTGAGATTCTCATGGAAATGAATATCCGGGCCCGGAATTTAGAATCAAGATGGAGTCTGTGAACCTTCTCTATCTCAACATTCCCATGGAGCTCAGAGTTTCGGGAAATTAATACGTCGACCTGTGGTTCCGGAAGTTCAGTCTAACTCTCAGGACCGTCTGATTCAACTCTAGAGCAAAAACGAATTGTCACCTTGTGAACTTTGCCGATAGTCCTCATTCAATGACAAGTTTCCACTCTCTGAAACATCTGATGCGGGGATAGCATGCGTAACGAGGCACTGGTGCAATGTTGCGGGTGTTACGCACGGGAGAGGAGGAAGAGAAGATTTCTGGAGTCTATGGGAACTAGCGCGGACGAGACTAGGATCACGCGATTTTCGAAAAATTTTGCTTCCGCTTTCTCGGTTTGATCTCGAAAGAATTTTGCTCCAAAAATTCAATCAAAACGCTGTTGTTTTTGCATTATTTGTGTGATTGCTACTCGATTTTCAATCAACTAGTTTTCTGCTAACCAAAGGAAACTAATTGTAAATATTATCAAAGAGAACGTGATGAGCTCATTAGCGAAAATTCGAGTTTTAGTAGAAAAACAACACTAAACACCAAGACTGAACTTTTCATCGCCCGCTCTAGAACTCGTGATTTTGCGTTGCAAGTGCGAGGGAAAAGCAGAGATTTTGTTCCCATCAAAATTCAATTTGAGAGACAACGAATTCGCACTGAAGGAGGAAGGACAGAGGATGCTAGCGCACTCGATGTTGCCAGATAGGTATTTCCAGATGCAGACGGAATTGTGAAAAACCATGTCAAATCATTGTTTATGATTTTACCGACAATGAGGTCAGATTAGGACAGAAGCAAAGGAGGAAGGACAGAGGTGCTAGCGCGATCCATTTTTCTACCTCTGACATAGCAAAAGATGATCCAAAAGAGCATTTGGGAGAAACCAGTGAAATCATTCTTCCGTCAAATTCTACGAAGATTAGTGTTGTACGAGAGATCGCGAATAACGCTGGAACGAACCACACGAATGGCGATACAAAAGAACGTACCGTATTGTTACAAGTTGCGCAATCTCGCGGTCTCTGTGCGGTCGTGTTTTCGACCTCATCGACCACCAGTGGGCTCACCACTGAAAAGTGTATATTTTCGTGTTTTTTTTTTTGCTTGAAACAGCTGTTCCGGTAACTCAAAATCCAATGAAGTGGTTCTGTATAAAGAAGTAGTTTCCAATTTAAACTTTTTTTCAAAAATTTCTTTAGGAGTGATCGAGAGTCAGGCAGCAGCCGAAGAGTCGAACTCACTCTCGATCGGAATCGTCATCATCGTGTCCTCCACAGCGGCCGATCAGGAACGGAGACCCATCGTCGCTAAACGGCGTTAGATTGGGACTGTCTGTTTTACGCTACAATAGAAACGCGGAAATGCGAACAAGTAGAAGGACTAGAGAGAAAATGAGGTGAAAATCTAATTAGCGAGGACTAGAGAGGCGAGGGAGGGTCGGGAAGTGCATTGTCCTGAGGAGGAATGGGTCAACAACGCAACTAGGAGCTCTAATGCAGTCAGAAAAACGAAAAAGGCACTCAGGTAAAGGATGCGGCACTTCTTTAGCTTCCCGGATGGGTGGTCGGGCAAGGATAGATGTTAGGCACTTTTCCGGGGAACTAGAACCTGGGCTGCGTGCTCATTCGAACGATGTAGATGGTCGAGTAAGAGCAAAGAATAGGGGATGTGCGGATTCAGAAATCTTCGCGCCAGACAATCAAAGGCCTTCAAGAGAGCCCTCGAAAATTCACAAAGTGAACTCGCCACGACCAAATCAAATGAGCAACTTGCGAACAATCGAATGAAGCAACGGGGTAGCATAAAAGAACTTCTCTCGACAAGTCTTCGAGAGAGGGAGGAAACCACAGTAGGACGGGTGATAGAAAGATGAAACGCGAAATATATGTGAAACAATATCGAAATTTACGCATTTCTTTGGAACTCGGTATAGTCCTTTTCACAGTGAGCCCGCGTAAAAAACCGAATGTCATAACCAGCCAAGACCGAAAAAATAACTACACAATAACAAGAGGCGCTTGTCGAAAAATATTTGGGACGGTTTGGAATAGAGCAATGAAAAGTGGTCCAATGAAATTTGAGTGAAGTTTTTACTGTGCAGAAGCATCAAAGTAGTCCCTCGTGTTATCGAAAATATTCGAGGATGGGTGGGGAGAAGAAATTCGATGAGCCCTGAGGAGCGAGATTTCCTTTACGGAACACAAACAAAGCAGAGTTTCGGTGCGCAGCAGATGTGGTCCTGACCAGATGGATGAAAACTATTGCAAAAGAGTAGCAGAAACTGTCCAGTTTTTCGGATTTTCGAATATCGAGGTTGATGAAATGACAAAAGGGGCCAGATTGAGAGCGAAAAAAGTATGAATAAGGTGATCTTTTGAAATATGAGATCTAAGCCTCCCATTTAGCAGCTATTTTCAAACAAAGAGCCCTACTTGGATGAGCCACGAGGGCGAGATTTGGACAATAAAAACAAAGCGCCTATTCAGTGGGTGGAAACGCGTGGCCACCTTGGCTTAGTGGCAGAGCGTCGCTCTCGTAAAGCGAAGGTCGCAGGTTCGATTCCTGCAGGTGGCAATGTTTTTGCAGGGCGGGCCTTACAGTGCTCGCTATTAGAAAAGGGGAATTTTATTTAGAGGTTTGTATGGCTAGAGGTTAGGGTAAACTTGATGAACTGTTTGAAGTTGTAAAACCAGTGAAAGTTGAACCACAACAACATTTCCCCAATCACGAGTGAGAGTTGAACGGGACTAGAAGGCTCTCACGGCAAACTCTGCGAGTGAGAAGAAGGAATCTGCGCAGCGAGGAATGAGTGAGAGCGCGCGCTTTTTTCCTCTCTTCTCTTTGAGCTCCAGCGCGAGAATGGAGAATGAGGGGCAGTCGAAGGAAAGTTTGAAGGAATGCGGATTGAAACAAATTGGATCGATAGGGAAATCCGATGATTTTCATCACGTTGAAAAGACAGAGGAAATCGGAAGGAATGTGAATTGTATCGATAGGGATGACAAGAACAGTTAAGTTGTTGAAAACTACTACTGGAAAGCATGTGAAGGAGCGAAACTGCGTTGGATCGATTCGGTAGAGATTCGAAACGAAGATCCCCTATGAAGCAGTGGCAAATGAGCTTCAATGCCAGGAAACTCATGCTGATTGCACCATTGATCTGCTCATTCGTGGAAAATCGCAAAACTATCAGTAAGAAGAACGTGAAAACCCAGTAAATCGAGGACAATTGAGGAAAATGAAGAGGCAAACAAGTTCGTTATAAAAAATATGGAAAAGCTCTCACGGGTATCAAAAATGGAGGAAAAGAGCGCAAAGATCGATGTTTTTGAACGCCTCAGAGATGGGAGAATGGGGTGTTGTGAAGAACGAAATGTGGGATAGGGAGCATGCCTGAACATTTCGCAGGTTCCGAAGTTCACGCTTCTCCGACTATTCACTATTCATTCCAAGACTATTCACTTGACGGCCTTCAAGTTTTGAAAACGCGCTCCTAAAGAAGGACCAGGTCACACCTTTCCCACTGTCACACAATTGCGAGCGAAACGACATTTTTGCTAATGTGCAATATTATCAGATAAGATAACGCAAGCAGAAAATGACGCTCAATGTACAATCTGCATGACACTTTTGCCTGATTTGCAATAAACTACGTGAGCTATGTGGTAGAGAAGGTAAGCAGCAGGTGTAATAGCTTGATATACATCAAGATATGCTATTGAATGCAAGACTTCCCGATACGAAACACAATGTGAGGTGGACGCGTGTTTTCTAATAAAGATTTTAAGAATCAAAAAGAGGTCTAGCCCCCATAGAATTCGTTCATAAATCTCGCGTAGTAAGCCAAAGTCGACGGTGAATTATTACTTCAGAAACAGAGTCAAACGTTCAAGTGCAATAGAGAAGCACCAAACATCTTTCGGAAAATAATAATTTCAAATGGGAAACAGGCAACATTTTCTGAAACAACGGTTAAAAATCAATAAATCCCTTGACACAGTTGCGATTCAGGGGCTCCAAACATCCCGCGGATAAAAAGAAGACGGGACCCATCGTCCTCGAAACTTTCCGGTGAATTCGCGAGTGCTGATGCATTCAATCGGGTTTTGTGCCGCGCTCTCTCCATTTTGCCTGCTCTCTAACCTGCTCTGACTGAACCAAATACTGCGCTGAATCTCTTCATCTGTCTGGCGAATCATCGTTAGACGAGGCGAGATAGCACGGGAAAGTGAGAGAGCGCGAACCGGTCGGCGGAAGGAGATAGTGGAGTTTGGAATGAATGCGCGATCGTGTGATTTCAGTGCGCGGCTGAATGGAGAAGTGGGGATGACGATAGGATGAGGGGAAGGAGGAATCTGCTGGATAGGAAAAGAGAGAAGGGACTCAAAGGTCTCATTTGCAGCATTTGACAGATCTCTGGCGTTGGTTTTGTAGGTCACTCAAAGGTCTCGCAACATTTTGCAGCATTTTTCGCATGAAGATCTTTGCTTTGGCTTTTAAGGTCACAGTATTTCAGTGTTGTGCCCATCAACAGATGGATAGAAAAGTGAAGATGAGGGCATGGGAAGTCTAGGAAAGGAGGAGAGGAGCAGAGAAACTCAATTGTCTCAGTTCGAGACGATTTTCGCATGAAGATCTTCGAAATTGAAGTTCATCAGATTTTGAGTGATATTTCCAACAACAAGATCTGTCTCGAAGTGAAGAAAAAGAAGGCAGGGCCTCTGCCTCACGGCTTTTGCAGCGATTCGCGCAAGAGTATGAAGGAATCAAGACTGATCTACGGTTGAGGGGTTGTCAAAGGAATCTGATAAGTTGCTAGATTCTTGAGGAAAACACAGTTGCTTCATTGAATGAACAGCTCCTGACCAGTGAAACCAGTGACCTGACCATCGAGAGGGGACCGGCTCCCTCCGAATGCGGAGTGAGGAAT
The DNA here is from genome assembly GCA_900490845.1 of Pristionchus japonicus. Lineage (NCBI taxonomy): Eukaryota > Metazoa > Nematoda > Chromadorea > Rhabditida > Neodiplogasteridae > Pristionchus > Pristionchus japonicus. Next base: position 410,265 of record LS505714.1, on the reverse strand, counting down.
GAGAGGGGAAAATGATGCGGAATTGCGGAATGAATTCCGCATAGACAACTCTACTGACCACAAAACAAGTAGGCGACAATCGAAAGCTAGGGGCAACTTTCTCTGCGCGTTGCTTCATTCGATTGTTCGCAAGTTGCTCAAGGCGACAATCGAAAGCACGTGAAGGAGCGATACATCCAGAACCCAACATCTTCGCAGAAATGCTGCCCTCCACACTCATTAGGCCTCTATTAGAGCATCCGCCAACTCTAGATATATCATCTGCTCCCTCCCTGGTCCGAGAGCACCAAATAGCGTGTAACGGAGGGAGAATCAGAACCAATTCCAGCGTCAGGCCGCGAACTTTGGTGAGCATAGTGAAACTCTCACTTCCTCACAAATGCTTGATTCTCTGGCGGACGAGAGAGCAGGCGAAATTGAGAGAGCGCGAGAAATGTTTAGACGACTAAATCGCACGCGAATTGGCAATCGGAGGTTCACGAAACACGTCAAAACGAAATTTGGGCAAGAGATGAAGTCAACGAGAGGTCCCCCCTTCTCTCATTTCCCTCCTTATTCCTCTCCTCCCTCTCTGAGTGAATAATCTCCATTCTTCTTCTCCTTCTTCTCTTCCTCTGCTCACCGCCGCACTTGGAAATTCAGTTAGCGACCCTTTTTGAGGCCGTGTCAAGAAAGATGGAGAGCTGTGAAGAGGTTTGCGGAAATTCTCGCCGTTTCGGCGGTCACTAACCCTCCTTGACGGCCTAGAGAGCGGTCGGTTCGAAGAGAGCCGGCGAGTTTCGAGGGCACAGATGTGAAGAAAGGGGGCGGGGCTTCGAAAAAAAAAGAGAAAGCAGTGATGAGCTAGCGTGACAACTCTCAGGGTGCGCCGCTGGGAAAGGGAACAATAAGTTTTGGAAGAGTGCTGGTGGAAAATAGGCAACATGTGAGCTAAAAGGACACGTTTTTGCAGATTTTCAATCGGTTTTCTGCTGTCTAGGACTGATGTGTAGCACTCTAATGAAGGGTGCTGAGTAAAGTTAATGATCAATGGCCGCAGGTAGGATACAAAGTAATGAACGAAACTGATACAAATCTGCACAATCCCAAGCAAAAGCAGTAACTGTATTGTATTTTGTATCGTACATTGGAGGTGGCGATGAAATCAGAATATCGCCTTCATTATTTTGCAAAAATCCAGCAAGTTTGTAGCGTTTGGCAGCAATATTCCATGATATGAATAGTGAACAAATGAAGTTAGATTCTGAAAACAGCCAAAACAGCCTTCTATGCAAGATAATAGCGCTATCACGCCTTCACCTCAAGCCTAGCAACACTTCTCAAAGCCGAAATAAAAATTATGAAAAAACAAAGGAAGTTGGTTTCTGGAGATGCGAAACCACGCGCAACCAGCGAAATCCGAGCATTTCTCCGTTGCGGTGTGAAATGGAGGAGAGAGGAGGAGGAGAAACAAAGAGAGAAGAGAAGAGAGGGAAGGACAGAAAACTCGCGCATGCGAGTCAGAGGATGTTCGCTATTGATGTTTCGAAAAGCTGAATGATGATGCAATTTCGAGAACAAATCAAAAACAATGGCGAATGATTATAACACAAATAGCTCTGTGATCGTTTTCTCAACTTCTCAGAATCTTTCCATCTCGAGGAAATCGAACAGAAGACAAATGGGAATAGGAAACACGCCAGAAAGGATCAAACAATACTGATGTTGAGTAGATAAAAGCGCTTCCGGAATAATTAGCCATAAGTTCCTGCAGTAGAGAAGTTCCTAGTTGGCTTGTGAAGGCAAAAAAGGCTTGCTAAGTTAAGTTGAAGGTGAAATGGCGAATAATCAAGAAGCATCGTCTATCTTTCGAATGTTTCCAAGAGCTCAAAACAGAGAAAATCATCAACTGTCTCCAGGAGTCTCTCAATTTTCTGTGCTTCTCGCTGATCAAAGAGGCGAGAAAGTGTGTGAAATGGATATCGCCAGGACTGGGTATGCGAAATGAAGCGATTGCTCTCCTCACTCTACACACTATCTCGCCTCTCTGACCGGTGAGAGAGTGTACGAAATAGAGAGAGTCAAGAATCCACAACAGTCGCTAATTGGCAACGCAAGTGGTTGGCGGGTGTCAAAAAGCCGTCGTCGTCGAAAACATCAAAACGAAGCGAAAATAAACACTTGAGAGTCGAGAAAAAGAGCAAAGATCCCGCACCTAATGAGAAAATCACGGGGCCAGAATTCATTAGGGTCAAGTCGAGTCTAGGTGAGGGCTTGCAGGTTGCAAGAGAATTTTACGACAGCAGTTTCTAGATGATAAAAGGCGTCTAAAGCCTTTAGACTAAAGGTAAGTATAAGTGGGAAAGTAGAACTGAAACAATGAAATAGCGTTGAAGTAGAGGTGAGAATAGGCACAATATTGTTGCGAAGAAGAGTCCTTCACGTGTTCATCGTCCCCAGGGATGAAACATATTCCATAGAACACTCCATTCCATCTCTTCGGACACTCTTCGAAAGCCCAATGGTGTTGTCTCGTCTCAACATTAACCAGAGACTTTGCCGGACAGGCAGAGCGAGAGAGCGTGTGAAACGGAGAGAGACAGAGAGGACAGAGAGACAGGACCCATTCGGAGGACTATCCTATTAGCACTAGAGAGAGGAGGCTCCCTTTGCGACGCGCCTCTCTAGAGTTTACAGGATTTTTCGAAAGGGGAAGGAAGGAGAGAACATGGGAAGTATACGTGAAAGGGCGTCAGTGAGAGGGGCAGGATAGAATGGAGGGAGATTGGTGTATTTTCAACTTCTTCTTCACAGTAGCTGATGATTGTAGTCAAAAAAATGAACAGTGAATGATAGATGTCCATCCTTTTGAAATGCGGAAAGAACTGTCGCCGCAATCTTTCCGATAATCGGTCACTCGCACCGAACTGGCTTTGAAAAACAATGAATTTTCGCACTAAAAGGCTCGAGAACCGTTTGATCTCTTCTCGTCTCTTCATTGAGCACTCTATCTTGTTCTGTCTAACTATCGAGACTATTGGCGGAGTGGAGATTTTGGATGACCATCGCAGAGACTGTTCTGCTCGTTTCACATACTCTCTCACAGGTCAGAGAGGCGAAATAGCACGAGAAATGAGGAGAGCAGCCTCTTCTTTTGGCTTCTCTAGTGCAGATTCACGTGAAAACAGAGCAATTAAAGAGAAGGAGAAGATTCTCCAAATGCGCAGTGAGCTCATGGCATATTAATTGGCTCCGAGAACTAAGAAGAAAGTCTTTCCATTTTGCACGATCTCTCGCCTGTTAGAGCAGGCGAGAGAGCAGGTGAAAGTGAGAGAGGCAGAGAAGCGGAAGGGAAAAGGAAGGGATTGCAATGAGCGAGAAGTGTCACAACTTCCTGTTGCAAACAATGCGAAATGGACTTGGAAAAAGGAGGTAAGGAATTCACGTTCCAAACAAGCAAATGTAAACTAGCCTCTGAACATTGCCCTAATAGGTAAACTGATGGAAGAATGTATGGAAACCGAAAACAGACTGTTTTTTTTTAAATAAAAGCTTTGCTTACGTAAGTGCTGTGTTCGATAATCGGCTAGATGGGAAAATGTCTACGTGCACCCCAACAGACGAGACTATATCTCACAGCTTTCCCATGCTAAAGCCGATCAGACACCTCGACCGCATGCAACGACGTAATACTATCCCAGCGATATGAGTGCACTTCACAGGAATTTTAGCTCCTGTCGCCGGTCTCCGTTGCAGTTTCCAAGTATTCATGTAGTATAGTGAATTCATTGTACAGTGAATTTCTACAGAGTTGTAGCTCCAACGTATAGGATTGACCGTCACGATTCCCTGTTCATGTAGGGACTACAAAGAAGTTCAGCTCCATCCTAATAGATTGTCCATCACAGTTCCCCCTTTTCTTGCAGGAATGTCTTTGAGCTTATCAGAAGTTTCGCTCCAGTCTTTATCGATTGATTGCTTTTGGGGGAATAATTGCAAATGTAGACGGAATATACGAGCAGTCAATTGATTGAGTGCCAGGAATGAGAAGAGACGAGTTGAGTCTGCAAATTGATTCCTGTAAATATAATATTTAAATGTTGGGCCAAATTGTAGCCAGAAAGGCAACAAAAGCATAGCAAAAACAGGGTAAATTTCAATCCATGTTAGCATCACTGATCGGGAACGAGGAAGTGAGAACGGTGAAAGCCTAGTCCGCTGCAGTCACCTTGCCAGTGCCAAACTGTTACGGTCTCTCTCGTTCCCATGCTCTCTAGCGTTGTCTGACCGGCGAGAGAGCATTATGCAATGAGAGACCGTAAACATTAGAGTTCGAAATACGGGTCGCCGTCTCTTCATTTCACATACTCTCTCGTCTCTCTGACCGGCGAGAGAGTGTGTGAAATGAAGAGACGGCGACCCGTATTTCGAACTCTAGTAAAAACCTAGATCATCGCCATGGCGGCCACTCCGCCGTTGTTGTTGTCCTGCTCGAAGTGCATGAAGTCCTGCAACGACAGTTTTGGATTACGGTAGTCCGTTATCGATTTCTTGATTGGTTACGGTAGTCAATTGTCGATCCACGTCTACAGTATCTTCGACAGCGATGGTTACGGAAAGTCAGTTATCGATCCACGCCTACCGTATCCCTCAGTCATCGATCAACTCACGATGAAGAAGGCGGCGCCGACGATCACGGCCTTGTGCAGGACGGGCATCGTCGGAGGGACTGCGAAAATCGATAATCGATAATTGATTACCGTAATCGATCGATTACCGTAGCCTACGGTATCCAACTACCGTAACTCACACGACACTCCGAACGTGCCAGCGCGTCAAATCGATAATCGATACCGTACTCGATTACCATATCCTACAGTATCCAATCTACCGTAACTCACACGACACTCCGAACGCGTCAGCCTTGGTGAACGCCTCCTTGAGCACGCCGCCCCATCGCTTGCGAATCTCGCCGATCTTGACGCCGTCCGCGTGCACCTGAAGGGCGTCAGTGCAATAAGGTTAGTGATCAAAGATCAAAGATCAGAGATCAGAGATCAAAGATCAGAGATCAAACCTCGAAGCACTTGTCGCAGCACGAGCTCATCATGCAGCAGTCGGGGCCCTCGATGTTGAAGATGATCTGAAGAGGCCAAAGATCAAAGATCAAAGATCAAACTACAGGCTACAAAGATCAACTCACCGCTCCGCTGGCGTCCTTCGCGTAGTATCTGGGGTGGCAGCAGCCCCACTCCTGGTGCACCGAACCGACCTGAGGGAATAGAGATCAGGGACCAGAGATCAAAGATCAAAGATCAAAGAGCACTCACCAGATTGCCGGGCGGCGACTCGACGTACACCACCTCCTGGCAGCACGTGCAGCAAGCGCATCTGAAGAGATCAAAGATCAGCAAGCTGAAGGGGCGTGGCCAGTGATAGGGCAAGCAGGTATTCAAGCCATGGAAGAGATCAGAGTTCAAAGATCAAAGACCATCATCGACCTCACCCGTATGCGCAGCAGTTGTAGAAGCGTCGGATGGTCATCACTTCCTGCAAGGATGATCTTTGATCTTTGGAGTTTGATCTTTGATCTTTGAACCATCATAGTTGACAGATCAAAGATCAAACCTTGTTGAAGTTGTCGACGATGTGCAGGATGAAGGTTCTTCTCTGCTTGCAGCACTGCCGCTCGCAGCACTCCGACTCCTCGAAGGCGTGGTAGATCTGGAAAGATCAAAGATCAAGAGGGGCGGCGTCAGATGGGCGGGGCTTCAAAGTGGGCGGAGCTTCAACCTGCTGTCCGACGCCGTTGATGATGGCGTAGTGATTCTGTCCCTCCCAGCCGACCAGCACCTCCATAATCTCGATCGCCTGAAGAAAACAGCCCATTTTTCAGAAAAGGGGCGGAGCTTAGTCTCATTAATGATCCTACCGTACCCCACCCTTACCGTATACCTGGATGATCTGGATGCGATCGATAATGGCGAGGTACTCGAGACCGGGCGGGCAGCCGGCGAGATTCGTCGTCAGCGGCATCCAGTTCTCTGCGAGGGTGGTACGGTAGGTTACGGTAGGCTGAGAGGTTGGGATCGGGAACTGACTACATTGGGGTACGGTAGATTTAGAGTACGGTAGGAAGACGGTAGGTTCAGGCGGAGTGATCGAGGACTGACTAAATTGGTCGACTACGGTAGATTCAGAGCACGGTAGGTTACGGTAGGTTGTGGAGTGATCGAGGACTGACTACATTTGTCGACTACGGTAGTTCTCACTTGAGGTGCCTCGGGCGCCGGGTTGCTCTTGGCCGCGTTTGCTGTCGGAGCCGGTGTCCGTTCCGCCGGCCGGGCCGGACTTGGGCGAGGGGCCGCCGGGTTGCTGCACGATCGGGGGTCGATTGGCCATTTGGAGTGGAGAGGACAAGAGGAGTCGACCGAGGGAGAGGAGGGAGAGGGAGGAGAATGGGGAGCGAAGAGAGGAAAGAGAGGAATCAATTGTAATTTCGGCAATATTGGTGGATTGTAATGCAAATTTACGAAATTGAGAGATTTGGAAGGTTTATCAAATCACTCTGGAGGATGGGGATAAGGCAAAAATAAGTTGATTGAAGCTCACAGTAGTGAAAGAAATAGGGAAGAAGAGGAGGGCGATCTTTTTGAGACAGAACAGGAGCAAGACACAGGGGAGCAGGTGGGTGGCATGAGCAGATACAATTTCGGGAATTCGGGAATATTCATTAATGCTACTTATTGCTAGTAGGAACGATCAATGAATCATCGTGGTCGATTGATGGGACAAAGTACAATCTTCGTCCAAGAACAATTGACGAGGAAAATCGGACGATCACACAGCGTTCAGTCGGTAAAGAAGAAGCATCGAGAGAATACTCTGAGTCGACAAGGGGGCGGGAAAATTATAACGGAGCTAGAATATTAAGTTTGGAAGAAGTTTGAAACAGAACATCGAGTGGTCTGGTGTTGAGTGAGGAGACGAGGGGATAGAAAGGGGGTGAGGTCTTGATGGAACAAGAGAAGAAAGTGTTGCCGACTCTCAGAACAGCGCATCAAATAGGATCTCCAGTCCGACCGCATCGACTCTGTTGCCAACAGCGAACGAGAATTCCCAGTAAGGGTTCTCCTGAAATCCCTCTTTAATCATCACTATCTTGTGTTTTTACTACTCTGACTCCTAAGGTAGAGATGCGCTGCAAACCCAACAATGGATCAAAATGTAGAAAAAAATGAATCATACTTTGATAATTGTATCCTCAGTGTGCTCGATGGGCCTGAGCCAGTATCTAGAAGTGCGTAATATGTTATTTCGAAAGATTAAAAACAACTAACTCAATGTTCTCATCCGTGATCTTAACATGCACGATTCCCTCACGAGTGTAGAGCTGCTGAAAATCAGAGATTGAATTTCAATCTGAATGTAGTGTGGGTACCTCCTTGGTCTTCTTGACCTTCCTAGCCTTCTCCTTCTTCTCTCCTTTCATCTTCAGATCGCTCTTGATAACGGCAGGGACTTCCCTGCGAAGAAGGAACATCAGTAAGATGCTTGATTTCGCGAACTCACATCTGTTCTTTCTTCGCCTTCTTCTCTTCCTCGACCTTGACGATCTTCTTGACGGTCTTCTTCACTGAACGACGATGCTTCTTGACGACGGGAGGTCTGTAGTCGTCCTGAATCGATAAATGAGTACAGAATCTAAGACTACGGTAACCTACAGTAACCTACAGCAGTCTACGTTAGCTCACCTCGCTGTCGTCAAAGGAGGAAGAGGAAGACGAGTAGATGAGGGTACCACGGACCGGTTGATCGACCGGAACCGGAGAATCGATCTGAGATGCCTGAATGCATTCAAGTGAATCATAATAGAAACCAATTATGCACCTCATCCATTCCTGGAGACCATGAAGGCTCAGCATCGGTATCGCCAAGCGAAACTCCCTTTAGTTCCTCCTCCACCTTGTCAAGGGAATCCATTCTTCTGGGAGCGGAAGCCTTCCGTTTTTGGACCTGTGTGCAATAGACTTTGAACGTCAACTATTTGACTAATCACTTTCACTTATCTCACTCCTCTTTCCGCGTACTCTCTTGCGTAAAAAGCGGTCGATTTGCATAATAAGTGACTAGTCACATCGTCTAGATTGCAATTCTTAGTCTCTCCTGATCTCTCGCCTTTCTAATGGATGAGTTGCTTTCACCAACCTGGACAGCCTTCGGGAACCTCGGAGAGGCGAGTAGTGGCACTTCAGTCATCTCCGAAGCTCTCTTGAGAACATGAAGTTTGACAGGGACAAATCGGCTGTAGGGAAGTTCAGTAGACTTCTTGAGCAGAGAAAGGTTCGTAATGGGAAGAGTTGGCAACTCGAGAGCTCTCTTCAGAAGATAGAGAGATGGCTCGATGGGTAGAAGATCAGCGAACTCGATCTGGAAAAAAGCAATAACAAAGCAATAATAACAACAACGACATCAAAAAAACAAATCAATGTTGGTCACCTCTTTTGCGAGTTTGTTGGTGAGCTTATTGTGTGCTCTAGAGTTGCGAGGAGTCTTGGTCTTCTTGAGGGAAGCAGATAGACTGGTGCCGTTCTAAAAAAGCAAAAAGTTAGCCTCGTAGGGGGCTCGAACCCCTGACATTCAGATTAAAAGTCTGACGCTCTACCAACTGAGCTAACGAGGCTCTGCGTCTTTCAGCTAGAAACCGCTCTGTATTTCCGCATTTACAATTGTGCAACAAGATGACTCACTTCTTTCTTCCTCTTTGCTGAAACTGCTTTCTTTAGTGTAGGCGTCTTGAAGCTCAGCTTGCGAGGCGCGCGAACCTTCACCGGTTTGGGAGCATTTCTGAATTTATTTATTCATTTTCCTGAATAAAATCATTTATCACCTCTGGTGGTCCACATCCAATGCAGCCGGATTGGCCGGAAGACTCTCCTTTCCCGAGCCGGAACCTGCTCCGGTTCCGGATCCAGGGCCAGAGCCGGAAAGTGGTCCGACAAGATCAGCCAGTGCAGAGATCAGTGATGCATCGACGAGAGCCGGACGATAGGAGGTGACGCCATTCTCGGTAGTTGCCAGAATGACCTGGACGGTTGAGGGAGGAGGGCCGGAGCCGGGAGTGGATCCGGAGATCAGGCTCGTCTCAGAACCGGCTGTGGCTCCGGACGAGGGCTGGGCGGTCGTGAAGACAGGAGTGGCTTCAAGGGCCGGATCGCTCGATCCAACACCCGGCACAGTGAGGGGTCCAGAGCCGTCGTATAGATCGATTCCCGGCTCCTCCCAGACGAGTTCTCCTCCTTCTTCCAAGGCAGTCGAGGAGTCGGAATCGGATAAATCAGAGGCCTCTCCACTGGATGAATCGGGGCTGTGAGGAGTCTGGCCGAGAATCGAATTGATACTGAAGTCCAGGGAAGGGCCGGAGAGCATGCCAGAACCGGAGCTGTAACCAGAGCCGGAGCTGGGACCAGATCCGGAGCTGGGACCAGATCCGGAGCTGGGACCAGAGCCGGAGATGAGATCAGAGCCAGAACCGGCATCCACATTCAGGTCTCCCAGGTAGGCCATGGGCGACCCGGTCGACTCTCCCTGCAAGGTGCGCGTTTGTCGCAGGGCTCGACGCGTAAGTCGCGCACAGATCGCGTCGACTAGTGCCATAGTGGGAATTTGTACTAGACTGAGCCCAAAAGCGAGGGGTGTTCCATCCTTTGTTCTCTTTCCGGTGTTCGCTGATTTTTACGAGCGCTAGAGAGTGTGGAAATGGTGGAGAGACAGACAGGCAGAAATATACGAGAGATTATGCGAAAATGAGAGAGTGGAGATCGGTCCCTTCTCTCTTTTCTCAACGCTGATGATTCACACGCAGTTATGAGGGAAGATGAAGGAATGGAATAGTGGCAGAGAGATGGAAGGATTGCTAGAAGAGCACTATCTAGAGGGAGCAATGCTGCGGTTTTGCGGGACATTTTCTCTGCACAGTATTGAAGCGAATTTAGATTGCAAATATAATATTAGATGCATAAAGATTTCGCTGCTGGACGTTTCGGCCCATGGAGTCTGGCTTACCGAAAACGAATCCAAGGCAGGGAGCGAAGTAGGGAATGAGTTGTTGAAGGTTCCGTAGGTGCAGCCTGCAGTGAAAAAAGCCTACATCATCCACGGAAGAGGTCTAAAATACCTCCAATATCCATGAACGGAGGCTGGAAGAAGTTGTAGTTCACTGTGGCATTGTAGACATTGAACTGGTTGTTGAATTGGCTGCAAGTTGGTTCTGTTGATCTTTGATCTTTCAATCATTCATTCATTCACCAGTGACCATGAATCATCGAGAGCTTGCTGATTCACCCCTATTTTGATCGATAGAATCACTCAGTGAAACTCATTTCGCAATACTCTCTCGATCAAAACGAGTGGTCGATCGATCGATTCACGAATAAACTAACTTTGATCCGCCCATTTCTTCTCCCACTCGAGCTTCTCCACTCTGATCCCCAGCATCAAGGAAGCGACCATCAAAGGTCGATGCGGAGGATGAGTATGTGATGATCTGGAAATCAAAAGTAAAATCAATAATTCTGTGTAAAAATCACCTGATTGTCCGATATCGTCAAGGACTGGGTTAGAAGAGGCGGGAATGGATCGTTGATCGATGGAGGTATGGAACCTTCTAAAGTAGGATACAGTAGCCTAAGGTACGATAACTCTATTGATCTACCCGATTGATTGATTGCAAGGTGCTGGATGTTATCGTTGATCGGTGCAAGCTGTGCGGAGTCTGAAACACGGTTTTACGGAAGTCTTTGGTACTGTAAGACCTACCAGATGGATCGATGAGAAGAGGAGGGAACCGACCAGTGATAGATGGAGGTACTGTAGCATCTGCAATTTGGTTACTGCAACCTATACGTGACAGATACTGTAACTCCAGCGACCTACCCTGGGAACCGGCATGAAGAGCCGGGAAATGGTCCATGGCAGATGGAGGTACGGTCATATCTGCAATTCGGTTACTGTAGGTACCAAACCGAAACTACAGTGTCCTACCCGAACGTGGGTCGACTCCGTTCCACATTTTTGAATCCAAGTTGAGAATGAGCTAATCTGAGAGCGATAAATGATGAGGGAATCAGAGAAATGGCCACAGGCTGGTACAGTTAGGAAGAATGGGGCAAAAACGAGTGAATCAGCCAAGTTTTTCAGTGGTGGTTCATCGTGTAGAATGAGAAGAGACGAGATGGCTTATATACCCGACTGGAGGGAGGGGCGGAGCTGCTACACAACTTGATACTGAATCATGGGGCTTAGATGAGATGGAAGGGTAACATAGCCTAGCAACACAGGCACGAGTTCGAAGCCAACTCTCTTCATTTTTCACGCCCTCTGGTTTCTTTGACTGGCTGAACAGAGAGGGTGGGGACTTCCTCGCTTTCTGGCAGACTCTAGACCGAAACGAAAGGCAAGCCAGGCGGGGAATGAGAATGACAGGCCCTCCTAGGGATAGAGAACTCTAGGAATGAAGGTTGGCCAGAAACTGACGAAGTATCGAGGGTGTGCAATGGAGAAAGTCTTACTTTCCCCATTCTACCTACCAAAAACTCGTATGAATCATGTTACTTGAGGACCAAATGAACCCGAATTCTCGGCAAGATTCGTGAATTTATCGATGGATTGTTCCACAGAGGATCTCTATCAGTGTGCAATCGATAATCGAGCTACCGTAGTATTTAGTACCAGTCTTTATCGATTGGTTGCTTTTGGGGAGTAGTCGAAATGTGTATACGAAATCCACAAGTAGACGAATGATTGACTGCTGTGAGAAAAGCGAAGTTCGACCTGCAATTGGAGTACGGTATTTGAGCTCGCACCCTCACATTGCCGATCGATACCGTATCCAGATCGACTATTGATCGATACCGTATCCCCCTCTATCGATCTCACCTATGAACCGGGCACCATGCCGAGTAGTCCCTTGCCGCCCCTCTCGAAGTGCATGAAGTCCTGAAAGGAAAAAATTACGGTAGTCAGTTATGGATCGATATCGTATCCCTTTCAGTTACGGTGCATCACGATAGTCTATGATCTTTGATGATCGATGATCGATACCGTATCCTCGTCAGTTATCGATCGATGCCGTATTCTTTTCAGGCTACGGTATCGATCGATCGCAAACTTACGATGAATAGTGTGGCGGCGGCGAGTGCGGCCTTGTGCGTGACCTGCATCTGCGGAGGGACTGCAAAATCGATATTCGATACCGTATTCAATCGATTACCGTAGTCTACAGTAACCTACAGTAGTCTACAGTAGCCTATAATAGGCTGCAATATCCTTCCGTATCACACCGCATAGGGACTGGCCGAATAATTCCAGCACTGCACTTTAGACTATACCCCACATGCGTCAACTTGTGAAAGAAGTAGCTTTCCTAACAGTAACTCGCACGACGACTTGCACGACAAAGGCGTCAGCACTCTGACGCGTTTGGAGTGTCTATACACTCTGACGCGTTTGGAGTATCTATACACTCTGACGCGTTCGGAGTGTCTATAGCAACTCACACGACGCACCAAAAGCGTCAGCACTCTGACGCGTTTGGAGTGTCTATAGCAACTCACACGACACCGCGTACGTGTCAGCCTGCGTGCAGACACTCTTCCAGACGCCGGCCCACTTCCGGTGAATCTCGCCAATCTTGACGCCCTTGAAACCGTCCACGTGCACCTGGGAGGCAATCGATAATGCATCGTACTCAATCGATTACCCAAATCTAACGTAACGCCGAACACTTTTCGAAGAAGATCAAATTATATAGATCAAAGATCAAACTATAAAGGTACAAAGATCAAAGATCAATCTGGGTACCGTGAACTTCAGCTCTCTACACCAGCAGCAGCACACGTTCAGATTACGAGCGTCCCCGATAATTTTGCACAAGAAGGGCTTGAAGATTTGGAAGATGATCTGAGAAAAATTAGAGATCAAAGATCAAATATCAAAGACCAAAGATCAAAGGGAGCCGCGTACCGCTCCGCTGGCATCGATTGCGTGGTAGTAAGGCCGGGGAATGCATAAGATGCACTGCTGGCGAATCTCGACCATCTGGAAGAGGGCGGAGATCAGAGATCAAAGATCAAAGATCAAAGATCAGAGATCAAAGTTCAAAGCTCACATGGTTCCCGGGCGGCGCCTCGACCCTGATCTTGTCCTGGCAGCACTTGATGCAGGTGCAACTGAGATAATCGATAATTCAATCTACTACCGTAAGCTACAGTAATCAACCTACAGTAACTAGAGAAGATCGATAGCTACCGTAACCGACCGTACCCCAAGCAGAAGACTGTCAGGCACATGCGGCCCTCAAGCAGACAAGCCACGCAGTTGATCTCGCGCCGGATCGTCATCACTTCCTGCAAGTGATCTTTGAACTTTGATCTTTGAACTTTGATCTTTAATCTTTAATCTTTAATCTCTCACTCTTCCTGCGGTGTCGACGATGTGCATGATGAAGGAGCGGCGATACTTGCACACCGCCCGCTCGCAGCACTCCGACTCCTCGAAAGCGTAGTAGATCTGGAAAGATCAAAGATCAGAAGGGGCGGAGCCAAAAAGGGGACGGAGCCGACCTGCTTGCCCTCGGGGTTGAGGATGGAGTACGCGTTTTTGGTCTGAAAGCCGGTCACGACCTGGATCGCCTCCATCTCCTGTAAGAAAGTGATGAGTTTTGATGAAAAGGGGCGGAGCTTGTGACTACCGTATACCTGAACGACCGTGAATTTATCGATATTTGCGAAGAACTCGAGACCGGGCGGGCAGCCAGCGAGATTCGCCGTGAGACCTGCAGGGTACGGTAGGTTACGGTAGTGTGGTAGGTTGAGGATTGATCATGAACGGAGTATATTATGCGCAGCGCGGTAGGCGGAAGACAAGGTGAGTACAGCTATGGTAGCTCGGGAGTACGGTAGGTCGTACGGTGGGTCAGATAGAGAACAATCTCTCACCACTGCCGCCGATGCCCGTGGGTTGCTGCGTGATGATGGGCTGCTTGGGCTCCATTCCGAGTCGGGGAAAGGGGGGAGAAGAGACGAGTCGACCGAGGGGGAGGAGGGCAAGGGAGGCGAATGGAAGATGGACGGAGAAGTGAGAAATTGTTTACTTGAATATTCGCTGCATTTGAATAGATATTAATAAGTTGTTGTTGAGTTATTTCGCACGTACTCAGGCAAGGGAGAGGAGGGGAATAATTTCCGCACTCTTACATTGTGAATCAAAATACGGTTTGAGTTTGCGATGGAACCTGTTGATTCCTCTAGTGGTCAGTCAATTCTTTCAACTCGCAATCATTTTAAGTTTCTTGTGCTTACCGATCCAAAGTACGCGCGTGTATTCCTTTGAAGAGACGCCACGCTAGACAAAAGATTCTTTTTGTTTTTTTAAACTGTTGATTCGACTGTTGATCATCAAAAAGAGTAATTGAACAATGTCGATTTATCTATTGCGACTTTCACCGTTCGCCCTCGGTTCCATCTGTGGCTTCCTGCCTGAGGAATCCATTTTGCAGCTTCGACAGGTAAGTACAGCTGTTTCAATAGCCGAAACTTCTTCGGTTTCTGGTTGATCCGGGCAGCTCGGAATACTAGTCCTGAAGTGAAATGGCAAAACAAATAGTCAAATTATTTATTTCAGATGTCTAAACTGACTAACAATAACGTTTGCTTTATCGCCGGCGCTCGTCGAACTTTAATCGATTCTTTGTGGATATCAAGCACGGTATCCGATTTTCAATCTATTTTAGCAATTTATATATAGTTTCAGGCTGATAACTTCTACAATGTATCCTTCACGTTCTCTACGCGAAAGTACTCTTTCATGTGGAAACTCGCTTTGGTTGACGTCTTCAACAAACTTGATATGAGTTTATTCAAGTATATCAGGCAAAGCTTATACACGGCAAGTACCTTTCTACGTTATAGATATGTGGGTATAATACATGTTTCAGTATATGCAAATTTGTGCAACGCCAGATGAGGCAAAACGCATCCTTCAATTTATAAAGCCGTACAGCGTTCTGACAGAAATACGCGAACTTTTTATTGAAAATAAAATCAGGCTTGATGTACTTGGCGTTCTCTTTTCCTTGGTAGAAAAGAAATCGATAAATTATCTGTATACCGCGCAACACGAATATGATCTTCATAAATCAAAGGCAATCGATAAGTGATATTAGATAATTATTTACTTCATTTTGATAGTGTTATTATGATTGTTAGTGGCATCATTTGTGATATGACATTGCCCAAAACATTTCCCGTCCATCAGTATCAACTTTGGTACTCATAGATGCACTTTTTCAGCGATTCATGGCTTCATTTGCTTAGCAAAATTCGAGTTGGTCGTATTTCTGTGTATTTAGAACGGCCGCTGACCAAAGGTTTGCGCAATTATGCTTTCTGTGCACCTGACCGGGAATAAATTACAGAGTCAAGCGATTTTACATTCAATCTTGCCGGCACTACTGATTCCTTAACATTCCTGAATTGCGAAATTTCGTACATTCCTGTTATTGTTCGAGTATTTTCGAATAGGATATCCCATCGACTTTCTCTCAATTTCAAATTAAGTATACTTCTAGAAATAACACAAAAAGAAGTGGAGGACGTGCTACAAGTAAGATCCTTTCCAACACCCGAGTACTTTAATTAGCCAAATAGCGTACATTAATATAATCTATTTATTTCAGAAGTTTCATTGTTTGAATTTGAAAGCAACGCTTGGCAGCAATATTCCACCGCCAGTAATAGGCCGAATTGGAATGTACAACCTCACTGCGGATCAGGACGGCATGCTGCATATCAAGCACGTAGAAATTGATTGATTTGATATTTTTGATATTTTTTTATTTACAAATTGCATTGTTCCTTATTAATGATTCTTCATAAATACGATACTTTCCTTCCACGCCGCAATGTGTATCTGTGCTGTTCATATTAACTTCTGAATCACAATTCGCATGCTTCATTCATACCTTATTCTGAGTATGAATTACGGAAATATCAGCTCAGTCAACCAGAGACAAATACATTTTTATCGTTTGCTGAGCGGAAAAGTCAAATTGAAATCTCGCGCGTCTCGTTTCGAAGAAGGAGACGCCACGCTAGGTAAAATTTGGTTGCAAGACTGGCGTTTTTGAAGGTTTTTTCACACAACTCTTGCGCTCTGTTTTATTGATCGCATAAAAGAGATGCCGATCGACCTTCTAAATCTTCCTCCAAATGCTTTCTTCTCAATCTGCGATTTCTTATCGGAGAAGTCGGTTCTACAGCTAAGACAGGTATTTTGAAATTTATTTGGGTCAAATTGGAGTTCATTCATTCACAGGTCAACAGATCGACAAACGAACATGTTTGCTGTCTAGTCAGGTTCAGAATGACGTCTATAGAGAAGTTGACGGCCTCCAGTTTAGTAAGTATTTTCGAAATTCGCTATATTATTTAACGATTGTTCAAATATTTTTTTTTAGTCCGTCCACGAGTATAGAATCGACTTCGAAATTCCAAATCGAAGGCATTATTTTATGTGGAAGCTCTGCTTGCTTCACGTGATCAGACAAGTTGGATTGGACTTGTTCGAGGCATTTAGGATCCCAAATGATCCTAAGGTAAGCTTCCTCCTCCACATTTGCGAACATAGTATCTCATATTTTCAGCACATGGAAATTAATGTTTGCCCTGAGCACGCTGAAATAATAATGCAGCACTTGAAGCCTTTCGTTGCCCAAACGGAAATTCAAAAACTGTGGATTCATGGGCATGGAGGCTACAAAAACCTTGGAATTCTATCAGCCCTTCTTGAAGGGAAATCATTGGGAAATGTCCTTATCAGAAAACGTGATACAGAGAGCGATTCAGGGAATCCCGACTTGTTCGTTACTAATCTTATCCTTCTAATTTTTGCATGAATCTTGTAGTTCGCTTATCGAAGAATTTTTCTTTTTTTCAGTAAACCATGGCTTGCATTCTTTCAAAAAATTCGGGCAGATCAATTAAACGTCAATTATTTAGTTGACACGATCACCAAAGGTTGAAATCAATACATTCTAGCAATAATAGTAATTTCGAAAATAGACATATTTTAATTTCAGATTCTGTCGAATTTATCTTCAATGTTGCATGCATGTCAAAAATGTTGGTGTTCATATTCGGCGACCCTTCTCTGAAGATATTGCTGATCGTTCAAGAAATTTTCCTCCGGAGATGCGACACTCTATATTTGATACCTAATCCAAGTACAGGCCCATTCTGTGCAGATGTCGAGAAAATGATTGAGGTAAGAGATCGGAATTTTTGTTTTTTTGGCCAGAGCCTCTTTATGTACAACTCTGAGTTAGGAGTGAGACGGGGAATAAGACAAGTATAGATGAAGGCCGTGCCAAATTTATTATTCTTCAGTTTTTTCATCACCTGGAGAAGCCAGTAGTCCTCAATTCCTTCTCTGATTTGCGGCGCATGAAAATTCGGATTGGATCGCACTACGTCAGAGCGAATACCAACACAATGAAACTGTCGGTCAAGCATATCGACAGAGAAAACACATGGAATCCATAATGTATTGAAGTTTGATCATGTTCTCTAGTAAAAATATTCTTGTGCAGACGACAACGCATGAATATTGTTATGTAAAGATAAATTCTCCTGAAACTTTCCATTGCAATTCTCCTGAAACTTTCCATTGAGATGGCCGAATTGACATACATTTTGAATACTTTATTTGCAAGATATTGATAATCCGAACATTCTTTGCTTTCTCATGGAAAGTAGTGCTGGAAAGTATAATCAACTACAAGAAAAAATATCCATAAATTATGAAATGATTATTTGTTCTGAAAGGTGCATTATCATACATCTGTGATTCAAAAATACAGCAAATAAATCAATCAGTCCAAATATATTCTCGGTCGATGTGTTTGATCGACAGTTTCCTTGTATCGCGGCTCGTTTTAACGACGTTCATCCCAACTTGCACTTCCATCCTCGGTAATTCATTATAGGAAGTGAAGGCGGCTCTCTTTTCCAAATGATGAAACAACTGCAGAATAATATTTCAAAATTCGCAAAAAAATCATTCCTTACTTGAAGCATATTCTCAACGTCAGGTTGCGTTGGGCATGGATCAATGTTCATATGAAGAGTATCGCATTTTCGAAGAAAGATCCCTTGCACGATCGGAAAGATTTTCATAGAATAGTCGCCGATTATGAAGGACAATGATTTAGACATGCTTGCGACATTGAGCATAAATTCGACGGATTCTAAAACAATATAAAACTTTCTCGTTAGTTTGTTTCTAATCACCTCTGGTGATGGTTTTAACTAAATGCGTGGCATCCAAATCAGCTGTTTGAATTTTCTGAAGAAACGCTAGCCATGGTTTACTATAAATGTTTTTTATAATTAAAAATTCTGAGAAAATTCGGGCAGATTTGATAAGAGAACATGTGTAACTAACTCACTAGTCCGGATTCCCTGAACGTCGATCTCTACCATGCTCATTAATGCAGACATTTTCCAGTGATTTCCCTTCAACCAGGTTGGAGAGAATATCAAAGTCCTTCATGGTCTTATGCCCAAAAATCCATAGTTCACGAATTTCTGTATGGAAAACGTAGGGCTTCAAGCGCTGCGTAATAACTTGTGCGCGCTCAGGGCTAGCAATAATTTGCATATTCTGAAAATATTTAATATATGACGATGCGGGAATTACTCACCATATTCGTACGAGAGAGCGGGATTCTCAACGATTTGAACCAATCCAACTCAAGTTGTCTGAATACGTGGAGTAAACAAAGCTTCCACATCAAATAGTGCCTCCGACATTGGATTTTAAAGGTGATGACGTACTCAAACGAGGACTTAAAAATATTATTCATTTATAAATGTTGGCTAATTTTAGGCGAGACTCTATTAACCATACCAAGCATGAGGCCCGCAATGTATAAATAGAAGTGTTTTTGAACTTGACAAGACAGCTAACATTTTGGTTTGTCACTTTGCTTATCTGTAAGGTGAAGAACTCAGTTTTACAACGAGTTTGTCACTTATCATTTCATCACCTGTCTTAGTTGTAGCATGGACTTTTCTGAGAAAAAACCGCAGATGGAAACAAACACATTTGGAGAAAGATTAAGCAAGTCGATCGGCATCTTTTTGTACGATCGATTAAACTAAGCACGTTAAATTTAGTAAATCGGCTCAAGCTTAGCGTGGCGTCTACTGCAGAAAATGGCGCGAAAATTCAGCATTCAAAAAATGAGGAAAATTGAAATGTTATAATACTCATGTGATGATATTTCATGGAAATCTCGTGAAGCATTTATTCATAAAGAACCTCCGAAACACACTGATCCTATCTAATTGATGGTTGGAAATAAAGAGAATGTTTCCACCTTTTGCACGATATATTTCTGGCCCCTTATGCATTCATAGTTACTCTCAGCTTTCCAAACCTTTATTGAATTGGTCTGCAATAAAATCTAATCCTTAATCAATTCAAAAACAGTTCTTTGTCCACGTGTTCAATATGAATTCAAATCGAAGTCTCTTTCTCATTTCAGTCCTCCTCCCTCCGTCGCGAGCGGTAGTCGGCGGAATTCATGCGACGATGGATCGGGTTGGTGCTGCATTTTTCACTCATTTTGTCTGTTTCGGTGCAACCTGCTGCCTTTCCGTGATATCTTTTGGCACTACAGTGTCCTAGTCTACCGTATCTGTAAACCACCGTACTCCAATCACAGATACGCGCCACTCGTCGTGCTTCTCCTCCACTCTTTCTCCATTGGTGTCTTCGAGAAGGGAATCGAGATCGAGCCCTGCCCGAAGGACAATGTGAGATTGTGGGACTACTCTAGTTCCCCGGAAGAATGGTTGTGTTTCCAAACGCAGTTTTTGTGGCCAGAGATTGGTGGGCTCTCTTCGGGGGAACTGATTACCGTCCCGAGTACTACTAGGGGATAGCTCCGGGCATACCGAAACTCCGGGCAACCGCAAACTAGCCTACCGCTCTCATTTCCTTCTAACTGCAGGTGTGCGTCAACTTTGTCGAGGACAGCTGCAGAGTGGAGGGCGAGATGACGGCGAAGAATGACATCGGTGAGCAGAACAATCTGAGAGGAACAAGAGGGGAGTGCAAAACTCAGAACTTGCGAAATGAAAACCAAGCGCTAAGTGTTCTAATCAAGCGCTTGCTCTACTCACCGCTTGGAACATGAGCTTGATCCGACCCCGCTAGCGTTAACACGGCCCTAGATCGTATGAAGAACATTCGTTGCACTTGACATGTTGCATAAAATACATAATAGTTGTTTTCACGCTCTCATTTGGTGCTTATCCAGTAGGTTCCAGTAGGTTCACACTCATTGTTCCCTTGCAGGCGTCGTCTGGGAGGCGAGTACTGAATGCAAGAGGCACACCTACGATACGGTGTATGCGAGACTCGAGATTAAGTGAGTCACTCAAATTCGATTGATCGTTCGACAAACCCTGAATATTTTGCCTGAAGGTTTATGCACAGCCCTGATCTGAATTTCAGGCGCACCACTCTCCAAATGTGGTCGTTCATCGTCACTACGCATTTCGACATCGAGGACATTCAGTAGTGTGCTTGCCTAATTTTCTGCATTGATTAATTATTTACAGATTCTTCTTCTCAAAAGCCACGCTGACGTTTCGCAGCGATAAAATCGCCTGTTTCACATGGAAATCTGGAGATGAACGTACGATTCAGGATTATTTATCAAAGCTATAGAATATTGGATGGGGGAGAAGGGGTAGTTCAACAGAGAGAGCCGCCTTTGCTTCTCTAGCTAATCGATTGACGAGATAATGAAGAGAGACTTGTGTACTAGGCATTCTGCCCTAGAAACTGGTACACAGAGTGGAGTAACGAGACAATTTTGATTTTGTGTCGCACAATGAATTAGCTGCTCATTCAGAGCACAAAGTCTTTCTCCACATGATGTCGCTGCCAGATGTGCAAACCGGATCTGCAAAATGGAAACTGCAGCGATACTCGTTCACCATTTACGCCAATGGAGAGGTTCGGTGTACTTTTGAATTTTTGACTTATTTGTGGCTCCGGATAGATGAGCACCTAACGAGAAAACAACTGTTATGTAATTGACGTAATATGGTGTTCATCCAGAAGGCTATCATGAAAGCTGACACTGCTACACATCTCCGGACATTTACCAATATCCTTCTGACCGAAAACTGCGGCCATTCCAGGCGCTGATCAACCTCTTCAGCGGGTTCGGCGTCACCTACGCATATAAGACTCGGTGGATCACGTTGAAGGATGCGCGCTTCGCTCAATTGCTCGAGCAACCAGGTTTGCTCTTTAGTGATGCCATCACCAACTGGGATACCTGTACTTTCGTTTGAAGAAGCAAAAATTTTATTTTCAGCATACTGCAAGGAGCGAAACCCACTGGTGTCCGTGTGTCCACCTGACGGAAGCAGATGTGCAAATGTTTGATCTTTTTCTCGAACTTTTGTGTTTCATTAAATTCAGATTGCATTCGATGACCACAATAAACTTACCTGTCCTGACCAGTACTACTTTGCTGAAGAAGGGAAGAAGGTTAGAACTTCTTATTCAAATTTACAAATATTCACCGATGAGGAAGTAGTTTTTTTGCAGGAAGTAGAATACACTTCTATTAAGTGTGATAAGCAGACTGGGAAATGGATCGGGAAGAGAGGATCGGAGGAGAATGTATTGATATTACTCAAAAATGCAACCAATATTTTCTGTTTGACGACTGATCAAGTCAATGAAAGCCCAGGTTTCTCTTTAGTTATACAATCATCATTAACTCAAATCTATAAATCAATTATTTTAGAAACTTCAAACATCCTTGTCATCGCCATTCCAACGACAATCGCCGTGACTGTTCTATCAATCATTATTATCTACGTCATTGTTCGGGTACGATATTTCAAATCCCGGTAGCAATTTAATTTATAAAATGAGTGAAACATATCCTTTCTTCCTGGAAAAACTGTCAACGCTTGATCTTAAGTAGCTATGAAAAAAACATCATTCAGTGGATCAGAATGAGAAGAGTCGACTATGCGAGTCGCTCAACTTCCAAAGCATCCACACCCTCTGTGATTCAAAGAGATGGAATGGTTCTGGATCGAAACTCACCGCAGGTACTTTTCATGGCATTTCGGCGCTACGTCGAATGAGAACATACGGATAATAGCCCACTGGATGAGGACCATTTGCATGTTCCCTCTATTGCATAGCAGTTGTTCTCTTGTTCTCATTGGGTGCTCATCTACTATCATCAAAACGTTTTCATCCGACCTTATAACATTCAGACTAGGTTTTTGCATTCCAGAGAGAGACTTGGGCGAATCGACAATTGAAGAAGTGCCGTGTCATTTCGTCTGTTCCCGAAACGAAATCGTCTGTGGATTTGGAAAAGAAAAACGAGGAGAAATCCCCCAAGAAGGGAGATCAACCCATGTTCATGAATGCTCGAGAGTCGACCCTGGGAAGTTTTGACACCGGTTCGACGATAAATCAAAACTAAGTCGAATCGATAAATCAAAACTCAATCAGATCGATAAATCAATACAATATCAGCTGTTGATGGTTCACTTTTCAACAAAATTCAAGAGGGATGGGACATATGTTTATTCTCTTGCAACCGCATGTCAGATGATGTATACAGTCAAAACATGATGCACAACACCATCTAACGATATCCTGGAGATCCAGGAGTCCTCATGCCCTCTCTCCTAATTCGGCCGTCAACGAAGCTCAATTACTTCATATTTTTTTTTTTTCATATTTTACTTCATATGATTCTTCTAATGCCGTCTCTCCCTGGGATTTGGCCTTCGACGACGCTCCAGCTGTCGATTGCGGAAGAGAATGCGCTCGATCATTTCTGGAATAGAGAGATTGAATTTCACAATGAGGAGTTGGAACAGGTTTCACACACTCCTTCTAAACATTCGAATCGTGGAAAGTTCAGTGAATGCCTCTGAGAAAGACGAACATAAGCACTTTCAACTCATTTTCTTCAGATTCTTTATCGCTTATCAGATGAGAGGACTGTAAATGACTCGCCAGGATGAAGATCATGCTCGCTCCCATTGGTCACCCACGCGTAGAACTCCTCCAGCTCGATCTGACGGTCTTCCTAAAGTGCACGATGTTATTCAGACAATACAAGGGTTTTGAACAGTACAAAAACTTTGGCACGCTGAACGAAGGACAATGTAAGAGTGTTGCGAGAAACCTCATCCAGATCATATAGCACCGAAGTCGCTCGGGGGAAGAGCAGAGCGGACCCGGCGCCCACGGTGCGCACTCCTTCCTGGAAGGGCATTTCTTGTCTGTCTTCGTCTTCGAGGTTGTCTTCGAGGCATCGTAAAGTACTAGGCAAAGAACGACTAACCTGCGGTTCCCTTACAAGTCCTTCGCCAACTCCGCTGTGCTTGAGCTTCTGAAGTTGTTTTTGCTGTTGCTGCACTTTACAATAACAATAACAATGGCACGAACATTCTTCCTGTTGCTCTTCTTATCGATCGGGCCCCAGTTCTCGAGAGTTGGTTGTGGAGCTGTAATTGAGAGGCAGACTCAAATTCATTCGGACATACGCAATGGGCCTGATGAAGTTGTGACATTGAATTTTCATTGGAGGAAAGGTAAGCTACAATTATCTTTCTCGAAATTTCATCACCAATTGAAATCTGATTGAAACTCATTCCATTCCACCGGGTAAACATGAAAGTGGTGAATCAATCTCACTGGGAATACTAACTCGTCTTAGCCTTCTGTCTCTCAATCTCTGCTTGTTCTCTGGAGAGACGTTGGCGGTCGGCTCTAAATTTATTAATTTAATTACATATTTTTAATTATTTATCATAAGTTATATTATATAACTCACTCCTCCTTCTTGCGCTGCTCGTCCTCCAGAGAGGCGAGACTCTGGAATAGAACCAATTCAAGCGAAACTGAGAAATCGAGCATGGAATGAAATGTGCTTCCGATGATGTGCAAAAGGCAACAACAGTCGTGGAATTTAGTATCTCTTCCACCTGCCGCAACAACAAATTTCCAATATTCGACTGACTCTCTTCATGTAGAGTGTTCTCCCATCGCTCAACTAGAGAGCATGGAAATGTTGGAGATTCAAACTCCTCCAAATGAGCACGTACCGGCGACATCTGCTTCGTATAGTCATCCGCAAACGCAAACTTGCTCCTGCCCTTCAACTCCGGATTGGGCGTCGCGTTAGCGATGGAGACGGACTTTTTCTGGAAATTTAATTCTTTGAATAGATTTTAAAACGTTATCAGACCCTCTTCTCATCCATCCATGGCTCGTAGAGATCCTGGGCGACCTGTAAGGCAAGATTATTTCAATTGAGCGATTACCTCTGCATCTTTAGCGTTCACATTCTATCTGACTGGAGGACGGGTGAGAGAGTTAAAGGTGGCTTGTGGATTATTGTTATTCGCATCGACTGCATCGATCGCATTGACTTCGCGAAAGGTTATATTTACTTGTAGACATCGCGAAACATATCTCGCTGTCAGTTTCAGTCTATGGCGCTGAGCGGTTCTGTGATTATCCGAAAGAAATTTCAAAGACTTTATTTCAAACAAATGCGTACCTTCTTCTTAAAATTCGACACGGGCGCAGTGTTCAGTGGCAGGTTGTTGTAGTCGACCTTCTCTTCCGGTTTCTCTTCCTGTTTTTCCTGAACATGCTAAAGTCAAACTTTCTCTTTTGCGAACTCTTTTTGAAGGCGTGAAAGCAGTCCAAACGTCCATTTTTTTTTGTTTCATGTGATTTTCAATATCAATAGCTAAGCTCACATCCTCTTTGAACGTCTTCTTCTTGAGAAAGTTCATCTTTTCTGCGACGGTCGAACAAAAAGATGAAACGAAGAGGGAAGGACGGGCGGGAAAAGAAGGAGAAGGAAAATGAAGGAATAGGACGAGGAGTTCCTCCCTTCCGATCTCTCCGTCCTTCCCTCAATCCGTCCATCGCCCACGGCAACCACTTCGAATCTGATGGATGAGAATGGGCTCTCTCGAATTGGCATGCTCTCTCGTCAGTCAGAGGGAACGAGAAGGGAAAGAGAAACAGTCAGAGTCAGATGAACAGTAGGCAGGAGGAAGTGAATTCGAACCAACGGAACAACTGAGTCATCTGAATAGATTATCGAAACTCATTTCCATACGCCCTTTCCATTTCTAAATTTCATTTCCCATCTCTCCCGCCGCGCCGGGCGGTTCTCTCCCATCTCGTTCCTCCTTCGCAAGTCGATTCGAGGCAAGTTGAATGTACGGAGGCGGCTACGGCTATGGAGGAGGAGGGATGCCCAACGTGCTGGCTTCAGGTATTTACCGGTTCCTGAGTTCCCGGTCATTGCCATCCAGTATCTGTTCAAATACAGTATGTTCACGGTATCATAGCAACATTGATCGATCGAATTTGATACAGTAATCAACAGTATTCCTTATCGATTCAGGCGAGCAAGTGATGCTCATGCCTTCGATCCCTGGGGGCGTGGACATCCCGCCCGGACTGGAGTACTTCTACGCGATAGGGAGCGCCCACGTTCAGCAGGTACGGTAGCCAGGGTTACTGTAGTTTGGGTTACTGTAGTTTTCAAAACGTCTCGGACAGTCATACTGAGCGGTCGACTCTCATTTTCTCTCTGATGGAGTGCCCCCTCGCCTAACTTCTCTGCGCCGTGAATCGTCCTCTAGCAATACAACACAAGGACAACATTCGCTGGAGCCTTGTGCCGGGCTCACACCTTGAGTATGGCACCTAACGAGGTTAAATCTTCCATCTCATCTTCTTCGCTCCC
>LS505714.1:334002-345247 GCA_900490845.1 Pristionchus japonicus | reverse complement strand
ATTGTCAATGATCTGCCTCCGGAGGAAGAAGAACGAATCGCGAGGGAGAATGCGTGGTGCCAGTAAACAATGGGAATTCAACTTTCAATTCGAGCCTCAACCAATTCGCTTTACACTGTTTTCGTGAGCCTTTGGCGAGGAATGAATAAATATTTTCTGATAATTCCTATTGTTCCAAAGAGAGGAACTACTATTATCTATTCTTTGATCGCCTCCCTAATGAATTCAAAAATTTATTCGCTGCCTTGTCGAAAATATCACTGATGATTGAGTTTGCCCACTGGCAGTGATTTCTGATAATTTTATCTACTCTAAATGCCTTCCGGCAAGCCTTAATCGAGGAATATTTTCCATAGAGCGGGGGCCTCCAGTCTTCGGGTAATTATCCCTCTTGTATCACAGTTCTCATTTCCATCCGTCCACCATGCAGCTCACCCTCACTTCATCTGATGATCAGTCCTTTCAAGTCGATTGTGAGATCGTAAAGCACGTTGGAATCATCGAGGATTTTGTTACGGTAAGTGATCTCTCTCGAGTTCCCACCAGCTTTCGTATTGACTATCGTCTAAATGCTTCTCACGCCTTTGTTTCATGTGATTATGCAAACAATCAGATTTCTAGGACTCTGACGACACTGACACGAAGTCTGTCACGATTCCCCTTCCCAAAGTGAATGGCGACACTCTGGAGAAGGTGATCGAATGGCTGGAAATGCACAAAGACGATCCTGTCACGGAGGAGGAAGAGGTGAATAGCAAAAGAGAGGGAGGTTTGAACCCCATAGCCGAAGCCGATGAGGAGTTCTTCAAGGTATGTTTCAATTGTGGCTGTGTGTTTTGAGAAAGTGAACAAATTCGAAATATTCAGGACTTGGACCAGAACGCGATTTTCGAATTGACCAATGCTGCTTCCTATCTGGGAATCAGAGGACTTCTTGCCGTTTGCTGCAAGACTATCGCTAATAAGATCAGAGCGAAAGCTCTTGAAGAAATTAGGGCGATGTTCGGAATCGAAAAAGACCTCACTGCGGAAGAAGAAGAGCAAATCAGAAGAGAGAAGTCGTGGTGTGAGGATTAGACTTCTCTCGAATCAAGTTCCCTATTTGAACAGCAATGAGCCACAATTAATCGAGTATTTTCTCACTGTACGACAGCAACGTAGTAGTCTTTGCGAATCATTAATAAACAACTTTTGATAATTCTAGTGTTGCAAACAAGAAGAAATGATAATTCATTATTCACTAATTACGCGTAATTTGGAAAGGGTAGCGTTTGAATATTGTTGAATTTTATTGAGTGGTTTTCATAAGATGAGTATTTCACAGTTCCTTCCTAAAAATTATTTACTTTGATCGGTTTCAATGATCTCATGTTCAAGACGAATTCAAGAACGTATTTGCAGTTTCAGAGAAGTTGTTTTTTTCTGCCTATTGATTTTTCAATTCGCACTGATTCCTCTTCTTTCGTTTCTATTCGAAGGACCATAAGTACTAGGGATGACAAATCGGAAAGCGGCCACAAGACGGCAAATTGATCCTTTTGCGTGCGAAGCCGGCTTGGCGACTCTTTCAAGTCGGCCTCAAGCCGGCCACGAGCCTCTCTCCCCTCTCAAGCCGGCTTCGTATGCAAATCGATCTATTATCGTCGAATCGCCAGCGTCTTTCGTGGTTTCTCATTGTTAATCTATGCAAATTCGCTATCTCAATCGCGTCTTCAACCCGGCCTCAAGACGGCCAATGAAGGGCGAGGGACGGCGAAGGCCTTAATTGAGAACATTTTTCGTTAGATCGGATACTTCCAATAGCTCATTGGTTCCTTCCGATCTTACGGTATTCAACCCCGGATTACTTCATTCAGAAACTCACTCTTCTTCAGTCTTCAAGTATGCAGCTCACCCTCACTTCCTCCGACAACATCTCCTTCGAAGTCGATCGCCAGATCGTCAAGCGCTCCAAAGTCATCGAAGATCTCATCATTGTAAGCTTTATCTACCATAAACCACCTCTAGAAATGACCATACGCTCAAATCTCGCATCTATCTATGAATCTGCTGCATTTTCAGGACCTAATCCTCGACAATTCCACTTCGGCTCCTGTGTCCATTCCACTGTACGAGATCAAAGGATCGACTCTCAGAATCATCGTCGACTGGTTGACCCTTCACAAGGATGATCCGGTAAAGAATGCAACTCAAGAAGACGAGGGACGTTACACTAGCGACATATCTGACGTGGACAGAGAATTCTTACAGGTGTGCATCCTTCCGAGTTTGACTTCTTGCAAATGTAATTTTATTTATATATTTTATCTTATTCTCAGAACTTGGATCGCCACGTCATATTCGACCTGATCCTAGGAGCTCAAAAACTAAGCATTGAAGAGCTCATGGATGTTTCTTGCAAGGCTATCGCCAATCTGATCAAGGGCAAACAAACTGCAGAGCTGAGAACGTATTTCGGAATTGTGAATGATTTCACTCCGGAAGAAGAGGAGCAAAACGAAAAGGAGAATGCGTGGTGTTATTCTGAATAGAATTTTTCTCAATATAATCCTAAATAAGTTGACTCGAATCATCATCAGAATTATTTCCACATGCTTTCACACCTTTGGCGATGAATAAATATGTTCGTTATCATAACTTGTTTGTTATCATAAAAAAAAGTAGCCAACACGCAAATATTAAGGGAGATAATCAATATGTGTACGGAAACATTGTCTTCTGCGAACCAGTTCGAGTAAAATATAAATGTTTTCTTATAGGTCAATCAGCCACAAGTCATTCAAGGTCACTGTAATTGAAAACGAGACTATGTTCTTTCACGGAGAGTCTTAATTTTCACTTGCATCACTTTTCAATAAAGACTGAAGAATTCACGGTTGCAATAGAGTCCTCACTCTTGAAGGAATCCTCGTATTCAAAACACCGGGCTCAAGTTGAAAACAAGTCTGCTAACAAATATGTTGATCAGCTGTTCATTAATATCTGAAAATTATCTATTGCTCTGTGAATGTGAAAATGGACAACTTATTATTTTATCTATTTTGCTTTCTCAAATCACACATGTTTGGTCTGATGCATCTTCTCTATTTTTGGTTTGCTCAAAACTTCATTGTTCATCCTTTTCTCGCAATTCTTTCTTGGTTTGTTGATCGTCCCCACAGGGTGCATTGACCAGAACACAATCGAAAGATCATGACTTCCGTTCACAGATCATAAACCTGTCCGGATTGAATGACGATGAGAACGGTCGCTTCCGATATTTTCTTGGTGATTTCCGATGTTCGGGTATTAAAACCCCTGCTGTTCCTTACCTCATCAAACCAATCCTCTCCAGTCTCCAACCATGAGCGTTACCCTCATCTCTTCTGACGACAAAACCTTCCAAATCGAGCGTTCTTTCCTCAAGCATGCTGGGGCCATTGAGGAGTTCATCAAGGTGCGTTGCTTTCTCTTTATTCATATTTTTCAATTCCACCTCTCCTCATCTCAGCAGCTTTAGTCATGTCAAACTTAGGCTGTTCAAACAGTTAGCTATAGTCACAGCAAGAGCATAGGCGGTGAAATGGTTGATTGATTGAACTACCTTCCTAGACTAACTCGCAATCTAGCTTCAACATCCTTCAAAATCCCTTTCAGGAACGAAAACTCGACAATGCGGCGTTGGAGACCAAGCCAATTCGACTGGACATCAAGGGTTTGGCCCTCCAAAGAGTGAAGATTTGGCTCACTCTGCACAGAGATGATCCCGTCCAGGATTATTCGAAGGAAACTGACATGAAAAGCTACAAAATTCCTGGAGTGGACGCCTTCTACTTCCAGGTATGTTCTTTATTGGGAGTTCTGTTGCACTTGATTGTAGGTGTGTAAGATTAGATCACTATTAGGCGCCCCAGAAATGGAAATATTTCGTATCTATCATATCGCTTTTCACTGACAGTTAGAGAATTTAGAGTGGTAGATTCAGACGACTATCGTGAACCATAGAAAAGAACTCAATTATTTTAAAACAATTTATATTTTCAGCATTTATCGATGGCTGATCACTCCGAACTTGTAATGGCGGCTGAAATGCTCAAGATCAAAGGACTGTCTGATTTCTGCGCCAAGGCCATTGCTAACTCGTTCAAAGGAAAGAATTCGACTCAACTCAGAGAGATGCTCAACATCAAGAATGACTTCACTCCAGAGCAAGAAGAGAAGATTTTGAGAGATGATATCTGGGCAAAACTGCGTCTTTAAGAACCATTATATTATTACTTCTCTCACTTGAGCATTCGCTTTCGTTCTACTAATTATATTGGTATTATTCAACAATTATTCCCTCTCTTTGACTCATAAATTCCAATTCCTATCCAAATTATTTCGATGTTCTGTTCGAGTAAAGGATAAATATTTTATCATTACTGAATTAGCCACAGTTCACGTACTTATCACATTGATTGGAAACGATGGTCTGGTTATCCACTGCTTCCTATTCGAATGATGTTCTGGACTAAATCTTGCTGGGATCATTTTAAAGTTCCCCTCCACACCAAAAATTACCCCCACTTTTTATTTGATTTTATGAAACAATGTACCGCCAATTGCATGTAAACAAAGAAATTGAAGGATAAAAATCAAAATTTGGCCAGTTGCGATTTTTTAAACACGAGGGCTTGACCTAAGGGACAAGTGTCTCCTACACGGATTTCGCAATATACTGTAGGTGAGAGGTGATCGATCGCGATTTACATGGGGAGAGGAGGGTAGATCAGACGATAGATGTCTCTCTTTCTCTGGCGCTCTCTCACTTCCCCTCACTCCCTCTCATTAGAGAGAGGGAAGGGGGCATTGATCTACCCTCCGCCACTTGTTGCGCGGGAATTCGAAATTCATGTGGGTGTGGAGGGGAACTTTAAGAACGAGTTCTTCTTAGAGTGAGGATAGATACTATTCAAGGAGCACCTCGCAATATCAATTCGAATTTGAATTGAAAAAGCAATGCTGATAAGATTACTGTAAATTGTTAGCGTATCTCTAACTTTGCGTAGTGCTCTATGGCTCTTTGGAATGTACAGATGATCAATCGCTGATTTAATTAATTTTTCTATGTTTGAAGTTTTTTTTAAAAAGACTTTGATTTAGCAGCATTTACCCACAGGCAGCTCTTGATCAGCTTCAATCGCTCTTCTAGCAAATTCACCCCCTCTGGCATCCTTTCATTCCTCTCTGAATAGGTGAGATCGGGTATAACCACTCTACTCTTTGTCGCATCCGATCTTCAGCTACTGTTCACCTCCAATCCTCACATTCTTCAACTCCAACCTTCAGTCATGCAGCTCACTCTCACTTCATCAGACAACATCTCCTTCGAAGTCGATCGCCAGATCGTCAAGCATTCGAAAGTCATCGAGGGTCTGATCTTGGTAAGCTCTACCCTCTTTGAATTAATCATTTTCTATGTTGTTCATTGATTATTTCTGTCGAAGACAGTTCGATATTTTCCTTTTCTTCTTTACCAACTGTATCTTTTCAGGATCTAAACCTCGACGATTCCGACTCTGATCCTGTTGCCATTCCCCTCAATGAGGTCAATGGATCAACTCTTCGACTCATCATTGACTGGCTGACCCTTCACAAGGACGATCCAGTCCAGGAGGACGAGTTCGATTACAGCCCGTCGAGCTCGCTCTCTGCTGTGGATAGAGTGTTCCTCAAGGTTTGTGTCGGGTTGATAGTGGATTCCTGTGCTTATTGAATGGTTTGTACAATCAAATAAACGCGCCTTGGCAGGGCATGAAGCAGAAGGCGATTTTCGACTTGATGCTTGCCGCGCGAAATCTGGACGTCAAGGGACTACTCTCGGCCACTGTCAAACATGTCGCGTACATGCTCAGGGAATGCAAGAAAAACCCGGAAATCAGAAAAGAGTTCGGTATTAAGAGCGATTTCACCGAGGAAGAAAAGAAAGCGATTGCGGAGGAGAACAATTGGTTCTACGCTTAGACCCCAAGCAGTCATCTGGTTTACATCCCACGCTACACTATCAATCAATCGAACCTGTTCGAACCTTTTCTGATGTCTCTGAAAATCGACTATTTTCTCTAAAATCTGGTTGTCTTTCTGTACCTCGTGTTTCGAATAAACGTTTTGGAGAATTTTCATTTCGAGATTTGTAATTAATCACAACGTTTCTCACAGTTTTCTGAGAACTTAATCTCGTAACCCCTCTGGTTGGAATCATTCTGATTCGCCCCTTCGCTACAAAAACAGCACACTGTTTTTGCATTGAATGATCCAAATATTCGTTTTTCTGACGTGTCTTTCTGACTTTCACACAAATCAAGTCTCAATAATTTTTGTGACGAATCATAGCCAATTATATTAAATGTGTCTGATCGTAAAAAGTCGATCAAGATCACAGGTTATGGTCAATCTTTGGTTCCTCTGGTCAATCTGTGATCAATTGGTCAGAAACAACCCTCTGGCGATCTTCGCTCGTTTCTGAATAGGTGAGTTCGGATGTCACCACTCTATTCTCGCATCCGATCTTCAGCTATTTCGCCTCTGTTCCTCTCCAATCCTCACATTCTTCATCTCCAACCTTCAGTCATGCAGCTCACCCTCACCTCATCCGACAACATTTCCTTCACAATCGATCGTCAGCTAGTCAAGCATTCGAAAGTCATCGAGGGTCTAATCTTGGTAAGCCCTATCCTTCTTTGCATTCCTCATTTTCCTAGATATGTTGTTCATTGATTACTTCTGTCAAAGATAGTTCGATATTTTCCGATTCTCCATTACCAACTGTATCTTTCAGGACCTGAACCTTGACGATTCTGACTCTGATCCAGTTTCCATTCCCCTCAATGAGGTCAACGGATCGACTCTTCGACTCATCATCGACTGGTTGACTCTCCACAAAGACGATCCCGTTGTCGATGTGGATGTGAACGACTACCTACGCCTCCGCCCAAAGGCCCAAATGTCCGATGTGGATAGACAGTTCCTTGAGGTTTGCATCTGTTTCACGTATCTGATTCGATTTCTGTATCAAGCTGCTTTGAGACAACTCTGGTATTGCTCTACTAATAGTACACCTAATAGCGAGGCGCTCTGGGCCGAATACTAGTAGTACACCTATAAGGGAACTCGTGGGTGGGGAAGCGAAGAACCACTAGTAGTACACCTAATAAGGTCCACTACTAGTAGACCTAGCTCAGCAGATACGCTAACCAAAAAGAGTTCGCGCAGCTGGAGTGCAGATGGCATGCTCCAGGCGTCGCGATTTATCTAACTGTTTCAAATTTATCGATTTTTTGTTTCATCTGTTGCATTTATGTTCATTTTCCTCTACGCACCATCTTACAACGGATTTGTGATCTCTGTGTCAATGTCGCGATATTGTGATCATGTGTTAAATTACAGAGCTTCTTTCCGAAGACGGTCGTTGACGCTACGTTTGCAATTGAACTATTGAATTGAGGTAAGGTTCTAATTGATAAAAGCTAACTTTCAGAGACTAATTCTTCCATTTTACACCTTTTTCACTGGAGCTGTTTGAAAAGATGAGTTTGTCCATCCATTACATCCTTTGATCTACCTTATCTCAGAAATTGGTCGCTTCATCTCCAGTCTTCCTATCAAACGCGGGGATTATCTGCCTATTTCGGACCCTATCGCACGTTGATTGTATTTGTATTGTTATTAAGTTTGCTTAATAAACAAAGTAATAAGCGCGAGTACGTGAGAAACACGAGAGAACACGAAACATGGTCACTCACTAATAGTACACCTAGTCGTATCTACTAGTAGCACACCTATAAGCGCCTATCCACTACTAGTAGACCTAGTCGCTCTACTACTAGTTTACGAATTAGGGTACTATTAGTAGAGATCGTAGGTCTACTATTAGTAGAGTAATACCAGAGAAAGAAGAAAACAGCAAACAAGTGCGAATTTCAGAGCCTAAGCCAGAAGATGGTTTACGCTGTGTTGAATGCATCAGGCGACCTGGGCATCAATAGACTCCTCGATATTACTTTGGATTATGTCGTCGAAGTAATTAATAGGAAGATCAGAAGCAGGGAACATTCGGAAGAAGTCGCGAATTAGGGTCGCAATAACTCTAATCAGACTTCTCATTTCATTCAAACATTACACTGCCCTCAAAACTCCATTGGCGTACTTTACTCATCCGTTCTTTAATTATCGACAATGTTTGGAATAAATATTTCATAAGATTTTCTGTGTTTCACATTTCAGCTAGGCAGAGTATAACATAACCAACATCAAAAATACAAGCTTCTTCGTCATCACGTAGTAGGGTTATTTGCAGTCGAATGGTCTCCTCTGGTCAATCTGTGATCAACTGGTCGGAATCAACCCTCTGACATGGTTCTTTCGTTTCTGAATAGATGTGATCGCGCGTCTCCACTCTAATCCTTGTCGCGTCGCGTCTTCTGGTATTTAAAACCGTTTCATCCCGTTCACTTTCAGGCGTCAAGTATGATGCTCACTCTCACTTCCTCTGACAACATCTCCTTCCAAGTCGATCGTCAGCTAGTCAAGCATTCCAAGACCATCGAGGATTTACTCACGGCAAGTCGCAATTCGCCCAAACCGCTCTCTGTTTTCATCTTTCCTTCAATACATCTCATCCCTTTATCTAGGATCTGAACCTCGACGACTCTTCTCCAGTTTCCATTCCCATCAATGAGGTCAAAGGAGAAACTCTTGGACTCATCATCGACTGGTTGACTCTGCACAAGGACGATCCCATCGTAGCAGTTGAGGAGACCCCTCAACCCCTCCGCTACGCAGAGCAACTTGCAAAACTGTCCGATGCGGATAAACAGCTCCTCGAGGTGTGTATGCACAGCTCGGGAATCACATTTGGAACTTCTGAACTTAAAAAAAAT
Source organism: Pristionchus japonicus (assembly GCA_900490845.1). Taxonomy (NCBI): domain Eukaryota; kingdom Metazoa; phylum Nematoda; class Chromadorea; order Rhabditida; family Neodiplogasteridae; genus Pristionchus; species Pristionchus japonicus. The sequence goes on along the minus strand of LS505714.1, from coordinate 336,347 downwards.
ACACTAGAATTGCAGGCTGGCTTTCACTTAAATTATGATTGGCTATTTCAGGGAATGGATAGAGAAACGCTTTTCGGGATGATTATCGCTGCAACCCATCTGAAAATCAAGGGACTCAGAGACGTCCTCTGCGCAATCGCCGCAAGCAACATCGCGGGCAAGGACCCAGCGACTATTCGGGAGTACTTCGGCATCCGAGTCCACTCACAAGAGGCAGAGATTGCTCTATCGAGGGAGAATTAATGATGAGGAGAACTCTAACCACTCTTTGTAATTCCATTTAAACATCATCCAATCCTCAAATCTTTCAATATGAAGTCGATTTTTGTTGCACTGTATTTTGTCCTAATGCTCACGAATCTTTTTGCTTTGCTTTCATGTCTTGAATGAATATTTGTAGAAATCTTATTATTCGAATTCCCATAGCTCAGTCAGCTCACGTACAATTCCTTCTGACATACCTCTCTCATCCACTGGCGTAAATGTTCTGGGATAAACTTCACTAAATATCTCGAAAGATTTACTGAATCAATACGATTTATAACTCGCACAAGAACATTGGAATCTTCCAAAAGTCTGATGAAATTAAACAAGCAATGGCACCATAATAATATTATCACAAATACAAGGAAATGTCGAGAACATGCAAGTTTAGAAAAAAAGCAAGGAATTATACTAAATATCAGCACGCATTCATCAATCTGGGATCATATCAACTTCTCGAATCAGTAGTTATTCGAAGAGGAAGAATGGCTCGTGTTGTCAGTGCCTGATGAAGGGGAATCGATATTCGTCAGAGAGACAGGTTACTGTAGTTACTGTGGATAGCTGGGTTACTGTAGCAGCAAGCTATTGCAATTAGCAAGGAGCAACTGAATCAGTAGATAAGGAAGAAAGGCAAAAAAAGGACGAAATCGGATATCGGATACTTAATCAATCTCTTCAAAATTCCCTCACACTCCTCTTAGTTTCACACAAATGTGCTTGAAACCGAACTTCAATTTATTCATAGAAAACATGAAAGCGTTAAAGCGTACAGCAGAATGGACAGAATGGACACCGAATTAGCGGGAATTATGCTTTGATCTCAGTGGAAGACCCGAGAAGACAAGGGGCATCACATAGAGATTACGAACCATCATCGGCTTCTGAATGGAGAAATGAAAGCATTAAAAATTGCAACTTGACAACACAACGAAAATGAGCTCGCTCATTCCATTTCACACTCTAACCGGGTCAGACGGTGCGAGGGAGTGTGTGGAATTGAGAGAGTCAAGCAATTGTAAAGCCTCAGACAGTGCACGAAATTATGATTGCATCATCACAACGCAACTGAATGAGCAAGCAACAACGAAAGTACAGCTAGCGGGGACGCGTTGCAACGAAACATAGCACAGGTTCAGCAGTGGTGCCGGGTGGGGGTTACGGTACGGGGTAATGTGAGGGAGGCATACGTGGATATTAGACTTTGCCACATAACACGAACAACTCATCGAAACCAGTTGTTCATGTTGTACTTCAAAGCAGATTGAAACCAGAACAAGGGGTGCACGAAATCACAACATTACAAATTAGCAACAGAAAGTGAGGGGTGGGGGAAGCAATCAGGGCGGAAACTTCTCTCTTGCTCGAGAGAGCTCATCACTGACTCTGTTCGAAGTGCATGAAGTCCTGCAAGGACAATAGTCAGTTTCTAATCAGCTACCGTAGCTACAGTACCCCATCTACCGTAATCCCCTCCCCCAACTCACGATGAGGAACGTCGCTCCGATGAGCGTGGCCTTGGTGCGCACCGCGAGGTCCAGCGGGACTGTAAGTATTTAGATTTGAGAATTGACTGGAATTATAGACAACCACAGAGATCTAACACGTGAGTAAATAAAGTTCTAAATTTTTTGAACAGCTAGCGATTGTGCTCTGTGGATGTCTTTGAATAAATAATAAAAAATACCCCCATGCAATGAATTTAGCCCGAAAGCCGTAGGCTACGGCACGTAGCCCTACGCCGCATGTGTAACTGCCCAAAAGTAGATGCCACTCACAGCTGACTCCGACTTGCCCCACTATCTTACTTTCTCGCTAGATTTTACTTCCGCCCATTCAATACCTATTTTGCTGCCAAACATCATGTGCAATTGAGCTTCAAACACTTCTCATAACTCACAGCCGACTCCGAAGTTGTCCGCGTCGGTGAATGCCTCCTACTTGCCCCACTATCTTACTATCTCGCTAGGTTCTACTTCTGCCTATTCAATACCTATTTTTCTGCCAAACAGTATGTACACTGGCACTTCAAACACTTCTCATAACTCACAGCTGACTCCGAAGTTGTCCGCGTCGGTGAA
>LS505714.1:252786-318954 GCA_900490845.1 Pristionchus japonicus | reverse complement strand
GATGCAAACCAAGCATTCTATCCCTCCGGGGTCGGTAAATTGGTAGTGACTTCGGTTGCGAAAGGTAATCCTCCCCTAGAAAGCATTGGACAGCAGGGGATTGTAGTCCGGCTAACAGCTGGCCTTACCAGCGGGTCCCACCTAGCGTTGTCTTACGACTGTAAAATCGCTTGACGTGGCAGTACCTTTACCTTTACCTTATTTAGAACACAAAGCAGCTTCGAGACCCATTCCGCCGAACAAAACATGTCTGTGAAGCAGACTTGTTCAATTGCAAAGGTAATTCAAGGATCGTGACATACGAGGTAGACGTTTCACCTATCCCTAAAGTGCACGGCAAATGGGTTGATGTGATTTTGAGAAGAAAGGAACCGCTTATAAATACGCAATCGAAGAAGGGCAGTAATGAATCAATCATACTGGAGATATCACAGTGCTGATGAGATTCCCGTCTCATGCACTGTTCATCTATTCAACCACACTCCAACAATGATTTGTCGACGAAGTATAATTTAGCTCCAAAAACTTTATCAACGAGGGCTAGTATCTGCTTAGCGTCGCTCGTTTCCGGTGTCCATTACATTGTTCCGTTCGCGACTCGAGGATGGCGGTACCCCCAATAGCCAATGCTTCTAGGGCATCCGTCCAAAGCCATTGGCAACGCTAACAATGCCACGTTTTTGAACAGTCACTTTTCATGATGCTTTCCTCTTTCTCCCCACTCTGACCTCTCAATCGAATTCAGATAGCTCTGGCCGTCGTGGCCGCCCACCGCGTACAACAACCCGTCCAGCACGGCCACGCCCACGCCGCACCTGCAATCGGAAAGGTCGGTATTGAATGACTGGAAGAGTATATACTGTGTGAATAGACTCCGCAGGGACATGCATCTTTTTTTTGTCTCAATATTAATCGTAAATCATATTACCCCTACTTTTTCCACCGAGGCAAATACAACTCGATCTCACTGTGTCTAGAAATTGCAAGTTCCTCTATTCCATCCATTCCGGATGCATACACAATTGTGATAGGATACTATTCTCACAATAAGCCTAGCCGGGGCTTGTATAACTTTTATAGACAACAGCAGCCAACTTTCTACAATGCACAACAACGTTTTTCCCCTAAATCCGAGCGCTGGAGTACCTATTGCAAATCCTGCTTTGCCTCACTCAAGTAGGACTTGTGAAACCCCAATCTCACCTCCTCTTCGCCATCGGTTCGATGCCCCTCCACTGCGGCAACGGCTTGCTTGGGTCGAGCATCTCGACCGAGGCGATCGCGTCCCCGCTGCACCATCCGCCGACTGCGTACAGCACCTGTTGATTTGGCTAATTAGAATTAATTAACAAATTACCCGTTTCGACTCTTAACCATAGCCCATAGTGTAGAGCTCATTAATCGGCTAATTGAGTGAGCAGCCAAGACTAATTAGCGACTAATTATAATTAACAGGTGTCCAGGATGAGGTATCCCTAGCTAGGAATACCATGTGAGCTCAGCAAGTGCAAAAAACAAATTCGAACAGACTGTCAATTCGAGTTCCAGGCCATTGTCAAATGCAGACGATTCAGGTCACGACTAATGCGGTTAACGAACCCAAGCCTACAAAAAAAACACCAAATGGGACAAGAAAATGGACTATTGAACGAACAAATTGAATACTTATTATTTCCTTAAAAATTAATTCACGTTCTCACATCCTATCACTTTCTGACGCTCCATGAAAGCACAGCGATTCATAACGATTAGATAAGATATAGGAAAGAAAAGTTCCCACTCACCTCTCCATACTTCTGCGGCTTGCGCGGACGGAAGCGTGCGCCCTGCGAAGATCAATCGATCGATTAGGTTCTTGAAAATTTTCTAGACATTTTTTCATACATTCATATTTTTTGCACTCTTTTGGATATTCTCTTTACCTAACAATAAGATCAATTATAATCTCCATCTCTCCTCATCTAGCCAAGGCCCTACCCCGATTCACCTAGAGTCAATCGGGAGACTGCAGTAAAGTGACGACTGGCTCTCACCCAGGGAGGAGGAAGGGAGAGGTCAGAGATATCCGATGAGCGAGATTGAGACACTTCCCCCCCCCCTCACTCAGTCATCCTCATTGACACTTCTCTCTGGTCTCGCCTGATCAATGACTCTCTCAATTTCCCATACTCTCTCGCGCTGTCTGCCGGAGTAGTGAATATGGGGCGCAGTCAGACCATGTCTTTCTTTCGCTCTTTCACAATCTTTATCTCTCTGGTCCGTCTTGGACGAAAGAACGTGCGAAATAAAGAGAGTCTCAATCTTTTCCTCTTGTTCTCCTCCTCTCATATCTCCCCACGTGATCTACCTTCACACTCCCTTGCCCTTTCCTCCTTCCCCTATTCCACGTACTTTTGTGTTCCGTTTCTTACCCCGTTTTCAATGAGCTCTTTCAGATTATCCTAAATTAGATGCCTTGGCTCCCCTTTATCTTCCTCCTTCTCCCTCTCATCACTCACAGCTCCATTCTCTCCGCACCCCAACCAGGCTTCAAGTATGATGAGAAGCTGGCACGGTAAGTAGTACTCATTGCCAGTTCTTATTAAAAACACTCACTGGTTGTTCAAAGCTGTAATGGGCCTGCCTCTTATCAGCGCCGAAATTTTAGACACACTTTTCAACATTTACGAAACCAGTATCTGGCTGCACGCCTCGAAATCTAAGAATTCCTCTAATTTCTTGCAGCCTCTCCCTTGAATACGCAGCCGCTTCATACGCGGACGACCCCTGGCCTTGTCTACGCAAGAACAACGCCTCACTGGTGCTGCAAGTCAATCTGCCCTGTGATGTCGTCAGGGACAAGGTAGGCAGTTACCAGTTGGTGGGACTTAATGTGTTGTAGAATCGCAAGATGAGAGATTACTAGCGCAATGCAGATAGCATGTAATTTGATACGTACACGAAACATGGATGAGCATAGCAGGTGAATCACGATTGGATATATTTTTCGCCGTTAGGTTCAGGAAGTACTATCAAATATCGTGACAATTGTATTTTTAAACAATCCTGAAACACAGAAATTCAATCCTGAATTACGAATAAGCCTTTCATTTCGTTTCGCAGCAATACGCTACGGAACTCACTACGGGCATTCTATTGAAGCACCACCCGCTGTCAAATAACAAGTAGCTCATGCCTAGAACGGACTGACTCGTTCAACAAGTTTTTAATCAACAAGGTCTGGGAACAACTGCATCACGACCAAATCCCGTCTTATCCAACTTGCGTGAAACCTCCAACAATCAGGCAGACAGACTGACTGGAAATCTCTCAAATTCTAAACAATTTCTCACTATGCTTGACCGAAGAGAGAGAGCGCGTGAGTAACAGAGAGAGAGTTCTCCTCCATTTCAGTGCTGGGCGATCATCGTCGATGCGCCGGAGCACATCGTCGTCGCTTTCCAGGTGGGACCCAACTCTTTTGTCTTATCGATCAATACACTACCGTGCCCAATGTCTCACTTCTCAAAAAATAATTTACATTTCCCGTGTGCATGAGCGATACATTAGCACAAAGCTCGCAGTTTCAATCTATGCTACCAGTGAAACAAAAAAAAAACAACCGGAGGAGGAAACCACAAATTTCAGGGCACCTCTTCTCGTACTCAACTCATCACTGAGCTAGTCGAGTCGATCACCTCGCCCAAGCATCAGGCAAGCATACGCTTATCTTTCCATCTCATCGCTTATCCCAATGATCACATCAATCTGATCTGTTGAATCTGATAAGAATATCAAGGTATGATCCTTGTTTAAAAAAAAAAAACAGATCTATGAATTTCGAGCCACACTTGATCGAAAATTAGCCAGCGAGTCGCTGGCAGCGACTAATAAGCTTCAGCACGATCACAACGTTTCACCCAATCTCCGTACAGCAATAGAATCAGAAGACGAAAACCGAAAAAAATAAACCAATTCTAGTGAAATTTCAGTATCACGTCTCACTGACACCCGATATCAAGAAAGTCCGAGAATAGAAGAGATCGATATCATAGAAGTTCAAAAGTTTGTCGTACACCACGAAATTATGCTGTGGGAAACGACATAAGTGCAATGCACACCCGCACCACACCACGTACTTTGTCACTGTTTTCCCCGAGTTCTAGGTTATTTTTATGATTTCCAAAGCTATAATAGGTATCTATAGCGCTAGCACTAATGGGTTAAAAACGAAAATAAGCCAAATTCGCCATTTCACGCGCAGGCGCGCATTTTTCACGCACTTGCACTTTGGAAGCTCCGCCCACAACCGTAAAAGTTCTATGTTCGGAACAATTTAATTCTATGATATGAATTCCCAGGTGCCTGGCATCGGCTCGGTGCAGCGCTACTTCTACATCGCCCTCGAGTCACTCGCGAAGCCACTTTCGCTCAAGCTGAACAAGTTGAGAGAGGTCGGTACTGTCCAGTGCTTGGAACAACCAAGAGTGTCACAGCCCTGATCACTGAGGGTTCACAAACCATACAAGAACATGCATCAACCCGTCCCTCTGATATGATTGTGATTTTTCAATATACTCTCAAGAGATCAAAGATTGGGCCGAAGACCATCAAAATTCGATTGCAGCTCTACCCCTCCAAGACGGTGCTCTTCACTGGCCACTCTCTCGGCGGGGCTCTGGCCTCGCTTGCCGCCGTGGAATACGCCAACAGCAGCGGCATTGACAGTGAGGTTTCACGAGTTCTATAGGCAAGGAACGGTTAAGGACGCCACGAGTTTGTACAGAAAAGCATCACAAAAATCTTCCTCATCTGCAGTGGATCTCAGAGATTACACGTGCACACATACAATGATCGAAACATGATCGATTCCATCCCAGCCTCCAAACTTTATCTGATCACCTTCGGTCAACCTTGAGAACTACGAGTACACAGTAGTGTTTCAATAACGATACTAAATTGCAATTCTCCGCATCGAATCACTGATCGATGGCGAGACGTTAAAAGCAAAAAATAACAAATCCCCCCCCCCCCTGTAGTCGTATTCTGCTTCAGCCTCCAAACTCTACCTGATCACCTTCGGTCAACCTCGCGTCGGCAACTACGAGTACGCCCAGTCCGTGGACCGACTCGTGCCCAACACCTGGAGGATCGTGCACAAGTTCGATCTCGTACGTTTTGAAGTGACCCTAGACATCTGTGCTTCAATCTTGCTACAAGGTTGCACGAAATTATAGTTGGACAATGTTATGTTCGCTTGGGGTTGGAAACAATTAAATCAATAGGTTCTCTAGTGCCTAACACTTGGAGGACCGTGCAAAATTGATTCCTGAGTTTCTACATCGATACAAGTTTGCACTGAATCCTCATCGAGTGATTGAGAGTCGCCACATAAGGTCAAATCAAAACCTCGCACTGGTTCATAAGTACACGTCCCCCTAGACACCTGTGTTTCAATCTTACGACAAAATCGCACTAAATGTTCACGAACAATCGCACTTCCGTTGCAGAGGGTACACAATAAAATCAAAACCTCCACCTACCATAGTCCCACCCAGATATCAATCGGTTCCTACCGTAACGCTCAATGTCAGGTCGCGCACGTGCCCTACTGCGTCGGCCTGCGCACCTGCCAGGACTTCCTCAACCACTCGCCGTATCATCACGGAACGGAGGTACGGGATCAGCCAGTGACTGATTGGTTTCATGATTAGTACAACAAACCTTACAATCTCAAGACAGTGATAGTGCTGGGAGAACACTATCTCACAAATCTAACTCAAATAGGATTATTGAATCAGCAAATGACTTGCGTGCTTCTCAATCGATGTAACTACGTACCTGGCATCAGAACAGCGATAGAATGGATCCTCCTTGTTAGTAACAAAGACCAAATTTTTAAATAACCACCCTAATCTACCAAATCGCCAGGTCTGGTACCCCACCACGATGAACTCCACGGACCTCTACCGCGTGTGCGACGGCACGCCGCTAGACGAGGACGCCGCGTGCAGGTGAGCTGCGACTTTTACCAAATTGCACCACTCATCACACCACATCTCCCATTACAGCAACGGCCACTACTTCTACAACATCGACGACCATCTGCGTTACTTCGAGCGGCACGTCTCCGACTACGGCATCGGCGGCTGCCCTGCGGTTCCCAAACCCGGCTCTACCGTATCCCGGCGGGCGCACCGGAACCGGAAATTGAGCAAAACCCGGCTGCCGGATTTGCCGGAACTGGAGGCCATCATGATGATTACTGAGGCTGCGATGGCGAGATGGGTGGAGGACTATGCGGAGTACGTGTGGGATTGGTGGCACCGGAAGAACACCACTGGCGTGTTTGATGGAGAGGATGGACCGATTAAGCCCAGCTGGTGATTCGCCTTTGCTCGCCTTTCTGTGCCATTCTACTGGTAACTCTCGCTGTGATTACCGGTACTTGCGCGATGACTGATAAACGATTTTGTTTGAATACGAGGACGAGCAAAATCAATGCAGACATTGTACAATCAATTCATGGTATTGCTGCAGCACTGAACTTCCTGTACATGGGCAGATTACAAGACTATAGAAAACGACTTCCCAAGAAAAGCATCGCGGTGATAAATAAAATGCTATGAGAAGGAACAGAAACAATAGAATCAACAACCCGTCGCCCGCACCCCTTTCATGAGATCACTCCGGTGCAAATGTACCTAGGAGACTTAAATTTCCAGCGGGACGATAACTATTTTTTGATCAGACAAACGAAGAGAAATTACTACTAATTTCCCACTCTGCTTTCATCACATCAGTGCGACACGAACCTTACTAGTCACCACAGCGCAAAGTCGTGCCGACCCCATAACAGCACTTTCCTCCCTTCTACCGCACCTCCCCCCTCCTCTTCCCTCCCTCATATCCGTACCTGCATCTTGCTCCTCTCCAGTGGCAGCAGCAGGTAGTTCTTCGCCTCGTCCACGAGGTCGCGGCAGGCCTGCAAGTGTTTGATGTTTAAAGATCGATCAGGCGACAAAAAAAGAATATTTAGTCTTTTTCGCGATCATCCATGTCGATAGTATTGATGGGAACTGCAAAGCGTTGCCTATGTGCAGGTAGTGAAACCGAAATTAAAATTGCAAAATGCTTCACGAATCGCAATTTTTCAAATGCAATTTCAGTTTCACTACGACTTATAATAACGACGATTCGGTTGTGGAGTAATAATTCTCGAATTTGGATTTTGTGGAGTAATCATTCTCGATTTGCTCAATATGTCTTCCTCAGTCTCCTTTGACTATCGCCTGTGCCTCATTTATGAAGAACGGAAAGTAACCAGATACTCAGAAATCGAAAACGAAATGCGGTACTTCACGATTACTTCGGCATTCTAAATAGACCATCCCCTTCCCCGTACTGACCGCATCCTGCTTCACCAGCGGGTGCTCCGACACCGTGGACACGAGGAACTTGGGCGAGCAGAAGGGCAGGCGGACGTGTGTGAGCACCTTGATTGGGCAATGATTAATTGTAAGCAATGAACAAATTAGCTGACTGTGGTAGAACGCCACTAGGAGATATTCAAGAAAATGATACAGCCAATCTCGAGCTACTTCTCACTCTAGTTTCAGTACTCACTCATAAGCTTGGACTAGAAGATCACCGATTAGAAGATCATTCTTCCGAGCAATACAGTACCATCAGTGCCAGTGTCATCAATATCTTTGCATGCATTGAGAAATTGTATCGCATTCTACTCGAATGTCTCCGGTCAGGCTTTGCAACACAGATTATCAAAAAGAACGGAGTAATAACCTGATGCAGCGACTGCTTCCTCAAGCTCATATCGCTCTGCACCCAGCGGATGGCCGCGAGGAACACCTGCAATATGGGGAATTCATTAATTAATTATTTTTGTATTTTTGAGATAAACAAATGTGAAGGTCAATCCAGTGTTGCGCGCTGCAGGGTTGTGCGAAAGCCATACTTGAATGGAATGAAGTAATGATTTCGACGAGAAAAATTTAACGAGAACTAGAGAACCCGGCGATTGATCGCTACACGAGTGACTCAAGATCACAATACTCAGTTTTTTTGCTTGATGCGTATCCCGAACCACCCAGAAATATCTAAAGTATATTCCAGCCAATTTCGAACACACTGTAACTCTCTCATTTCTCTCACTCTTTGACTTTTTTCCACTCTTTTCAAATCAAACGACTAATCCTCACCTGCTCCTCACTCTTCACATTCAGCTCCTCGTTCGAGAGGATATCAATCAGCTGGTAGAGTTGCAGCTGCGTGAACTCCTCCGTCGTCACCACTTCCTGTGATTAGCGTGATAAGTGTGATTGAATGGTCAAGAGCCAAGATTATCCTATTGAATCAGACAGTGCGGCGAGAATCCTCCATGACAGTATCACGTTGTGGGGAAATATAATTATTTGAGGAATTGAGCCGTCAAATATTGGAATGAGAGAAAAGTTTCGTCTGATGTAATTGTAGTGCAGCGAGAATTTACCAAGAATCGCTTTTTTGGTTTTTTTTGTCATTGATTTCCTTTACCATCACACGTTACCGGACTCTCCTATCTCATAGCATCGTTGCATCCCCAACCCGCCTGCTCTTGAAATGCACACACCCTATTTAGCTGCACATGAACTTACAAAACAATTGGTTCTTTCCAAAATGATCAGGTCTAATAAAGAGCAAGAGCTTGAATCTCCAAACCGAAAAAAATCAAAGCCATATTAACTTCCTTACCTGGAACTTGTCCAGTGCGTACTTGTCCGCGACCTTCAGTAGCTCGCGGCACGAGTGAGTGTCCGCGAAGGCACGGATGCCGAGGCAGTTCGTGTAGTCCATTTGGCGCGTCAGGAAGGCGCAGCAGGCGTCCTGTAATGATAGGGGGCTTGATCTTTGAACTTTCTCGTGATAGGCATTCATATTGTGGCAATCATCAGACAGTGCAATTATTTCCCACCAGAACGAAACAATAATCGAACATCCCACAACACATTCGGGTGTAGCATTCCACCTGCGACGTCAGCCCTCCAGGAACAACGCTACCTCGAGATCGCGAAACTAACAAGTACCGCTTCTTCATTTGGCCAAACACGTGTTCAATTCACCGATATGCAATAGCACATGAACAGGCAAGATTTACAAAGAACTAGACTTATTTTTATGCAACCAACACCGAAGGTTTATTAGTTTCCTCTTAACCGTGTCGATCTAGTACTCTACCTGCAGCGCAAACCCAATTGAGGAATTCTAGATTGAACTAACGCCTGGACACTCACCTAAACAAGCGTTTTTTTGGTATAACCGCTAAGAACTATTCATCGCCTTTTGTAGCCCCAACCTGATCTAGTACTCTCGCTGATACACCAACTCACCAAGAGCAGACAATTATTTTTTCAGCGGTTATGTCATCATTACTGGCTCCGTTCTCACTATCCCCATCTTGAACTCCTCCCGCAACTCGACTGCTCCTGGGCTTCCAACTACCGTAGCCAGTCTCCTTTTCTGATTTCAAATACCCTACTCATAGCTTTCCAAAATATCCCGGCTACAGTATCCCCTCCTCTCTACCGTACCCCCATACCGTACCTGCACCTCCGTCATCTGAAACACAGGCGGCGGGCAGCAGCTTTCCGTACTCCCCTACCGTATGCCCTCTACTTCCAACCATACCGTACCTCCAGTCTACCGTACCTGGACCTCCGTCATCTGAAACAGACAGGCGGCGGGCAGCAGTTTCTGCACGCCCTCGGCCGTGATCGTCAGGTCGCCGGTGTAGCAGAAGTTGATCAGCGTGTCGAATGTGACGCTGTCGATCGCCTCCATCGAGATCTTGTCTGTAAAATGGGAAAACGTCGTGTTAAACCTGCGGTAGGTATGATTTCGTTTCACATTCGCTAGTTATCTCAATTGGCCTAACTGTTGCAATAATTGCAAGCATTTTTCTCAAAGCAAGAGCTGCAACTATCTCTGTTTCACTGGCTCGTCTTGGAGCAAATAACAAAGAGAATATCACGACCGACATGTCGCGACAGTAGCATATCAGTCTCACTGACCCATCTTGCTCTCGGCCATGCCTCCGGAGAACATTGCCTTGAAGTAGTCGGAGCAGGCGGCCAGCACAACGCGATGCACGCCGATCGAGCGACCCGCGTTGAGCAGATGCACGTCTGGAATGGATGATGAGTAGAGATCAAACATCAAATACTCCTTCCTCCTTGCTTCGAACTACTCATTTCGGTGCAAGAAGTTGATACGAAAAAATGTATGAATAGATAACAAGAAGGCGACTTTCACTTTCATGAGAGACTTATCTTGATGGTGAGTTTTGTGTAACTGGTACAGTTCTCGAGAACTAGAATATGAACAGTGATCGGAATAACCATCACTTGGAAGAATTCTAGTCTACACTTGGGGAAACTGGATGAATGACTGACCGCAGAGCACTCCTTCGTGCCTCAGTGTATTCAACGACTGCAGCAGGTCCATTCCGAGATGCCCGCTCTAAAATTATTAATTATCTTATTTAATCTCGACTTCTGACTATATTCAAATCATAAAGGAATTGAACGATCGTACAATCGTTAACGTCTACAGATTAGAGCAGATTGAAAGCTCATAAAAAGGGCTCACTTTGTAACAGAAGGGCACGATGGGGAGGCCGCATTCGGTGGCAAACTCCGGCCTGCCCATAGAGTGCAATAACGACGACGATGTTGACGGTTCATCGATATCCATCTGAATCAAGGATCAAAGTTCAAAGATCACAACTCAGAGTTCAGAATCATTAAAACATACATAATGCCGCTCCGGGGCAAACCAACGACGCATTTGATCGAGCGCAAGGAAAGTGAGCATAGAGCGGTGGATCAATTGGATGCCGAACAAGAGAGCAGTTATCAAATTAGAGGGAGAAAAGAGCAAATGAGAGATGAGGCAACTCGTTTTTGAAGAAATACATCGCTTCAAAAGATACTACTGCGGCTTGGACATGCTGAAGAGAAGTCATGCATGACAGGCAATCGATTCCCAGTGATAAGGCATGGTTCATAAGCATTATAGTAAAGATACGAGTAAATTAGTGAAGGACAATAACAACAAGGGAACAAAGAAAGTTTGACGAAACTTCTTACAGTATTCCTAAGTTTTGAGTTTGAGCGCATCGCTGGTCAGACTCATCACTTAAATAGTTTGCGACTTTCCATTGATTTCGGCTGTAATGATCTCGTTTGACGACGATCTGTCGGATTTCCGACGTGAGGGTCTTTCTGAGGACATCTTTGGTCCTCCCTCCTCATCGTCGAGGTGAATTATTACATTTTAATTTTTACCTGATATAAATTTATGCATTTATTCAGTAAACTCGCTTCCCTATTCGAGGATGAATCAATTTCCGCTCCCGCCGAGTCCAAACCTACGCCAAAACCGGTATTCCATTTTCCCGAATATTCTGAATTTAAAAATTCCCTTATCGATAATTATCGTGCAAAGAGATTCAAAACAAGTGATAGTACATTTTTCGTTGCATCAGTTTTGTTTCAATTTACATGACTAATCACTCAGATACGCAAAATAGTATGAGGGATGAAGAGAGTTTATCCATCTAGTTAGATCTTCCGCCTAAAATATCATCCGGACGTATGATCTTCAGAGAATGATGGATACAGATCAGTATGATCAATCGATAAAATCTTTTCCATTCTAGACCTCAACCCATCCTCGCCCCTCCACCCTCTTCTCATCCGTCGTTCACATCTTCGTGCCTGATCAGGCCACCTCTGAGTACTCCTCGTTCGGTCGAGGAGGCGTCGCCCTGATCTCCACGGCGGATACGGTAATCACTTACCGATTTATCTACCGTACCTCCTCTATTGATCATCTTCCAGAAAACTCTGCTGCTGTACACAGCAACCAAGACAGTGCTCACCCAACTGCCGCTTTCGTCCTCCTTCCCTCTCTCACTCGCTCATCCCTATCTCTACTTCACCGCGGTGGATGGGAAGAAGTGGAGCATCGTCTTCGATGAGGATGAACAGCTGAGGAGGATGCTGGCATGGGTTGGTTATGGTATCGATTGATTTCCTGATCAGGAAAATGTATCTACAGATACTGGAGAAACCTATAGATCGATCGATACCGTAGTCTTCCCTTCGACATTGATCCTGATTACAGTACCTGTTGATCACTGAATCGCCGACTACGGTATTCGATCTGAGCGCCGGAGTATCGACTGCTCCAGTGATCGATGAGGGAGACGCGCTCCTGGTCGGCGTTACCGTATTCTCTGTGGATGGAGAGGAACTAAAGGTACCGTAATCATCGAATATCGATATTAACCTCCGAAAATCAATATTTCCGCACAGATCACTGAAGAACCGGATGTCAAACTGCGTCTCTCCGCGAAGAAGCACAAACACGACTGGGAAAGGCATCTGACCGGGCTGAGAAAGGTACCGTACAATTTGTACCTTTACGGTATTTACCGTACCCTCGCAGGGTGCACTCCGGATGATCTACTCCTCTACCGTAACCCTTCTCTCGATCAAGAAGGTTCGACAACGCGAAAGCGACAGCGAACCGCGGACGGAGGCCGGTGACCTATCCAAGGATACCGTATCCGAGACCGGCTTAGGTAGGTAATCAGTCAAATTGTTTACTTCTATCAAAATCGTTCAGACACCGTGGCCGATCCAACCTCCGCTCGCGATGAATCGATTGCACCCGAGACTACCGTACTCCAACGAATGGCCAAATTGGGCAAGCCCATGCTCGGTCTCGCCGATCTATCTACCGTACCCTCAACGGCTATCGATACGCCTCCTGCCGAGTCCTCGCCTCCCAATGCGAAGGAAGAATCTTCTCCTCTCGCCCCGGCATATCAGCCTACCGTACCTCAAGAGTCGACTACTGTAGTCCAGCCTGAATCTATGGATCTGCCATCGGTTATCGTACCCCAGCCATCCTACGCCGACTTTCACCGTGTGGTCGGAGTAGAAATGGATAGACTGCAGGTACGGTAGATTACCGTATCCCGAGATACACCATTCCCTTCTCAGATTCGTCTCGAAGCCAGTTTCTCTCGAATGCTTCAGGAGAGTCTCGGACCGATCAGGGATCAGGTGCGTCTATCCACCCTCCTTTTTCTAACTGATAAAACGTGAATGAAAAGGAAGAACGCTTCTATAAACTTTCATTCAGTTATCCCGATTGGAGCAACGTCAAGAAGAAATTCTCGAAAAACTTCAACCTACTCCCTCCAATAAGAACGATTTGTAACTAATTCCCTAGACAATTCCCCATATCATCCCATCTCTTACGCGTTCTTATCCTCTGGTCACTATAAATAATTCATTCCAATGTTTCTGGATCCTTCCTCTCATGCATTCTAAAGCACGCCAGATGTCCACTAAAGATGGCACAGAACAGTATCAATGTGGTTCCTCCAAACCAAGTACACATGAACCAACAGTCATCTTTACATAATTTATTTAGCCAATTTTATGCTAGGGTATCACAAAACATGTAAGCAGGACAATCACTCGACAAAAGACACGGGAGATCTACAGGCATGCAATAAATATGGGTGGAATAGATTGGAAGGGCAGATACAAAATTCGACTGGAGAAACATACAAAATGAGGGAAAACGTAGAAGTCTTGAGTCGACGAGGGATCTTGGTCGCTTACATTGCACCAGATTCGACCTGCATTGATGGATGATAAACGTGGATTGACAAATCAGCGTGTTAGATGTTTCAGTGCCCAATTCTACAGTATTGGCCATTCATCAAAAGTGTGTCTTTTAGACTCGCCGTGAAGCATAAACTAATGGGCCCATTGATATAGCAATGAAAGAAAATGCATTTGCAATAGAGGCGAAACACAAAAGATAGGGGGAGTGTGGTACCTGAATTCTGCTGGTCTCGAGGAGTTCCTTGGCAGCCTTGACGCCCTCGTCGTCTTCTCCTGACAATGAAAGCAATATTTTGAGAGCCTAGAATTCGTTCTTTCCTCCTAATGGATTATCATGGGCATGCAATTCCAGAGCAAGAATGTATCAAAGACGATTAATCACAACATTTTTATCAGATATTGTAAGTTTGGTTAGGTGAGGTCATCGAAGACGCATTGATCCACACCCCCTTTCCAGACTACGTGGGCATGTTGAAACACAGTGGCCCCACGAGACATTGGCAAATATCACACCTACAGCAATGCGTGACGCCAAAAGACTATCGCTACGGTCGTACTAATTAGTTAAATAACTAGCTAATTAACCAATTAGCCAATCAACCGCTCACCCTTTCCGAGTGCCTCCATGGCGGCGGCGAGGTCGGCGCACGCGACGCTCAGTCGTCTGCACGCGTCGCCGATCATCGCACGCGACTCCTGCAACGATTAGGCGTCAGACTTCACTCAATATCAACATCCGAACCAATTTACTAGTAAATAAGCACCACATTGGATCCTAATCTATCCAATTTTACAGCACTGTGGCCATTGTTTCACAATTGCATTACCTGAATCCCAGAATACCGACTTCATTACGAACATCAATTCGAAGAATCCGAACCCATAAAATATCGAACAAGTCGAGCATGAACACTATTTACGCTAGACTTAACTGGCCCTAGCAACCGCTTTCCATTTCTATGACCACTTCCGAATCACATCTCGGCACTACTTTGATGTATTACAGCTCACATCACCCTGGTCAGTCTAAATTCAGCATGAACCGCACACATTTTCCACACACTGCTCCAAGGCGTTAACATAATGAATAGTTGACTCCCTCTGCCAGATACTGACCTTGGAGGAGATCTTTTGGCGCCAGGCAATCATTTGAACCATTTCCTTCGCGTTTCAAGGAATACAAGAAATGTGTTTCAAACAGAACACGAATAGAATTTGTTCACTCAGCCTACCTCGTTTCTCTCGGCTATCGTACTCCTACAGTAACTATCTATCTATCTTTAGTAACTTAAGTAAATATCTTTAGCAATAACCCTACAAATAAGCTTAAATCAGCAGGACAATAGGCAATCCGCTCACTCAGGCAACTGGATTTGGATCTAATCGGGGAACTTTTCGAATCTAAATTGAACAATTTTAGGACCTAGTGTGGCAGAACTAGATTCAAATATCTTCTAATTAGATTCAAAAACTTCTAATTAGATTCCACTTTTGCCTAATTTGATTCGAAAGATGTCTAATTAGATTACAATATTTTCTAATTAGATTCAAAATTTGAGTCCATTTCAAAAGGATTTTGTTCGTAAGATCTCAGAGGACCTGTGGCGCCCAACTCTTCCAATTAGAAAAATTGGCACGATTCAAAAATATCAGAAGCTTACATGGGAATGGTCTGAACTCACATCTCCCGATCTTAATGAAATTTTCAGGGTTTAGCAAGTCGGCAATGCTGATCTCAAATTAGTTTTCAAAAGTTGCGAAATGTTTTTTTGAAGATGTGTTATGGCTCGCCGAAGTTTTACGTGTGATTTTCGTTGAGCCGATAGCGCGAGACGTAAGGAGTTCCTACATGCTCTCTATCAACAGCAGTAGTGGTCGAGGGGTGAAGAGGGTAGATTAGGATGCAAGAGGCAATGGTTCGAGTCCTCGCCGACGCATTTATCTTTTGCCGGGTTTTCAAGGCAATGTCTCGGCAAAAATTGAAGTTGGAATTTTTTTTTTGCAACTTTTGCACGCACGGGGGTGCAAAAATTGCAAAAAAGATCCCGATGGAGCAAATCAGTTCTATTTTTTTTGGGATACCAACTTGAACAATAATTCGAGCCGGCAACTCGGATTTGGAAAGTCCTGTGAGAATCTATTCAATAGGATCAATCATGGCATCATGGCACTTATGATTGACATTGAATCGAAATTATTTCGACTTTTTAAAAATTTTGATCCGTCTCCCATTATGACCCCATGACCCCATGACCCATGACACTGTCAAAAACTCAAAAAACAAAAAAAAAACGTTATGCCTCTTCATTTTATAATTGACCCCCATGCATGCAAAAATTGCAATAACAAAAAATCACACTTCAATTTTTGCCGAGACATTGCCTTGAAAACCCGGCAAAAGATAAATGCGTCGGCGAGGACTCGAACCATAGCCTCTTGCATCCTAATCTACCCTCTTCACCCCTTGACCACTACTGCTGATGGGAGAGAGCTTGTAGGAACTCCTTACGTCTCGCGCTATCGGCTCAACGAAAATCACACGTAAAACTTCGGCGAGCCATAACACATCTTCAAAAAAACATTTCGCAGCTTTTGAAAACTGATTTGAGATCAGCATTGCCGACTTGCTAAACCCTGAAAAGTTCATTAAGATCGGGAGATGTGAGTTCAGACCATTCCCATGTTAGTTAAAAGTTCTACTGACATGTAAAACACAAGAGGATAGGTGTTGATTGAGATACTTTTGCCAGGTATGTGTAGCTGTGGTGTGTTCTAGACACGCCGGGTAATAGATTCAATCTAATTAGATCTAAAAATCACCTAATTAGATTCAAATTTGAGGATGACTGTTTTGAATCGAATCCACATCTAATCAGATTCCAGTTCTAATTAGATTCAAAAATCTTGTGATTCGATTAAAAAATTCTTCATTTTGTAATTAGATCGAAAACGAGTTGCCTGAGCACCTCGTTCCTCTCGACCATCTTCTTGAGGACGTACTCGTCGTGGCCGTCCGTTGCGCGCATCGCTGCGATGTCCGCCACGCCCTTGTTCGTCTGGAACTGACTTGTTAGGAAGTTGAAAGACAGGTGGATCAGTACGGTAGAACTCATAGCGAAAGTCTTACGAAATCAGCTAGAAACTGGAACGAAGCATTAGGCTCCCCTATGTGACAATTATAGCAACACATCTTACGGATTAAGTAAACAAGAATCCGATATTGAAGATATTCGGAGACTAGCATCCTAAAAGATGAAACTGACCTCATCGATGTAGCACTTGTGCTCCTTGGCGAGCCGCTTCACCACACCCTGCTGGATGCGGAACTTCTTCTCTTCGGCAGTCTCGGGCATCGTGCTGGAATGGACGAAACGATAGCTAATTAAGGGTTGATCTAGTCACAAAGAAATTGCACTCCGATCATCCCTCCACCATGTGTGGAGGGATGATCGGAGTGGGGAAAACGATGGCGAAATGGGGAGCGAAGAACCAGAATGGAGAGTTTCGCAACCGCAAACAAGGGCCTAGCGACGGAAATAGGGCGGGGCGTGGCCATGGGGTGGTGAGACGAGCAAGGGAGCGCATTGTGAAACATAGAAGCTCTAATGGACAAAAATGAAGTGATCAAAACACTGATAATCCGACGAATTCGATAATTAAAAATTAGAACTGATAATTTTAAAAGTTTAAAGTGTATGTACTCCTGCACAGATGTGCCCCAAGATTCTGCATAAACTACGGTGACACGACGCCGGGGCCAGATTTCCGTGATCGTGATTTATCGATTTTTCGTTTGTCCGATTTCGAGTTTCTTGCTTCCGATCGATAGTCCATAACCTTATCAACGCAGGTAATTGTGCCAACATGGCCGAGTCGCCGGCATGGATGTTCACCAAGGCCTTGAACCATCGACAGAAGGTTAGTTGAGTTTGAAACGTTCGCTCCTGGTCCAGAACACAATGGAACTAACAAATAATGTACAGGTGATGCGCCTCTACAAGAGAGCTTGCCGTGAGGTCGACAATTGGTACGGAGGAAACAAGTGAGTAGTGGTTTGACTACTTTCATGAGGTGCATCTTTCAAATTTACACTCATTTGACGTGTTTCACAATAAATCTTCTTCCAGCCTCGAGGTTCGCTACCAGAAGGTGCTCCTCCGCGCTCGTTTCGACGCTAACAAGGTAAGCAACACATACAATTAAATAAATATTAAACGTGTGAACGATTAATCCCGCCGGCCTTTTGTATTCTTCGGACAAACTCGCATACTTCTTTAATGTCATTTACCTATCCTACTCGCAGGTAATTAATATGGATCCTCCCAATAACAACAACTAATTTCGCCTTCGGAACTCTTAACCAGCTAAATTATTGTATTCCACATCCAATCAATTCCACTGGAAAAGCACTTTGAATGCACAATCAGCTGAACAATTTTATTCCTTATTCATTTCTTCTCAGGACGAGCACGACACTCGCAAGGCACAGCTGCTGCTGGCCGATGGCTGCCGCCAAGTCTGGGAGAAGCGCCACTTCAAGCCATTCAGATGTACTTTTTTCATTTCTTTTTCTTCTTCAGTTGGGACAAATATTTCCATCGAAACATTCATTTCAATCTCAATTGCTATGAATTTGGAATGATACAGATAATCTCTGATTTGAAATATGGGGTTCATTCTTTGCATTGCAGTCGCCCTCGACCCCGGAGGCAGCAGTTACGATCGTGAGCGCGAATCTCCCGATGTGGTATGTCTGTTTCTCATTTTTTGGCAAAAATCCCTGAATACTGAGTCGGAAAATTCGTCTTTTTCTTATTGATTTTGTTGTTGGGTAATCTCAGAGCAGTAATGCTTTATCAAAACGTTCACTGTGATACGGTGTTGGCGAAACCCGTCTCTGCAGTGCTAATTTTACTGCCTCTTTCTAGATTCTGGACTCTGATCAGTGGACGCTGGCTGAGAGAGAGCAGTTCCCCTACTACTTCAACAAGAGAGAACAGCGCAAGAAGGTTCGCTATCCTATGTTTTTCTAGCTGTCTTCACAATTTTGTCAGTTATCGACTGTTACTCGTCTCCACATAATTTACACCTGAAACTCGTTTCAAATTCAACATGCAGAATGCACGATCAGTTTAGCAGTGCTAAATTAGCACTCTTTGTTTTTCCTTTGATTGTCTACTTTTACTGATTGCTTGAAATCAATACACACAATCTCTAATCATCATTTTCTACAGGAGCTGCTCGCGCACTGGTCCAAGATCGAGAAGGCGTGGGACGACGAGATTGCCGCCATTCAAACGAAGATTCCCGAAGAGAAGAAGGTTGCCACCGTCTGATTACGGTACTTGTTCAGACTACGGTAGCTTATCGATCCTCGAACGTCTGTTGTAGCCATTTATATGAGAGATGTAGATAAAATTTTGAGTTTTGATCGATAATAATACTTTACGCAGCAATTGCACTGAGTTATGTACAATATATGTGATATGTCTGCTACTTTACCAGTTATGTCAAACATATGAAAATTTGTGAAGCAATTGAAAATAGGAAAATAATAGTCATTCATCTGATCAATCTAGAGGAGTCATCTGAACAATCTAGAGGGATTGTGTGTTTGTGAAAGTAGTAAAGCGTGGAAAGGGCCATCGTGATTAGAACCATGCGTGAGAGGGAGAGAATGGGATGATCTCATAGAGGCAATGGAAAGATCAGTGAATTGGGAAGTGATCAGTTCATTGAGAATCTAGAAATGGCAGGCTAGGGGGAGAGCTTCTTTCCGTTATAAACCAGGAATGGGTGTTAGGGTGGTAAGGGGAAGGGTAGCAAGGAGAGCGTGGCTGTGATCGTCGTGACCCGCATGACCGCCGTGCCTGCAAATTCATTTGAATATTCGAATTATGTTAGTTAATGTAATTTCATGCTGTCATGCAGTCATGCTTGTTAGCCTTTCATGCTGTCACGTGTTAGGGTGAGAGATCTACTACGAAATTGAGACTAGCAAGGTACCTGAGCAGCGGCGTACAAGACTAGTGGAAGCTAAAAATATATTTGTGTGATCTAGTTTCCGACGCTTGAATATTTTACGAAAATGAAGTAAATGGCGGACCCGCTGGTGAAGAATTGGAGGAGGGCGATGATGGAGAACCCGATGAAGATGGACAGCAGCTGCTCGAGCGAGTTGTACTCGTTGTCCTTCTCGCGAGCGAGCACCTGATAGAATACGTGATGTGAAGCTTAACGTGATTAGAAAGTTTCGAAACTAGGTGGTTTTCTGTTTTACAGAGCCTTCATATTTTCAGAGACTGTCGATGGGTAGTGCGACTTCGAGATCTAGTAACAAAAAAATCTACTTCCAATAGACTTTGAATGAAGGTCCATTTTTGAGGGCATTGTGTTGTCCAATCGATCACCGTAGTCGACTAATCGATAACCGTACCTCAAGGAAGGTGACGTAGATGAAAGTGCCGGCGGCCATGCTCTCGAAGAGGAGCACCGCGCCCAGCTTGTGCACCGGGTCGATTTTCGCGCCCTGACATGGATCGATAATGTGGGGGATACTGTATCTTTCCTGCACCGATCGATAATGCTACAGTATCTCTAATTGGCTACCGTAGTCTACCGTACCTGGAGCGCGGTTCCCAGCAACGAGCCGACGGGCGTCATCAGCGCGTAGACGATGATCGTCATTACTACGGCCTGGAAAATCGATATTTATAGATTATTGATTTTTCCTCCTGTTTCGATTTTACATCGACACTCCTTTAGCCATTGAAAAATAGACTAGAATTTGTTTAGAACAGAAATAATAAATCAATTCCTTGTCACTGTCAGTTATCCCGTTTCTTCAATGTTTCACTGGCACTTCTTAAGCCAAAAACGACTAGGAATCCATTCCATCTGTCATTGTAAAGTTGAAATTCCTGGCTGCTGTCACTCCTAATCCCTCACCGCGAGGGTCTTATCCGACGCGACTTATCTGTACAGAAAACAACGCTGATAAGAGGTACGAGTATCAGTAGGCGGCCGATCGATACACGCATAGTCTAGTGAGTGTTTCCCCGCGGTCAATAGAAGGTTCAGAGATCTTATACGAATGACTCATTGCACTTATGACGTGATTGAGGTGTTTTCTTTCAGTTTCCGGTCTAGATCATAAGAACAATCGAGGATAAGAAGGTAAACAACATCTCGCATGATGAATGAAGCAGAAAGCAAAAAAAAAAGAAATGTAAAACCCCTTTTTCGTAAATCACCAAAAGCCAAACCCTAGAACTGGTAAATTTTACTCACCTTCATCCTATTCGTGTTTCCCTTCGATACTTGCAAGCCGACGGAGAACGCCTCGACGGCCTTGTGCAGCAACAGCGAAACGAACAGCGTGATGATGCCCGAGGTCGACTCCTGAGCGGAATAATCGTTCATTACCGTAATCAATCGATAAAGTTACCGTACCTGCACTCCCAGCGCGAATCCTTCCAGTATCGAGTGGAAGCTCATCGCGATCGTGAACGTGAGCGACTTGAGGAAGGATGACTCGCTGGCGGGCGCAGTCGCGTACTTGACCGACTCCTCGATCACTTGGCTGCAATTATCGATTTTCAGGGACTTCAAAAATCGATATTAGGGGTAAGAAACACGAGGGTAGATGTTGACTTGAGTGCGACAGTATACATGGACAGTGCTGCAATTTGGAAGGATTCATGGACGTCAAAGATTCGGACATGTCACAGAGATTGGTCGGGGTAGATCACATAGGGGTAGACTCGTAAGACTAGTACTAGGTTCTCACTCATGAAGGGTGTGTTCGACTCGCCTAGGGTGATCACCATCGTAATCATCGTCCATGATGAGGGGGACGGATATGCTGAATTGATACGCTAGGAAATGTGATAACCCAAAGAAGGCAGATTTCAGTGTGTGTTAGAATTTTATTTTCAATTTTATTTCAACATTTCCTAAAGAAAATGCAAATCATCGTAAATAATTAGGGGGACGGATACACTGGGGATTAAAAATAGCAACTTGGTACTCGAGAATTGTCTGCTAATATTCCCATGTTGAATATTCACTCCGCTTTTTAAATTTCAAATAGAACCAGAAGAATTAGAGAAGATTTATTTTGTATTGGAAGCCTCCGTTTGTTAGTTCGTGATGGCGCCTAATTATTAGAAAATCCAACGGAAGGATAAGCTACTCACTTCCTGAGTGTATCGGGCGTTCCTCCCGTCTTCTCGTGGTAGATTGGCGCGGGGGCGGCCGGACCTCCGTGGGAATGACCGTGACCGGCCATTGCGAAGATCTGAGATCAAAGATCAGGGAGGCTTGAGGATTCATTTGTCCATCAAATGGACGGCATCAAACATCACTCTCGAGATTTGATCTGCTCGATCTTGCACTGATAACTTTCATGAAGGATTTCAGTTTTACTTCATCTCGCTTATCTTTGTTTGTGGTAGACTAACACTGTTTTCTCTCACGCTAACAGAACACTAAGACCAAGTTCTCAAAGTTCTCAAAGAAGAGTTTGATCTCGGAGGAAAGTGCTTAAACTGAACCAAGTTTCAAGAGCTTTTTGATAACATTGCAAGAGGGAAAGAATTATTTCGTCTACTCGAATCAAACGTTTTGTGCTTACTTGCAATCGAAAGCAGAATGTAGAAATGAATGCGAACCCAATCCCCAATGATGAATCCCGTCAGATGCTGTGAAACTCAAACCAACCTTCAAGCAAGCCTCCTCGATCAGATACACAAGGAAGAAGCCGCAGCAGAGGAAGAGATACGGCACGGGAAACTCCCAATCGAAGCCAGAAGTCGACTTGAAGAGACGGTAGTTCTCACTGCAAGAGTACGGTAAACTAAAGTAATCTATTGATTGATCTTCGAGCTGCTAGGATCGATCAACCGTAATCCACCGTAACCCAATGGCATAACAACTAACTCTACGTGGGGAATGATGTCGAGGAAGCAAGTGGCGAGGAAGACGCCGCCCGAGAAGCAAGAGAGAAGGGATAACCATCTGAATGTTGATTAATAATATTAGTAATTAATTAATTAAAGTCGAACATTATTGCAACTATAACCAATAGTACGAATTTATAAATTTCGTTAATCCTGATACCAAAGTTCATTGTGCCTATCGCTCATCTCTTTCTACAGTTTTACGTACTGAAGGAATGGAAATCTAGTCAAAATAATGAATTCCTAACCGGAACCGGGATTTGCAACGAACCGTGCGCTCTTCTTGCTCGGCTGCCCGTCCTTGTTCGTGAGCATCGACATCAACTGGAATTATCGATTGATTGAACTAACGTACCTAGGAAAAGCTACCGTAACCCTTTATTGATCAACTACTGTACAAACTACCGTACCCTCAACGAGACGAGTCCGGCTACGGCTGTCGTTATCAACATTCCTAGTGCAAGCAGGACTTGCAACGTCGTCCCGTCCATTTTCTGAAAAGATTATTTAAAAAATCTCGAAAAACTCGAATTCGACATCGAAAATTGTCACGATTACGCATTATTTTGACAAGATAGTGCGATTTTAGACGTATGGAGACAGTTTTACGATACATTTCTCAACCTTTACAGCTCTCACGAGATACGAGCATTGAAACAGGCTAGAGAACAGCAGATGAAGTAGGCGCTACCCCCTCGGAATCAATCAATGACCACAGTGGACAACCCCCTTCGCTCTCTTGCTCGGTAGAGGAGTCGAGATAAGAGGTGTGAGAAAGAGAGTAGGAGTGTGTTTTCCTCCTCCTCTCGAATGATACGCCAGGGATTGGAGAGTGAGTGGGGTTATTATAGGGGTGATCCATTCGCTCCCCATTCGATCCCTGGATGGTCTGGGATATCAAGGATGAGTAAGAACAACTGGATATAGGGGCGATTATGAGGGCTCATGGGGAGGAAATGATTCAGAAATAGAAAGCAACCGCTCGTGACCTTGTTATCAATCAGAGGTAGGGTCCGAAAGTTTTTATAGCAGGTAGAAACTTCAATCGCGTTTCAAGGTCCGGGAAATTCTCATTGATTGAGTTTCACAAAGGTCCGGGATCAGAGACGAAAGTGATTCACAGAGAGGCGCTCGGAATAGGAACAAGGATCAACGACACACGGCAACATTTGAATTTCTGACTAATCTATTCGAATTCGGGAGCGAGAAAAGGTTAGGGAAATTCCATTTCTGACTAATCCACGAAGAGAAAAGAATCGAAAGAACGGGAGCAGGCTCACAGGGTTCAACGATCAATATCCATTAAGTAGATCAAGCGGGTCTCTCGTTTTCACTTGATCTCTCGATGAGTGGATCAAGTTTAGAAAACGTACATACGATCGACCGAAACAAAAAGAATTAATCAAGCTGCTCTCTCAGTTCGCTTGATCTCTTGTCTGCTAGAGCAAGTTCGCAGCTTCAACAAATTGACCAAAACGATCAAACGAGTAGCTCAACCTGAACTATCGCAGAAAGTTCAGAAAGGTCAAACGAATAACCAAGCCGATGATCAAAATGCGTAGGTCACCCTGCCCTTTCGCCTTTATGTGATCCCTCTTTGGCTACTAATAAAGTTCGGAAAGCACCAAGCAAGCGGCCGTAAACGAGTGTGTGCAAGAGGGGGAGAACAACGAACGACGAGAGATAATAATCGGCAGAGAAGACACGAAACTGTGCTTGTGCTGCTGTATAGAAGAGGAGAAGAACGAACCGAAAGTGAGGGAGAGAGCGATTGGAACAGATTGACTCTCTGATACTCACTCTCTATCGCCCTACCTAACTGGTTAGAGATCACGCGGAAACGAGAGAGTGCGTGCATTCCGCGAACAGGCAGTTATAGTGAACACTAGACAAAGAAGTGATGATAGTGGGCGACTGGTCGAGAGCGGGTAGAGGGTAGCGATAGGGCGAGTAGTTACCTCTCTCCGATCAGTAACTATTATCGCCTGTCAAACCGCGATAGATACTGTGAAATATGGAGGGGTTACCCTGATGTTTCGCTCTAGTATAGAATGGCAAGTGCGAAATCGCTCAGCGAATAGAGATACGAATATTTTTTTCTTTCCCATCTTGCACGAATTCATCTTTTCTCTAGCAACATGCACGAATCTTTCAGATATAACACTCGTGATTTCCTCCCCTAGAGCCTCCAAACTACGGCTCATTTCAAGCACGAATTTTGCCACTACAAGGGGTAATCAGTGGGCCTCTTTCATGATTCGAATTCCTCATCATTCGCAACAAGTGATCACACCTCACGCTACTAACGAGATCAACGCCCCGTGATATCACAATCACAATAAAATCGAGGCAATAATCAATGCAATAGAGTACATCATACTGACGATGTTTTCTTACGGGCAGGCTGGGGAAGAGGGGGGAAGGGCTGGAATGATGGAAGGAGGGGTGCGAGGAGAGACCAAGGGGGGAGGAATATGATAAGAAGTGAGGGTCATCAAGACACTGTCTCTTCCCTCCTTCTTCCGATACAGAAGAGGGGAACAAAGTGTGGCCAATTGCAAATCATCCCAGTCATCTGATCTCACATGGACAATGCTCTCAATTCACGTGCGAGCTTGACCAGATTTCAAGCGTTTGCTAGATGTCATCGCAGTGACAGCACGCAAGTGGGGACGTAATGCCATACGTGGAACATTATAATACTCTTACGATATGTGGAATGGAGGCAAGATGTCAGCGAGTGGGAGCACTTTCAGCGCGCGGTGCCGACGGAAAGATGCGTATCTCTACTGGGGAGGGAAGCGCCAGGGCGCAAAAAGTGAAGCAGATCCGGAACAACCACGTTGCTTTTGACGCGCTCCCGCTTGCCCCACTTGAAAGAGAGGGGTGAGCTACTGCTAGAGTGTTCGTTCCTTCCTCTAGACGACTAGAGGAGGAAGTCTGGAGAGATCGACACCACAGGGAAGACATGGCACTTCTTCAGTTTCACGGGTTCGAGCTTTGAACGGCTCGAGATGTCATGACAATAGATAAAGGGAAACCGAACCCAAAGAAGTGCCACCGGAGATCTACATCGAGAGGAACACGTTGTTTCAGGAACAAAAGAGGGAGGTTGAATTGCGTCAAAGGATATTGAAGAAAGGTGGTGAGAACTGTCCGAACGACTTCTCCCCTATCGTATGAGGCTTTAAGAAGAGGTGATACCTCCAGACCACTCCCAGGAAGTTTTCTTCGTTCCTCCGTCCACTCCCCTATCAAATACGCGGAACTTAGTCACGACAAAAGTGACCACAAACAGTCTATTATACCCCCACTCTCAATCTCGAAGATGCTCAAACAGGGCGGATAAGGATACGGTGCATTTTTCCCCGAACGCGAGGCTACACTGGGGTGCTAAGTGATGTCACGGTACTGTTCACGGGGCGAGAGAAAGAGACAGGAAGAGATCTAGCCGGTTGTTACTCTTGATCCCTCACTTAGGATCCTTTGTTTCCTTAGGCAAACAGCCCGGGTACAACAGTTAGAAGCAATGGCATGGGATTAGCATCGCCTCTCTGTTGACCTGTATTGACACAATCGCTCTCGGCTCTCGGCAGTTTACATGCTCCATCTCTCCCTAACTGCCTATAGATTGCGCGAAACTGCGGTATTGACCAAATCGGAGAAATGGTGTGTGCTCGGCACATTGCATGCTCTATCTTTCACTCACTTGCAAGAGATCCCACGCATCGGAGAGACGGTCCATTTCGGAGAAACAACGCTCACAATCTCCACACTTGCAAGCTCTTTACCTCTCTGCCCTTGATAGATCACATGAAACAAGGAGGACGGTCATTTCGGGGAAACGGCGGAAAGACCAACGATAGAAACCAACGAGGGATCGACGAACCACCATAGTGAGTAGGAGGGGGAGGACACTCCACGAACGGAATGGTGAGATGTATCTCGTTTTATCTGCACGTAAACTCTCTCGATGCAATTCAAACGACAGCAACACAAACGTAACAAAAATAACAAATATCCTAATTCTACAATATTTTGGGCACAGTAATCAGACAACCGTATTCCTAGGGAACAACAAACTAGCGTAGCCTAGATACAGTAACTTCTCAATCTACCGTAATCCCGGGTACAGTATCTACATACAGTGATCACTTCCTCTTATTCTTCTCCTTCTTCACTTTCTCTGCACTCGCATCGAAGACGTCGAATGTGCTCTCGCTCTGCAACGATAATTCTCTAATTCTCTAGGTTTTTATCAGACGTCGCTGAGCAATTCGAAGATTCCACACTCAAGTAACAAAAAAATCACCAGTGCAAAAATATTGGTTTTTTATTCGGTTTTTTGCAATGTTCCACCTCGATCCTTCTGACTTTCTCATCCAATCATACGAACATAGTTTCCCCTTGCAACCCCACACTCACCTGTAGCACTTCCGTGTGGAGCGGGAAGATCTCTCCACTTCTTCGCTGACGAAGGGAAGCGTACAGCTCGCCCGCTGGAACGTGGATTCGTTTGATTTTAATTTTCATGCCATGGTAGTTCGCGTGTAATCGCTATTCCCCAGTCACGTTGTTTCTAAATGGTTCGTGAAACAGCGGTCAACTGCCACTGCAAATATAATGTCACTTCCCTACCTAGAGCTATTGCGATCGCTCCAGCCGGCGCATGAAGCTAATATGGAAGTCGTGAAACATCAATAGCTTTCGTCAAACAATCACCTCAACACCTCCCCAATTTTTACCACTCAATGCGTACATCCCATCGAACTGCTCTGCGCATGAAGCATTTATCGTGATAGTGAAACTTCGACCGACATCTTCTTCCTAGTGAACTTTTTACTACACTTTCCCAGAGAATTGGAGTACAACGTAGAGCAATCGTTGTATTATTCTGGAACTTCCCCCCGCCCTCTCTCTCTCTCTCCTCCCAGCATACTCACCCCTCTTCGACACCGTCGTCCGCTGCAGTCCCTTGTAGGCGGTGCACGTGTCGCACACGAGGTGGCCGTGCAGCTTGCGCATCTGACGAGATACATCATGAGCTATTTTTAGTAACGTGAAAACAAAAGTAAGCGAGAAACACCCCCATTTATCCACTACCCTTTCATGATGCATGTGAAACAACAACATTTTTGGCATGAATCTGTATCGTATTTTATTAATTTCCAAAAGATGCACCAAGTGAACTGTCCAAATCTCTGCACGACGCTTTCCTAGTGCTCGTGAAACACGAACATCTGCGAATTTTTTTCCGAATCCGCGATCGTATTTTTTTATCAAATATATTATGACTAACAACACACTGCCTACATTTCCGCATTGAGTTCTTATGATACTGATGAAACATCAACTCATACAAACCATGCTACCCATTCACTCCTTTCCCATCCCACCCTCCCGACTCCTCCCCCATACTCCTCACCTCCAATATCCTCGGGAACGGCTCGGTCTCCGGCGAGCGCACGCCCTTCTCCAGGATCGTGAACGACATCGAGCCCTTCTCTGCAATGGATCGATTGATAGGTGTCATCAGCACCTATATCCTCTTTACATCTTCCACCAGTACAAATAGGCATTCATTGCTGCAAACTTTATTAATTTTGATGACGACCGATCGTACAACCATTACCCAGAATTCTGCAATACATTCTCATGTTATTCGTGGAACTTAAATCACCGAATTAGGTAGCTATCACCTCAATCACTATCCTTTTCCATTCTACCTCGACACTTCCCGTTCTCACTCTAATCCCACTGTGCGGGGGTGTTCAATCAGCGAGTGTTCAATAAACTAGCGCTTTCCCCATCGCCTAGTCACCGCATGTTCACCCGCGTTTCGATGGTCGACCACTCAATTGGACAATTTAATTGACACCATCATCTTTCGGCTTCCCCGAACTCTCACATACCCACAAGATCGCATCGAACTCGGTTAACTGAGTCAGCCACATGAGCAAATCTACATCTACAGAAAAAACTGGGATGCGCATCAAGGGATATTGGCGAGTCTTCAAGAAGAAATAAGCGAGATCTCTTGTTTAATTATTCAATTGTTCTCGTTATTTTTCTGATTGACCTAAGGGTAAATTTGTTGGTTTGAGAATTTACTCCTGATTTTGAATACACCGCATTATGAATTGTTATGATACACAATAATATATATCTAATCTTGTTTCTCACACTACATGGATACATCTGGATTTCTTTGGTCTCAGTAATGAAAATGCAGACGAACAAAATGCCATTCACGTTAGACCCCCCTCTAACATCGCATATAATTCCCTGGTCACGATCCCTCACTCTCCCCATCCTTCCGCTTATTATTCCTTTCCCTCTCGTCACCATGACAACACTCTGTCATAAATTAGCTACTCTCGCACAGTGGGAATTCGTATAATCGTGCGGCGATAGGCGTAAACAACCACTCCTCTCCCTCCCTTCCCATTTCAATCTCTTCCTCTTCTCTCTACGGCGAGCAGAAAATAAGCCTGACGTTACTGACTGTGGCCAATAACAAATTACAATTATCCCGCCTACTGCTGCACCAAATACTCATAAACATCCATGATTCTCCAATTAAATAATCAATTAATCAATCAATCAATCAACGCACCAGTCCCATCATCTCCCGCGCGTCCGCTCTTGCCGTCCGCGCGGATCGGCGACCACCGCACGTGGAAGGGGCACGGCGTGCTGAAATCGAACCTTTGAACTCAAGGCATCATCATCTCTGATTGTCTTTTTTATTCAATCGGCCATGTCGATCAGATCAACCTAATGATACTCCAGTGGTTTCATGGAGTCTGTGAAACGTCAACTCTGATTTGGAAATCACACACACCCCGATTTGATAACCTCGAATTGATAGTGGTGATGCAAAACGTTTTTCGCCCATTCAATATCGTAGACAAATTGAAACTCGAAAGTAGGGACGATTTAGGAGAGTGTGTGAAACATCACCCATCAGAACATATTTTTTTTTTTGCATCTATTTCATTATTAGCTAACTATCATAGTCAATCAATGGCAATCAATCAGTAGTTCATTTCACACACTCTTGAGGCAGCCCATATCTACGAGCCCTTTTCAATCACTCCCGTGGGTTTCATCATCATTCAACTACAATATTTTTGGGGAAGCCCCCTACCTCATGGCCTGCTTGGGGCAGCCCAGGTCGTGTGGGCAGGGCGCGACCACCGTCGCAGTGGGCAGCATCGTCGGAGGGGAGACGGACGGAGGCAGCTGGACAAGATTTGTGGTTGTACGACAGGTCAAGTTACTATCAAACGCTAACACAATGCTCCCAGGTATAATCAAACAGAAACCTCAAAAGTGCTTTTAGCGATACTGATGTTCTCGACGATTGACAAGAGGGTAAAAATGGAACCAAGTACTAGACCAGAAACATTGGAGTACCTGCTGTCTTATGATCTCAAACCGCCCAGATTTCCCCATTTTTTAGTTTACTTTTAAACCCTTCAGAAACTATACACTTCGAGGCGCATGGCGACTAGACTGGAAACAAGAAAGATAACAGACCTGCTGTCTGATGATCTCGAACCGCTCGTAGTCCGAGATGCGCTCCTCGTTGAGCAACCGCGCCGTCAGCTCGGTCCACCTGCAATCGATATTGCGGTTACCACATCGATCAATTCTTCGCTACCGTAGTCCCAATCAATCAATCAATCAATCAATCGATAACTGACTTTCCATGATACTTCAACAGCTCCTCCGCCTTCTCCCTGTCCATCATCGTTCCCATCGTGAGCAGGAAGTTGCGCACGTCCATGAGGGCGGAGAAGGAGTCCTCCAGGCCCGACTCGATCAGCACCAGGAATCTGACGAGTTAACGATTGATTTAAAGCATCCAAAACATCATGAGCTCTTTACCGAAATGAAAGAACCACAAAATCACCCAGGTTGCCTACTCGCTTCGCTTTTTATATTTTAACGTTCAAGAGCCGCTGAAATGTATTGTTTATCGGAATAGGCCGAAGCATTGAATTTCCTCGTTCTTTCAATAACTTAATTATTCCACTACACGCCTCTCAAAAAAATCATTCATCACCAGATTGAATCCACCCATACAAAAATCGCCAAAATCCCTTCCTTTCCTCTTCTTTCCCACATCAATGACAACTTCTCCTACCCTACCCCTCCCCTCTCCCTCCCCCTCGTCTATTATCCCACCTGTTCGTCCTCCTCCACAGCGTCTCTGCCAGCTGGAATCTCGCCTCTTGACTGGCCAACTCGATCAGCGTTCGATGCACGACGATCAGGTCGTACCTGCAACAGCCATAATTAATTAAACATTAATTAATTAATTAACTAATATTTTCGTATAATTTAAAGAGCACAAGTGAACTGCACTGCTTTCACAGTCCATTAACAGTAAGCTTCCCACTCTCTCTCTCTCTTCCATTTTCCTCGGAAGGCTCCAGCTAGTTAGTTCTTTCACAGCCAGTATATTCCCTGGCCAATCTACCACTTTATCAATACTAGCCCTCCCATCTTCCATGAACATTCCCACACTCATCCACCCCTACCTGGAGCTATAGAACGGTGGAACAAACGGCATTGACATCTCTATCATGAAAATTGCACCGTCAACTACTGGTTATCCCTCATTCACCCTATCCCCCCCCCCCCCCCTTAACACTTACGTCGTCTGCAGCGAGGGCACGAGATGCCTCCTGAAGTGCACGCCGCCGTGCACGAGCGACGTCGACCCGCGCTTCTGAGATGAGCATCATTGAATTTATATTTTGCATCCACGGCTATACACCAGATACACGGTGGTTGAAACAAATAGGAACCTTATCCATCAGATATCAATAAAAATCACTTTCCGAAGTTTCAGGTCTCACGGGCAAGACATTTACTTGCCAACCATGACTATCCAATTAATACTATCTTTTCGCTCAAATACCATTTATGTCCACCTGGGCTTTAACTCCATTAGATTCACTTCCAAACCCCTGCCGCAATCAATAATATTCCTCCTTTCAACTACCCATTTCCTCACCCTCATGATATCCATGGCGATCCTCGAGTGAACACTTCATGCTCATGTTTGATTTCAATTTCAAGCCTATCAAAGGTGTCCCACCCGATATAACAAGCTCTAACCATCAAGGGATCAATTTTCTCACTCTCATGATGTCCATGGCGATCCTGCTCGAGTGGTCGTTCGCCTCGACCGCCGTGTACTCCTTCATCGCGTCGCCGTATCTGATTATTATTTAAATTATTCGATTAATAATTTATTGAGAACAGCTTCATCAAATGCACTATCGCAGCATCCACCTCACTTCTTTCGTGGAAGAAATGAAACAGCAATCAACACTGGAAGGTCCCCTCAATTTGAAATAGCTATTTATTTTCTAACCGACGATCGGGTGGCATTGTGACCACACTCTGCTCACTCCTTCTATGAGGTGTGTGAAACACAAAGAAAATATCATTAACAAAGATTCAACGAAACTATCCCCAACAGAGATTGTAAGATTCGCCCAATCTGGCAACCAGTTCAACTATACTTTTGATTCACAAAATGATCGACAACCACTGTCACCACACCTTGCTCCTTTCTTTCATGAACTGTGTGAAACAAACGACATCCATTCTCCTCACCTCTCATTCAGCGCCCAGAAGGCTCCTCCGGCTCCGGCGCCAAAGTCCAGCACGGAGGCGGGCGCCCATCCCCCTCCATCCACCGCCTGCAGTTCCTCGAGCGCGCGCGCCACTTCGGCGTAGTTTGGCGCCAGTCTGGAAGTGATTAGCTTCGTTTTAATATATTTGATGAAGCACAAATGCATCTGGAGATTATGTGACACCTGTTACAGCTACTAGCTGACAGCAGGTTTATAAACCGATTAAAACACAAGCAAAGCAAGTCCCAACTAACCAACTGCTCAATCAGATTTTTATTTAACTTCGCCAACTTCCTTCTCCTCCTCCTACACCTACTACATCATCTCTACAATCTCAGATCAAACTCGCAAGATCACAATCCATTCTCGACCACATGTAAACAGTCAAGTGCATCTATCGTCCCGGAGTTCACAAGGCACAAGTGCATTGTCTGTGCCCTTTACCTTTTCCTAACACTGTCTTTTCGTCCACCCCTTCTCTCATCTCGCCAAATTCCATAACGCAACTCAGATTTCATCATCTTTATGGGAAATGCTCATGAAGCAACCCACATTCGAAGGTTTTACACCCTGATTGCAAACCCTAAAACTCAACATGCTTTCTCTCACCTCGCGAGTGCGTATGACAGCGCGCCCTCATCACTCTCGGCCTCCATGGGCTTCCAGTTGAAGTGACTCCGCTTCAACTCCTTGTCCACCGCGTTCTTGATCTGCCGTTCCTTGTCCTCACGCTATAATTATTACTAATTAATTAATTAATTAATTAATTAATACATCCCCATACATCACTATTCGATATTGACTGGTTGCTCGACAAGCTTTTTCCCTCCATCTGGTATTGTTAATTAATTAACTAATTAGAACGCTTTGAAGCTACTCTACACATCCTCTTAAAACTAGAACAAGTTTGAATGGATTTCAGCTGCATCAAGAAGAGATAGAGCGAGAGAAACGCAAGCAAGCCAAGTCTACGACCACTTGTGATCAATAGATCTATTGAAACACGACCAAACCAAGACACAACACACGATCCCCTTCTGTAATCAGCCACTACCGACTTTAACCAATAAATAACGTGATTGAGACACACTCCAACGCGCGTTTATGACTTCTATCAGCCTCAAACTTGATATAAACAAACTGAAGCATAGTCAACGCGCGTCTATGGCCTCTATCAGTATCAAACTTGATCCGATTGTAACACAATCAACTCACAATCTCCTGCTGCAGGTTCTCATCCAGCATCTCCGACTCGTCC
Source organism: Pristionchus japonicus (assembly GCA_900490845.1). Classification (NCBI taxonomy): domain Eukaryota; kingdom Metazoa; phylum Nematoda; class Chromadorea; order Rhabditida; family Neodiplogasteridae; genus Pristionchus; species Pristionchus japonicus. The sequence goes on along the minus strand of LS505714.1, from coordinate 285,398 downwards.
TCGCCCAGCTTCTTCTTGATTCGCTGTCGGATCTTGTTGCGTGCCTCCTTCACCATCTCGGGAGAAGCCGGGAACCGTCTGCAAAGCACTGATTGCTTTGCAAAGAAGCGCAAAGCGTTCTAACCCAAAATTAATTGAGAATCACATCAACAACAGCATACCAAAAGGGAACTTGCTTCTCCTGGCAATTTTTACGTATTCTCTACCACACTAATGACGGTTCACTATTGTTTTCTCACAATTAACAACGGTACTAGGTCGGATGAGAACCCTCGGATGAGAACAATTTGCACATTCCATCTATTACATAACTCTTGTCTCTCGTCATCATTTGGTTCTCATCCAGTCGGCTTTCATCCGACGGTTCTCATCCGACCTAGTTCCTCAACGACCAGTCTAGGCAGTAGTCTAACCACTCACTAACCTGCTCAGAATCTTCTCCGCCAGCTGATCCGCCTGGTTCTGCAGCTGCTTCGGGTTCTTCTCGCTCTAGACATATCATTGAACATTATCATCCCCTAATGAGTCGCTCACTTTCACAATCGCCTCTCTCAGCCCGTCCACTGCATCTGTCGGCAGGTTGAACTGCCTCCGGAATCGACGACTCTTCTGCTCCTGATTATCCCATAGCTCGATAACGCAACTATCTCGCTAACCTTGTGATCGGGTGCTGACAATCGCACAACCATGCGATCTCCAGTGAGGATATTGAGGGACGTCACGTCGGCCTCGCCATCAACAACAGTTCGCTGCATGAGTGACTTGTTAATCGACGCGTATGCCGTTCTTCCACTACTGAACTGACGAAAGAACGATCGACTGGCCATCTTGGCCTGAAAAGCACTTCATAAATCGAGTTAGACGAACTCGACACGAAAAGCAAATCAATCCCAGGGCGTGGACACTAGAGAAAATTCAGTGTTGGAAAAAGTAACAGAAGTTCAGCAGCGAACATGATTTCAGTCCATAAAAGCCCGTTTCTCAGGTTTACGAGGCAAAACATGAAATTCACGAGAACAAAGAAATTCTGATGACTACAAGTTCATGAGACAAAAAGAAAGAAAAGATCACAACAGAAGAGGCTCCTCCCCATTATTGAAATCAGGAGTCAGAGGAAGAGACATGACAGAAGAAGTTTCAAGAAGATTCGCCGAAGTCCCAAGATCCCTTTCCCTTCCATCCCCATCCCCTCTGTATCCCTGTAGTGTGAGAAACAAGGTTAGATATATATTATTGTGTATCATAACAATTCATAATGCGGTGTATTCAAAATCAGGAGTAAATTCTCAAACCAACAAATTTACCCTTAGGTCAATCAGAAAAATAACGAGAACAATTGAATAATTAAACAAGAGATCTCGCTTATTTCTTCTTGCCAGCGGCGCCTCCGGCCTTCTGGGCGGCCTTGGTGACCTTTCCTCCGGATCCATCAGACTTGTCGACGGACTTGATGACTCCGACGGCAACGGTCTGTCTCATGTCACGGACGGCGAAACGTCCGAGAGGGGCGTAATCGGTGAAGGACTCAACGCAGAGGGGCTTGGTGGGGTGGAGCTCGACGATGCCGGCATCTCCGGACTTGAGGAACTTGGGGTTGTCCTCGACCTTCTTACCGGTACGACGGTCAACCTTCTCCTTGAGCTCGGCGAACTTGCAGGCAATGTGGGCGGTGTGGCAATCGAGCACGGGGGTGTATCCGGCTCCGATCTGTCCAGGGTGGTTCATGATGATGACCTGGGCGTTGAAGGTGCGGGCCTCCTTGGCGGGGTCGTTCTTGGAGTCAGAGCAGACGGATCCACGACGGATGTCCTTGACGGAGACGTTCTTGACGTTGAATCCGACGTTGTCTCCGGGGACGGCCTCAGGGAGGGACTCGTGGTGCATCTCGACGGACTTCACCTCAGTGGTGACGTTCTGGGGGGCGAAGGTGACAACCATGCCGGGCTTGATAACTCCAGTCTCGACACGACCGACGGGGACAGTTCCGATACCTGCAAGGCAACCAATAAGTGACTGATAATTAAATCAAATTCATTAAAATGCGAAAATCTTCAAGTCAAAGTAAAAGCTCACCTCCGATCTTGTACACGTCCTGAAGGGGCAGACGGAGAGGTCTGTTGGTGGGGCGCTGAGGGGGAACAATGGCGTCGAGGGCCTCGAGGAGGGTCTTGCCGTTGGCCTTGCCCTCGGCACGCTCGATATCCCATCCCTTGAACCAGGGCATGTTGCTGGAGGGCTCGAGCATGTTGTCTCCGTTGAATCCGGAGATGGGGACGAAGGCAACCGTGGCGGGGTTGTATCCGATCTTCTTGATGAAGCCAGAGACCTGGAATTGGTTAATTAATATTGAACAAGGAATTTAATATAAAAACAATGAAAAATTGAAGGAATAATTAATTACCTCAGTCTTGATCTCAGTGAAGCGGGCCTCGGAGAAGGGAGGCTCGGTGGAGTCCATCTTGTTGCAAGCAACGATGAGCTGCTTCACACCGAGGGTCTGGGCAAGAAGAGCGTGCTCGCGGGTCTGTCCGTTCTTGGAGATTCCGGCCTCGAACTCTCCGGTACCGCAAGCAACGACAAGCACGGCGCAGTCAGCCTGGGAGGTTCCTGAAACATGATTAATAAATATTGCGTCATTGAATGAAAATCGATTAATATTTTCGAAATACTGAATAGTAGCCCAATTATAAAACCAAACCAAGGTACGCATAAAAACTAACCGGTGATCATGTTCTTGATGAAATCACGATGTCCGGGGGCGTCGATGATGGTGACGTAGTACTTGGCAGTCTCGAACTTCCAGAGAGCGATATCGATGGTGATACCACGTTCACGCTCAGCCTGTAACCGACCGGATTAAAATCATGACAAAAATGGGCAAGTAAGTGAATTTGTAGTTTAGGCACGATGCAAAATGACAAGAATCAAATAAAACTAAAAATAGAAACGAACCTTCAGCTTGTCGAGTACCCAGGCGTACTTGAAAGATCCCTTGCCCATCTCCTGAGCCTCCTTCTCGAACTTCTCGATGGTACGCTTGTCGATACCTGGAAAGTAGGCGATTAATAGATGCAAGGATGGAAGGGCAATCAATAGAAGCCAAAGGAAGTGAAACATACCTCCGCATTTGTAGATGAGATGTCCGGTGGTGGTAGACTTTCCGGAGTCGACGTGTCCGATGACGACGATGTTGATATGGATCTTTTCCTTTCCCATGACTGCTTGAGTGGCTTGCTGAAAGCGAGGGAATTTAATAAGTGAAGAGGGCGCAAGACATTGTAGTAGACACGAAGAAAAGAGGTAACAGGGACACACAGACCGTTAAAAAGGACTGGGAATTAATTTGGAACAGGACTGCAAAAGAAAAAAAACGAAAAAATAATAAAAACCTACAATGGGCTACGGGCTGTGGAGGGCCGTGCGATGAAGTGAGGATAGGAAAATTTTTCGCGACAACTCAAACCGAAACTGAGTATAGAAAAGGGCCTAGTGTTGGAGCAGAATCGATCACAGTGCTTAAGCATAGTGGGCCACTACACACGCACATTCGCTGCGCGTCAACATCGTTTGAATCGGGATTTTTCTGGTATACTGTAAGTTTTTTCGTCAACCTTTCGTTTGTTTTTCTCAATTTTGTTTACATCTTTATTATCATTATTTTCCGTGTTCGTTACCACTGTTTGGCATGTTGATACTGGATAGGACTAGCATTGCCCCATCGACAAGTAGTGAAAACGAGATAGACGGACGGGAATGGACTGTTTATCAGTAAATACAATTTCTTTAATTTACAAGGGCATTTAAGCAGTTAATTAATCATGATCGGACTCGGATTCGTACTCGTTAGGGGCTTCTGCGTTACACGTATCAGCTTTCATAGCAGCATCTAGGAGGGCGGCTGTCTCCGCGTCTTTAGCTATTTCGATTGGCAGTTGGCGCTGTTGGTTTCGCACTCTTGGGTTGGCTCCCGCGTCGAGTAACAGGCGTACGCACTCGGGGTGACCTCTCCAAGCAGCTGCGTGCAAAGCCGTCTCGCCGATTTTGTTCTGATAAGGGCTGTTTCGAGGATGCGAGGGGAAACACTGTACCTGGGAGGAAACTGTGATGTTCGGCACTCGCAAAAGAAGGTCCGCTACCGCTGTATGCCCGCCATGACAAGCCCAGTAGAGTGCGGTGGATCCCGATTTATCCAAACTGTTCACAGATACCTGAACTAATCGATATTTCGCGTTACTTCTCCCGTTATAAACCTGATTATCGATGCAATCCTGCAGGAACTCAATGTTTCCTCTCCTTGCGGCTTCATGAAGGGGATTTGATAGCTGTTCTACATTCTCTCCGACCACTGGAAACCACTGTTTTATCTTCTTTCCAACTGTTTTAGTATTAACCGTAGTTTGCGGGTACGAGTCCTTTGTTCTTTCCGCATCTTGCTTGCAGCCAATCCTCATTTGGGCCTCCGTCTGTGACATAGATCAAATCTCCTTCCAGGAATGACATTTCTGTTTCCTGCAATGTTTCACAACCATGATTTCGAATGCGCGTGTCGTTATTGCACAATCATGATTCCCGGCGAAAACTACGTACCGATCTCGCTGTGTAGTCGTAAAGTGCGCGATACACTTTGACTCTACCCGGTTTGGGCGCTGGTGTAGGTGGAAGGGACGACATTTGCTGCCAACTAAATTGAAATGAATGAGTATGTAACACTTCCGCGCTTTGGGCTTTCATTCGCGCGGAATCTTGAATCGATCGTACTCGGAAATTGTTTGTGAGTCACCCGCACCACTCTCCCCTCCTTTCCCGTCCTTGTTTACGCTTGGCTCGAGAGGGGGAGAGAGGGAGACAGGAACGAGACGAGGGTCAATCAATACCTTGCAGACCGGCCGATGTGATGGACCACGTGTAGAGGGCAATTGAGATGGATGAGGGTCAAGATGATTTGGATCAATTCCTCGAAGCCTGCTCAATGCTGGCAATGAGACGAAATAATGGCGAAGATATAACCGCCGACCTGAAAGAAATAGCTGCTTGGAGGGATCTAACTTTTCCCGAGGATAACCACGACTCTATTGTCGTTCTCGACCTTCTGCAATCGGTAAGAATTTGCACAGTATGGGGCTTGCAACAGACGGGGAAAGCACAGAAAGCGACGCCAGTTTAAATATTTCTCATTGTAGCTTTAGCTTTTAATAAACGCAACTCCAGTACGAACTCAAATCAACTCGTCTGCAAAATATTAGCGGTCTAGCATATCAAAACAGTGCCATCGGTTTTTCTCGAAAACGGAAAATATATAGAAAGCTTGATAGTTAGAAAGCTATATAGAATATAGCAAGTATATAGAAAGCTTGATAGTTATAGATAGTTAAACCTTGTTTGGAAGGTTTTCCTTTCGATAGTGAGGCTATGTGACTCATTTTCTTATCTGGCTTACTGTACCCTTCAATTTCAGTGGAACGACAGCGTAGAGGTACATGATCGATCCAAATCGAGTCTCAACAATTCCCGAAGCCCCCCTCTTCTAGATGTACATAGTAGTCAACCGGTAATAGTGCAAGTTCCCCCTTGTCCTCGTGTCCACATTCCGGACCTTGTTTATCTTTCTGTATTGTTTTGTTTTATAGGTATTATCTACCTCATGATCCATAGTCATAGACAGGTCTATACATAACACCTTCTCTTGTAAATACATTAAAACCTCGTACAATACAAGACGGAATTTTATGAATCCTTGTGGTAAACAGAACAGTGACATGTCAACAAGGGATCATTCGGGCAATCTTAGAAGCCGAAAAACAACTTATGGTGGAACGTCTTCTTCAATATTGGAGCACAGTTATAGCAAGAAAGTGGTCAAAATCAATGAAGGGAGCGAATAAGAGCGATCAAATACACAACGTACGAAAGTGTAAAGCAAAAATTATGCGTGCAAACGACAAAATGAGGTTTGGGTTAGTGGTACTTTCAGTCTTCTTCCTCATCTCTATCAGCCATGATTTCTTTGAACTTCCTTTCGCTTTCAGCGAAGTCGTTTCTCTCGATGCGGCTGAAAGTAAAATTCATTGATTCAAATTCGAATGCACTGTGGAACTGACACTCTGAACATCATCGCTCTCTCATCATCTGTCATCTTCATCTGCTCGAGTCTCTCGTCGATGTTCTCCAGCCCATCGGGATCGAGGATCATCGCAACGCCCTTCTTCGGCGGCGGCCGCTTTACCGCCTGAGCGACATGATTATTCCGCGTTTCACGTACCTTATTTCAACAATGTTCATTTTTTGACCAGAATGCTTGAATAAATAGCCTACAACATTGTATACTTCAAACGTATTGGTAGACATAGAAGTGCTGTTTAAAAAAAAATTGATCAAACATGAAATCAATAACGTACGTTGTTGAGGGGCGGGAGCGGGAGTTCTCTGTTATTGATGCGCGCAATGACAGCTGCTTCAATCTCTTTCTGGAGCGCGGCCATTTTCTTCCACTGCGTCTCCACATCGGCAGGTGTGCTCTCCCTCTCCACTGCGAACAGCTCTTCCTGAAATTGGGGAGGATGAATCTAGAGACCATGGTGATAAATGTTTCATTGGAATGTAACCAGTAATGCTTCTCAATAACTCACAACTGCAAATGCAATGAATCATCGAGTCAAGTTGTGTTCATTCCATAACATATATTCAATAGTAACTTTTTCAGATCAAACTGATCCATTTGTGCTTGGTTGAAAATGAGAAACATAGGGATCAGAGCCCCGTACCTCTTCCTTCAGCTGCCTCTCCTCCTCGGCCGTCAGCTCCCTCTTCTCCGTCTTCACATCCTCTTTCTTCTCTTCCCCATCCTCCTCCTTGTCTTCTTCGTCTTCCTCCTTCTCCTTCTTTTTCAGGCACACTCTCATCTGCCGTCGGCAGTTCACGAAATGCGCCGCGAGCAGATTGCCCGAATTGCTCCCGAACCCGCACGCGCACTGCAAAATTAGTAATCATTTTAATAGCTAACCACCATTTAACATTGGGTGAATACAATACCTTCGAGAAAAAAAAAAGAATAACCCACCCTGCCTATCTCTGCGAGACGAATCAACTGCCACCACTAATCAACAAATCAATATTCTAACAATAAGTAATAACCCGCCCTTGCCCACACCGGTTGTTGCGGGATTGTTTACTCTTTCCACCAATCAATAAATATCCCACCATCCCCATGTCCAAGCAGACCATGGCGATATGACGTTTATTATTATTACACTGTAAATAAACCAATCATCGATCAACCCACCCTGGCCTTGTCCACGCTGGCCGTTGCAAGGGCGTGGACTGACGAGCGAGGGACGTCGTCCGAGTAGGCAATGTTCTTGCCCGCGATCGCGTCCACCGAGAAGCAGAGCCGCGCGCAGATGGCGCATCTGACGAATCAATCGATAATTTAGGTAATCAATCGATAACTACACAGTTCTAGATCTCAATTGGTCTGGTAGCTGCACAGGCCGCCTTGCGAGGACTCCCGTGCAGCTTTACCCTTACCGTCATCCATTTCACTATATTTTTCATGTACATAACACTGAAACAAGTCCGCTGAAACGACGGTCCACTATGTGGGTTTCAGCTTCGAAAGAAGTTCGACATGCGATGCATACCCTCAGTACTGCTCTATTTCCTATACCTCAGTACTGCTCTATTTCCTATACCTCAGTACTGCTCTATTTCCTATACCTCAGTACTGCTCTATTTCCTGCACAATTTTTTAAAATAATTTAATATATTTAAAATATAGTTTGCTCACTTTTTCTCCCGCTCCTCGGGCTTCCTCCTCTTGCACTCGTCGCACATCGACAGCTCTCCCAGCGCGAGGAATGCCAATCCGCTCTCTCGGCGGTTCCGCGTCTCCATTCCCTGCAGCTTGAGCGAGTTTTACTCAATGTTCTTTGGAAACTGAACTCGAGAACCTCGAATCGAGATTCTACTTTATGAAGGCATTTTGAAATATTAGAAATGCTACAGGAACTCTCGATTGCTAAGGAATAAGAAAAAAATATGATGAATATTGGCGCGTTGTGCGGTTTCGACAAATATGCCCTCATTCGACGCACGCTTTCATCATCATCTATTGTAATACCAACCCTTGGTCGGCAGTAGTAGGTGTCGGCCAGCGGATTGTGCTGCCTCAAATGCCTCGCCCTGAAATTCAAAATAAATTAGCTAATTAAGATCTAGGAGCCGTCAAATAGCACCGACTGACCTATCGTCCGCCCTCAGGAAGCACTGCGCGCACTTATCACACGCCAGCCGCCTCTTGCCCTCCTCCACCTCGGCCGTCGGCTGGACTTCCACCTGGTCGCTCGCTTCCGCCTGCTGCAGGCGAGCAACTGCAAAATCAACCCTCACCTTGCGAGACAATGAGAACAGTTCTTCGAAAATAAAAAAAGACCGTGTAATCTACGGGTCAAAATTATAATTTCAAGATCGCAATCATCAATGTCTCTATGGAATTTCAATTTTTAAAATATTCAAAGTTGCACGCACTTCCTCGGAAATCGTACGCTTCGTGCCTCCTCATGTGGTTGACGTAGTCTCTGCACTTGAGGGTCTGCAGTCTCGTCTTGTGCTTCGATTGGGGCACGTCGATCGTCTTGAAATAGCAGCAGAACGGGCACAGCAGCGTCGTGTGGTTCGCGTGCTTTCTGCAAATAGTATTTTATCTACACTCTTGATGGTTCATAATTTCCATTAATTATAGCATATTCCACACACAGTAGTACACATTTTGAATCCCGAACAATTCAACTTCTGTCTTCTGTGAGTAATGAAAACATTTTCGAAACACGATTGACCCTGTTGGTTCATGTTTTTCCCGTTATTGAAGAGAAAAGAGTCTATGCCTACCTGCAGAAATGGTCGTAGAGGTGCAACCGGATGTTGGACCGGTACGTGCACGATGGGCACTTGTAGGGCGCGTCTCGAGGGTCGTGTATGGCCAGATGATGCTTGAGTGATGTCACCTTAATTTAGGAGTATACTATCGATCGATTCGCTCGTTAGTTTTATTGTGTGTGATTAGCTTAGACGACGTGCATTCACAGTTCAACTAGAGTTTATTTTTTTAATATTCGTAGTTAACGGTCTAGGAATGTGATTTTTCCTTGTTCTTGTATTTAATCTCCTACCTCCTTCTCACAAATGGCGCACGTATTTGCGTTTACTGCTTGCTTCAGACGCGAATGCGCTCGAGTGTAATGTATCTGCATTAATATTTTTTAATTCCAAATTTCGATCGAATCATCCTGAGCAATAAATATCCATTGTAAGCATGTACATTTGTAGTTCTGCTGTTTTTCTCCCTCATTATCACTGCTTGTTTTGTTCGTTCAACAACCCCGACAAATAAATCGATATCATGCCAACCTGCATTTGGTGGGGGTACTCGAACTTCGCCAAACATTGACAACAAGTCGATAGCATGTCCACATCAGTGTCGCCCTGAATAACACGAAAAATCGATAAGTTCGAAATAGCACCAGTCGTCGATAGCGCTCACGTGCCCACCGTACCTTGTCCTCGACAACATCTTCGTCCGTTGGCTTAAAAGTGGCGACATGCGCCCAGATATGATTCATAAAGTTGATATTGCCGTAGAGAAGGGCATTGCAGTCCATGTAAGTGCACTGGAATGGAAAAAGGAATGACCGGAGCCACGAATTTTAGGCCAAGTTCACCAATATTGTTCTGGAAGTTTCGAGGGAAATTGAATCAACTGACGATTTTTGGGCCACTCGGACAATTTTTGGATTAATTTTGACGGAGAATTTGCTATGCTTACCTATTTAGGAGTCATTTACACGCTTTTTAAAGCTGAAATTTTCGTTGAAAAGAGTCCAAACTGACTCTGAATCGATGACTGGTCATCACTCCATCGGGCGACCCCATATTCTTGTCCCTGGCTCCGTGCCGTTCTGCATCGAACGCGTAGTTCTTCAGCCGCTCCGCGCTCACCTCTACAACCATAACCGGCGGTGGTGGCGGCGGCGGCGGTGGACTGTCACAATTATTCCCATTTTGACACTGTCAAACCAACGAATGACTCACATTGGCACTCGCTGGTACGCGCCGTTTTGCATCTGTAGCCGCATTTTGAGCACGTCGCTCTGATTCGGCCCGCTTCGGAACCCATTCATCACCACTCCGTTTCTCGGGGTGCCATGGATGCCGTTTTGCATGAGCGGCCGTGGCTGGTACTGCGAGTGGTGGATGGGCGGCCGAGGCGGTTGTCGAGGGAGGGGTTGGTACTGGAAAAGAGCGAGATGCTTGGAATGGACAGGAGGGAAGAAGTGGGCAATCGATCGATTTGAAGGTCATGTGGTCGACTTACCGATGTCGTATGTGTGACTGCCGTGCTGCTTCGGATGGCGGGCAGAGACTGGGCCATGTATCGCTGGTTGTTCAGGGCGCTGGACGGCAGGATCACCCGATGGACGCCGTTGTTGTTGGCGGCGAGTCGGACGGTTGCCGTCAGTGGTCGCTGGTACGGCGTCTGCTGGTGGTGCGGACGGGCGACCATTCGGGGCACACCACTGTACATCGATGAGTGCCCGTTCGACTGCCGCGACGGCATGATCGGGCCGCCACCGCCGAGGAGCGCATTCAGATCGAGCGGGACCGAGTTGAGAATGTTGATGGAGGCTCCCGCCCTCTTCGAGGGGTCCTCGATGATACCGATGTCGTCATCGCTATCAAGCTCAATGACGTCAGTCATCTGGAAGCGGCAGAATCAGCCAAAACCAGGAGCGGGCGAAGAAAAATTGAAGAAACGGTAGGAAGAGGATGAATTGAAAGTGAAAGGAAAGGAGCAGTGGGCGCGATACTGAGAGAGAAAAGAGCGAGAGAGCGGGAACATGTGCGTGTGTGGAAGAGAGTTAGAGGGGGCAGAGCGGGGAGAGCGGGCAAAGGGGTGAAGAGAGGGAGAGAGTGGTGAGGAGAGAAAGACGCCTTCTCCCGCGGGTATGCATCGTACCAGTCTATCGATCGATTTTCAGCAGAAACAAAGATTCCACTTTGTTTGCTGCATAAAAATGATTGAATACACATTAATGCAAAGGACAAATGTACTTTCTGAGCCCTCTCCACACATCAAAAATGAAGGAAGAGGGCTGAATGTGATGAATACGAAGTCTGTCACAGAATAACACTATAAAAACAGAAACGAACCTTGTAATCAATAAAACTATTTGAGTTGATATTTAGTTTACGACGCTAACATATTGATTTAAATATTTGAAAAAATGTTTGAATTTTTTATACAGTGTTCAGGTTCTTCCACTCGGGATTTTATTGCACCGCGCATGATGTTATACTGTAGTATAATACCTTCGATCGATGTTTCGACATTTTTCTATTTGATTCGCGATGATTCGACCGATTTGCATGTTCTATCGTTTATGTTTGCCGTCTTTCGACTCGCGTTTGCCCTCCGTTAATTGTGTAATGTTGTGTGAACGTAGATATGTTTCTAAGCGCTTATATAAGCTGATTATTCGATTTATTATCACTGTAACCTAAGTTAGGCAATGGAATAATAACAAATAGGGTGATTACTCGCAGTGGGGTTTGGTGGAATGTTGAAAGTTTTGCACATTGTAGCGGATTGCATGCTGGGAAAGACCATGAGAGACAGTGATTATGGTTAGGCAAGTGCGGTTATTTCGAATATCTTCACCTTAGTTTACCTAGGCGTTTGAGTGGGGGATTAATGTAACATGTTTTTGAGACCAAGCTCTGATAATAGGGGATAATAAATAAACAACAAGCGCCCGCTTGGTAATTGAGATTCGGAACAGCAAAGCATTGCATTAGTTAATCTACGGGAACACATTCTTCCTGTAGGTCTTTCTAGTGCAACTCATCGTGATTAGAACTGAAAGGAGGCAGAGGGTGACCATGAGAAGGGGTAGAGTGGGGAGGATCATCTTCGGTAGGCAGACTGTGGACGGGGAGTAGGTCTCTTCTGCGTCCAGAACGAGCAATTCCCTGGTTGCCACATCGACCTCGAATCTCTTGTCCTCCTCGTCGTCTCTAATCGACCTTCTCGTACGGTTGCTGCCGATAGTCAGTCCCTCTTCTTCGGCACCGCACTTGGGCGGCTGAAAAGTGTATGATTCATGCTTCGCAGCTATTTATTTGTAGGATAGTTGCTTGATCCTAGTTTCGTTCTGCGATTTTGAACTCCATTTATTAAAAACATATCCCCCCATCTATTGGAGGAGTAATCGATCTTTCTAAGAAAGTTTAAAGTTCCAATTGCTGTTGACATGCACCCCATTACGTCAGCCCTCAGGGGGTCCTATTCTCGGAGTCGGGAGTGACACCGAGAGGCTAACGGGTGTGACCTACTAGCATTTAGCAGGTGCGACGGTGCAACAATAGGTTGTACTTCCTAACGAGGTCACAGCGCATGCTAATGATCCCAACTTTCTCGGAAGGGACGCTCGCTCCTGCTCGTTTGCCAGTGTATTTATGTCAAGAAGTGCTCAATTACACTCGGGAATCGGCTCGCTTCCCCCGAGGGTGGAGAAAAGACTTGGAAGATAGATTATCCCAGCTAGCCGCGAGTCTCCCCCTCCAAGGTCACCGGCGGTTAATCATTTCGATTACACTAGCCCCTGGCCCCCAATACTCTGTAATTCGATCTCTAATCGGGCAAGACCCTAATGTTGCGCCCTACTTTTGGGTGGGGCAGCCTCGGAAATCGGAAATCGGTACCCTAAGTCTGATCGATCGTACCGTGATGTCAGCGCACAGTCCCATCTGCTTCTGGCACAGTCGAATCTGGCACGTGAAGTAGAGCTGATTGGAATCGGCGTATTTGAAGACTTGCGAGGTAGCGTGAGCCCTCATCAGATTGTTGTCGTACGTGAGTTGCGAGAGCAGGAACGGATCAGTCGTGCATCTGACAGAGTACGGTAGCTGGAGGTACTGTAAGTGAGATACCGTACCCGTCAAAATCGATAACTGCGTGATCCTCCCCATCTCCATCAGTGACGAAGCACTTCTTTACCAGCATTCCCATCTCCGCTCCCGAGCATTCCCACACATGGTACACCTGAAAAGGAATCATTTCCGTCTCTTGTCTGATCCCAAGGCCGGAGATGAATAGGTGTTCTCTTAGCGGTATTCTCGTGTTATCTCAAGTGATCATTTCCTGACATGGGTAAAGGAAGGAGAAAGGAGTCCTAAAGGAGCGCCAATTGACCTCAGGCGGTTATTGTGGCTCTTGAGAATGTTTTCCTTACAAATGGGTCCTTTCACTCACAGTCTCTCCGACGTTGGCAAAAGTGAGAGCGGGTCCATTCAGAGAGTCCTTGCGAACCGAGTACTCGCAGGAAGGCATGCGCATCTCATCAGCGAGCTCGGTAGTGGGGATTCCGCTGAATAGGGGATACGGTAAGATACTGTATCGTGAACTGATCAGGGGTACTGTAGGCTACCGTACCTAACGTCAATTGACGAGGTGACGATCTCATCGGGCTCCATGTAGAAGCAGCGGACGTGGAAGGCACGATCGTTCTTGGTGATGAAACCGGCGGGATGGAAGGAGACGATTACGGTAACGACGAAGTTCACACCACGTGGATTGGCCTGTGAGGATTACGATATTGATTTTCCAAAGGTTCAATTCTGGGCGGATTGGTGAGGCTAATACGCTGCTAGATCATGATGGCTCATTGTCAGTGATATGCGATTAATTTGCTCCTAGGTTGATTAGAGGTGCAAAGGCGCTACTATATCATGAAAGTTCATTGGGACTCAATATTTCTGGCCAATTCGGATTTAGAATTAATAGTAATGCACAAATGAGTCGATATCGTACCGATCGGAGTCTCTGCATGCCGCATTTTCCGAGAGGAAGGGAGTAGGAGTTAGTGCCATTGTTGGCGTACGATTGACGGCAGCTCTTGTCCTTGGCGCGTCCCTGAATCAGGGGATTGGCTAGGGTTGATGCAATCGGTTATCGATTGCAGAGAGATCAAAGCTCAAACCTTAACGAAGATGTTGCCGCGGAAAGGCTTGGAGGTGACGATGTCCAGGGCGAGATCGTTCTCTTCGCAGACTACCTTCGGGGTGCCTAAAGGGGTGTGGTGGGATAAGATAAGGATCTATGACTTTGCTAGGAGTACGGTAGCCACGTACCAACGATGGCATTGTCGGCGTAGGAGTTGATTTCAGCATGGATTGCCACGGCAGTCGCTAGCAATATCAGGGCAGTACGCATGATCTGATAGAGTGATACGGTAATTGGACTACGGTAGCGGAAGCAGTAATACGATGTGACATCTATCACGAAGTGAGCAAAGGATAGTAGCCTGAGGCTATGTCCCCACAATGCCCTGAGGCTACTTGAGAGGGAAAGGAGCGGGAACCCGGATGGGAGGAAGACTCTCGATCCCGAATGAGGATGGGTCGCAGGTTGACCCTTCTCAAATAAGGAAGGAGGAGAGGGGGCGGAGGATGGGAGGGAGGAGAAGGTTTCTAACCTCTTCCGGTAGACAGAAAGAGAGTAGGAGGAGCTGACACCATTTTACTGCTACTGATGAATAGAGAAGGCGGAGAGAGTCCTTCCCCTCGGGGGATGAGACAGTTTTTAGGAGGGACTCTCTGACCCCGACCAATCTCTCGGCCGGGCGGAGCTCCCCCCGGCCTCCTACCTGAGATTCCCTCTATTGAAAAGGGTAATGAGATGGCTGACCTATGTGCAAGTGATACACCACACATTGAGGGAAACGGTAATGAAACGGGGAGCAAGAAGAGCACCCTAAATAGATTCCCTCCTTTTGGGACTAATAGGGGCTAATAAGATGTATAGTTATGGTCATTCGGGACAGCTGGCCTAGTTGAAACTGCGGAAGTGCTTGGTGATTTGCTCAGCAGTGATCTTTTGGGCTTCACTGCAGCTCTAATTCTTCTAGTGTACCGTGCAGATTGTGGTTCATCGGTCATTTCCAATCTCATAATTGTCTCGCAGACTCTCATCGCAATCCGCGAGCCTACAACCTTGACGGTTCTTTCTCCATCTCATCTCACTCTCTTGGATGAGACCCGTGTTTTCTGTACATCAAACTTGCAGAAGAAAAACGACAGCGGGGTGTTAGTAGTTCTCACACTGTGCTCTTGATTACACAATCGAGGCTAATTTGCGAGGCTGCATCGAGGTTAAAAGGAGGGAGCGATTAAAGGGGGACTTCGAGAGTGGGGAAGTCTCTAGCTAAGACTTCTCGAGATTAGCCCTCTGTAATCTAGCCCCTGCACTGAACTCAATCACACTTGATCGATGGCTCATCTCGCTAGCTGACCTTTGCATTTTGGAATTGGGTGCGAGTCTAATCTGCTTTTTCCTCTCTGCTACCATGCGGTTTCTGGGTTACAGTAGGCGTTATTCAGCCAAGGGATCTCGCGTGATCTGTCGAAGACGTTTATTCTGGCTCTGAAACCTAAGAGTTGCTGGGCTCCGCTAGCTGGTACCGATTGCAGTTGGGTCAGATCTTGAATGACAGGCAGCAGCTGCTGCGACATCTGACTCGAACCGTATTCTCTGATGCTTGACCTACCTGGAGAGGAAGGAGAGTACGGGAAATCGGTGCTTGGAGGGGGTACGGGATGTGTGTTCTTTTCGGTCCATTGTTGGACGGTTCTCTCAGGTGGCTCGCACTGTCTCCTTTCTCTCTATTACGCGAGAAGGGGAAGGGAGGGGAAGACTCCCCTTTATTATGACCCCATCGACTGCTGCTCTTTTCATGACTTGTGAACCATTCATGGAAAGGGAAATGGAGAATATGATGGGAAATGGACCGAGAAAGTACACTGGAGAGCGGGGGAGCGAAGATGAACAAATCGAAGAAAGGAAGAGGAAAGCGGGACACAACGGGGCGAGATGAATTCCCCATTCTAGAGTGAAAGTAGAGTCTGTTTGAATATGTGTGCACAGCACTTTGTAGAGGAGATGAAGCAGAGTAAAGAATGGCTGGATCATTTCAGCGAGGGGTGAAACAGAGATTTGCAGGGGATTGAAATGCGACGCCGTAGTTGTATCAATTTCTCGATCATGCTGGTCACTGGTGGTGCACAGATGTTGCAGAAGTTTTCCGTTGGAATTTTCTGTGATTTTCCTCTTGTTAGCATCACTATTCTCTGGATTCGATCAATCAACAGTAATGGATGGATCGAGAATCCCGCAAGGAACGAGTAGTCAACAGTCAAAGTAATTGGATTAGTGAATGTGTGCAGGGGGTGAACACTTAAATGAGTGTGTAGAGTTCCTGCCGGGAATTGTTGACTGCTGCAGTTTACTGTTGAATGGCCGATTCGTACGGTACTTACTTTCATGGGTTACTTGTTGACTCAATGCGCCAGGTATTCGTCAAGACGTTTGCATTATCTGATTTTCTTACGGTGTCTTCAGAAATTGATTGATTGAAAGGCGTCTCGGTTTCATTTCATCCCTTTCTGATCGAATTCGAATCTCATTGATCATTATGGATCAAATGAGAGGGTAATTGGTCCTCGGTCTGGTAATTGATGGTGAGAGGCGGCTTAGGGAGCGATGAAATGGTCACTCCTCTAATCGGATTGGACAGATACTAGTCTCGGCTGGTCGGATAGCGTTAGTCTTGAAGTGGCTGGTAGCGACTCTCGGGTGGAGAGAAGCGAACTGAACTCGATCTCTTGCTCTTTTAATTTCTGACTGGTTTTCCCCATAGTTTTTGCCATTTTCAACATCTGTAATTTTTTCCAGTCTGAGAAAGCAGACTTTCACTGCAAACTTTCACACGTTTTTCCTCCTAGAGTGTGAAAACGCGGAAACGAGGGCCAATGCGAGTATGAATAGGGTGAAAGTGTGCTTATTTGAGCTTGAGTACCCCCTTCATTCTCCCTTTTTATTGTCACTATTGTGTTTACTCGCAGTTTCGAACTCGATCACGATTTCGCTAGATATTTGGGAGTCTGGCTCTCTCAATTTTACATGATCAATCGCTCTGTTGAACTGGGAAAGTGTTTGTGGTATGGATAAAATTCATTGCGTGACTTAATCATTCATGCTATCGGGTAGGGTTGATGAGTAGTCTGTTTACGAGTCTCTGGGATGAAGAATGAATAATGACCCTCTCGAACGAGACTTATCTCTAGCTGCCAGAGCAACAATAGAGCTCTCTTAATTGGGAGTCTGCACTCAGCATCAGTCTGTGAACCTTCTGTCTCTTCTTCCTCCCTCTCCCATTTCCTTCCTTGCCCTCCTCCCTCATTAGATATGCGGAACTGTGGCGTCATATGGCGAGCGGGAGAGCGCTTGCTTCACCGGGGCGGTTTGAATTTCGCTCGCTTTTCCTAGGATCCGCCTGATCTTGCATGTGCTCTCTGACCTCAGAGCCGTTTTCCCTCAGGCACACATGCTTTCCGTCTTTTCCAATCACTTTTTATCGCCGCAGCGAGAGATAAGAGAGAGAGGCAGGAGGGGTTTCACAAGGGGTAGAGGGTAGATAGAAACAGATAGAAAGCAAGCAACAAAGAGCGCAGGGGAGTTACACGTTTCCTATCTTAACGGGCCCTCGCATCCTCTTTCTTCCTCCTTCTCCTCCTTTCCCCCCGTCCCTCTATCCCTCCATTCCTCCTCCTCCGCCTCCTCTTTTTCCTCCCCATGGTCACAGAGTTGGAGACACCCGCGGTCCGAAATGAAATGAGTTTCAGCGCGCCCCCCTTTCCGTCTATGAGGGGTTTTGCGCTGTCCCCCTTCTTCGTCTCTCGAAACGTACAAAAAGCACGTCACCCCCCTAGTATTCATTCTCTCAGGCTCTCCATTTATTGCTGCCTTTCTTCTCGTCCCTTCTTCCTTCCTCTCCCTCCCTCGCCTATCTCTCCATCTGTCTCTTTCCCCCCTCTCTTCTCCTATCTCCCCCATTCACTCCTCATTTTATTCCATCATCCTCCTCTTTTCTACATGTAAATAGTCTCTGTGTTTACTCCTCCCTTTCGCCCTCCTCGCCCTTTCGCTAATATTCTGCCTCTAGTGTAGAGCCGCGGCTACAATTTCGAATTTCGCGCCAGTTTCCCCAACTTGCCCAGGCTATAAAATGAAGTGACCATTGCAGCGAAACGAGCCCGGATCAAGCCCCCTCGAGGGAGTCCCTCCTCTACTAGGGTAGAGTCGATAGTAAGAAGAGAGCGAGAGTGCAGGCAGAAGAAGGAGAGCGGCAGAGAAGCAGAGAAGAGGAGGAGGAGAGACTGAAAATGGAAAGGAACAACAACAATAAATCGACGTCGTCGCTCTTCGGAAGGATGTCCGCGCGCGCCAGTTTCATCAGCAAGAAGGAGCTCAAAGTGAGTATTGATTGATTGGGTCCTGACTGGGGGATTACGGTAGGCTACTGTAGCCTCAGGAATTAATCGTTTATGTTGAAGGTGACGATCCAGCTCCTGAACGACGCGGATACCATCAACACCGAGTTCAAGGTAGGAATTTATTATTGATTTTTTTTATTGAAGAAGCACGATGGATTACTGGCAAAAGCGCTGACTACGTATTGATAAGCCGGTGGTGAAACATGAATTTTATTTCGTATTTCGGTTTCCAATTCCGTGTGTAACTGGAGATGCTAGAGTCAGATGCGCTATAACACGCGTGTCACGTAAGGATCGAATAAAATCAGTAGTCGTTTGGCACATTATTTGACCCATGCACATCTGCGCATTTTTAGATAGCCCTTAGGGTTCCTCACAAGATACCGTCGAGCTTTGTTCGATTTAATCGATCTCAACGATGTGGGACGCCGTCAAACTTTTTTGGCGCCAAAAATGGCCATCTTTGGTGGGCTTTAACTTCTTGCAGAGTGGTTTTGGTGAAATTTTCACGAGGGTATGAAATGTTCTAAATTTCCAGGAGAATACGCCTGAGCGATTGGCCCATCGAAAATTTCATTATTATTTATGTAAATCGTTTAAATCGTTTAATTTGAACCACAACTTCGGGCCAACGAATTTTATCAGCTCAATCGACAGAGCTCGCCGAGACGAATCGGATGATATAGGGGTTGTGGGGGTTATTTCTCCGAGGTCATAATTAAAACGTCGTCTGAAAGTTCTGATATCACCCGAAAGATTCGATCTTGAGTGCAATGTAACAGGGAGATGCGTTCTAGTGTTCACCCTCCACCTGGCCCACCATAGTCTTGTATGGCGCAGTGGGTAAGGCGTTGGATTACCTAAGATGAACTTTTTGACATGCTGGGTTCAATCCCTTTACCGTCAAAACACTTTTGCACCTTTGAATTTACAGTTCCTGGATGAATTTCACCATTTCAAATGAAACAAAATGTTTTATAAAAAGTGGCAAAACATTATCATAGGAGAAGGAATTGAACTCAGACAAACAAAAGCGGACATGCCTGTGATCCAACGCCTTCCCGACTGAGCCATACCAGGTAATATGCCAACACGTGAACGGAGAATACTCGAGTGCGCATGTCTGGGACAGTACAAAAAAACGTACGCTCCCAACATTGGGACATTCAGACGCCATTTTAATTATGACCTCGGAGAAATAACCCCCACAACCCCTATATCATCCGATTCGTCTCGGCGAGCTCTGTCGATTGAGCTGATAAAATTCGTTGGCCCGAAGTTGTGGTTCAAATTAAACGATTTAAACGATTTACATAAATAATAATGAAATTTTCGATGGGCCAATCGCTCAACCGTATTCTCCTGGAAATTTAAAACATTTCATACCCTCATGAGAATTTCACCAAAACCACTCTGCAAGAAGTTAAAGCCCATCAAAGATGGTCATTTTTGGAGCCAAAAAAGTTTGTCGACGTCCCACTTTGTTGAGATCGATTAATTCGAACAAAGCTCGACGCTATCATGTGAGGGACCCCAAAGGCTGCTCAAAAATGGCTTGAGCTCATTTTCGCGATTTCCAATGTGCCACGGTTTATTCGATCCTTACGTGACACGCGTGATAACTGCCGTGTTTGCGTTTGCGGAGGATGATTTGTCTATCGCGAAATGATCATTGATGAGTAACTTGAAATAATCATCCTCGTGTCATCATAATACCCACGATCTGACTCCGTTCCGCAGGGGGTATTCCCAGATAGTTTACTCTAGCGTTTCCATCTCGGCTTTATTTTTGCGCCCGCTTTTCCTTCTTCCTTACCCCACAAGAAGAAGTAAAAGGAGGTTGTTTTGGTGCACAAGTCTCGCGCGCGTTCTTTCTCGCTTCCTTCTGTTCGGAAAAGCCTCTGGAATGAGGGAATGAGGGAGAAGAAAGGCAATCGATGGTCACACACAGATCCGGGTTAGATTACTGTGTTCCTGTCTCTCGCCGCATACGCATGTTTACAATCTATTATTCACGTGCGCAGACTCAGCACTTTTCTTCCTTTCCGCCTCGCCGCCCGTTGATAATGACTGATAGGGTAACGGTAACACGGGAAATCGATATCAGAGATACGGTATCCATAAAAATCAATCGATAATTGCAGAAATCGCAGACGGGCCAGGATGTGCTCAACTACGTGTGCGAGTTCCTCAACATCACGGAGAAGGACTACTTCGGCCTGCGCTACCAGGACCATCATAGACACAGAGTCAGTTCGTGATCGGGGCTGGGGTACGGTAGGGTACGGTAGAGATAGATTATTGATCGATGCTGGGATATGGTAGGAAGTAAGCATGTATTCTGTCATCGGCGTGACGAGACATCTCCTCATTGACTATGCATAGCTATCTGTCAGTGAATACATCCCTTCGCATCCTCTTCCGTTATCTGATTGTTCGCTTCTGCCTCTTTTGTCGAGATCTGCAGTTGTATCGAGGGTGAAGCACAATTGTAGCTGGCTACAATCGCATCTGCATTTTGCTTATGATCTATTCCGTGGGTGGGTTTAGCTTCACGACTACAATACATTTCGGGGTTACTGAAGCAAGAAATCTTGCTCATAGATCAGTGCAGCTGGACTGCGTAACGCAATCTGTCGACGTCAATTCCACTCCCACTCTCGGTTTCAAGCGTTGCTAAGAGTTGAAAGAGGCACTGGGGGAGAAGGGTTTCCGGAAGACTTGCACTAAAGAGGGAAGGTCCTTCAGAAGAGTTGTAGTAGGGCTAGAAGGAGAATATCTGAGGAGGGAATCTCGAGTAGGGAGAAGAAGGGGCAGTGAGGCGAGAAAATAAAGGGGAGAAGACGTGATTCACGGGCCGAATAGAAGATTCACACTCGCGAGGAGATGCCCTCCTTACTTGCCTATTCAGGGGGATTCGAGGGGATGGAAAGGGTGAGAAAGGAGAGGGAGACTTGGCAAAAACAGAGTTTTAAAAAGAAATTTAAATATCTTTGTTTCAGTACTGGGTGGATCTCACGCAGTCGCTGTCCTCGCTCGCCAAGCTATTCAAGTGTAAGTTTTGAAACCGGGATTGTCCAAGTAATTGAAGACCTTGAAAAATCGGAATTCGGTCATTTACAACAAACAAATTGCACTAATTTTTTGAGCTTTCGCACCGAATATGTAACGATTCCATTCGCACGCAGCACTGAAACTGAACCGGAAGTGGTAGTGGAAGAAACCGGAAGGGCGGTTTCCCGGCGGTTTCGGGTTTCGAAAATACTCCAATTTCGAAAATAAAACGCCCTATTTTGTGCAGCGGACAACATCGCGTTCCGCCTTCGCTTCCGCTACTACCCGTCGTCCGCGGCTCAGCTGAGAGAGGAGATCACGAGGTGAGGGAGTTTATCGATTGATTATTGACTGATAAGTATATAATCAGTTCTCAATCAGTCGGTAGTACGGTAGTCACCACCTCTAGCAAGTGACCACAAGAGGGTGTGAACCCTCGTGAGCAAGAAAGAGAGTGGTGATAACAGTTTCGCCCCTCGACTCGACGACATTGTTTGCATGTTTGCTAGCGGGATCAGAGAATGGGGCGAAAGAAGGAAGAGAAGTGATTGGGGAAAGGAATGGAGATGAAGGGTCGAAGAGGTTTCCCCCTGGTTTGCTCGTTTGTTCGCTCTTTATCTCGACTAATGGTCAATTTGTGTTGCGAAGAGCAAGCGATGTGTGCGCTCAAGAAAGCGATGTCATCATCAAGTGAGAGAAAGAAAGAAAGAAGAGATCAGAGTACGCTTCACTCGAGATTATGTGAAGGGTGATCGGTATCTCTGATAAATTCCAGAGCATATTGCCTGATCACTGTTAGGAGCAGGGCTCCTTTGAATCCTGGGTGAAACAGTGACAGTATGGTGTGAATAATCTGACTACATTTTTGGATCAAGGAGATTACTGTCTGTCTGTGTTTGATAGTCGGTAGACGAAGTAAATGTGGAACCGTTATGCTGTTTTTTAAAATTTAATTCCGAAACTTTTCGAGATTTTCTGGGTACTGGCGAGTACTCACAAGGCTTTCGAAGCGATGGATAATGATACGGCCTCGGATCGATAACTGAATTAATATATTTCTTCTTGCAGATACCAGCTGAACGTGCAGCTGCAGCGTGACCTGTTGCACGGCCGTCTCTACTGCCCGCAGCCGATCGGCGCCCAGCTCGCAGCGTATATCCTGCAGTGTGAGTGCATTTTTGTAGAAACAAAGGAAGATTTCTTTTTGCTTTGTTTTCTAGCCAATAAAGAACACTGCTACATTGTCAGAACACAGCGGAATTTGCAATTGTATTGTGCTTGAAACGCGAAATTTACGTTGATTACCATTGCAGCCCAAGTCGGGGACGTGGAACCCTCGGAGTCCGAAGGAGCTCGCTACGTGAGCCAGTACAAGTTGCTGCTCAAGCAGACGCCCAAGCTGGAGGAGAAGATCGCAGAGCTGCATCAGGGACTGCGGTGAGTACGGTAGAAGGAGTACGGTAGGGATGAATATCGATCGAGACTGAGCTAGGAACAATTGTATCTGTTGAAGGTTGTAGAGTGAAGTGGAGTGTAGATCTTGGACGAGTGAAGGGTAGATCGCGTTTCACTGTTCCATCATAATATAGTTCTCTCTTGCAGTGGCACGAGTGCAGCAGAAGCGGAGCTGCGCATGATAGAGATGGCTTGCCAGCTGGAGACGTACGGATTCGACCCGTATACTGTGAAGGTGAGAGATTGTTTCACGAGATTGATAAGTTTGAATATGCGATCGAAATCCAATAATAGGTAGAATGGTTTGTGAAAAGGAATAATTTTCTAACAATAAGAAACTTCAATAGTGAAATGGAGTTTCGCTGTGTCTATGAATGACGATGATCTAAGGAATGACCAGTGGTTGCGCATTGTTCTGTGCTTACATGATAGAAATAATTCTAAAGACAGTTAAAAAATATTCCAGCGATTACACATGGCGTTTCATTGTGCGTATGTGATGAAATGATAGTCACGTTTCTGATTCTCCCTCTTTGCTTCGTATAGAAACAAAACTCTCGATTGTACCTTCGCACGGGAGTGCTGCAGTGAGGGTAGACTGAGTTGTGAGGAATAGTCTGATTCTTCGTTTTGCCCGCTCTCTCATTCAATCTGGCGGGTGAGAGAGCATGCGGAATTGAGAGAGTCAGTGCATTACTCGGTAGACTGGTTTGGCGCTGCTGTTCAGTAAGAGAGTGGTAATCCGCGCGTAGATGGAATGAGATAAAGAGGAGGAAGGGAGTGGAGGGGAAGGGAAGTGTTCCACCAGTTTGTACGCTATAGTTGATGAGTTTGTCGCTGTACAGAAGGGGTGAATTGATGAGGGATCGAGGTTGGGTGCAGGAGTACATAGGCAAAAAGTTAAAATATTAATTATGTTAATTAATTAAGTCTAATTACCCTGATTGGCAGGACCCGAAGAACGGCGCGGTGAGCGTGTACATCGGCGCGACGCACCGCGGCATCCTCGTCTTCCACGGCAGCCAGAAGGCCCACCACATGCAGTGGTATGGCATTCTTTCTATCATTCTCACGAAGTAGTTCACATTCAGTTGACGGTGAAAAGAAAAACAATTTGGTGTACTTGGTGTTGGTGCTGTAGATATTATCGTCGAATATAAATGACGAGTTCTTGAATTGGTGGTGAAACGGGAAAAAAATACACTGTACTCTTTACCTGTTGAAGTAAGAAAGGGCGGTAGTCCTTTTTGTTAGCTAATTTTGATATTAAAATTCTCCAATACTATGAGGGAATTGTGTTTTCGGCAAGTGCACAGCACTTCACTTGCACGTGAAACGAAAATGGTTCATTTAGAATACAAGGGGAATTTGAACACCGGGCTGGACACCAATCATTGGCCCACCTTTTATCCCGAACTGAAATGGAGAGGGTGAAACGCAAATGATTCTTTCTGATACCACTCTGAAAAAATTGTATAATGGGGCTTGGTTAGATTGAACAACTTCGAGCTATTGGTCCGTCTTCCAAGTTTGAATTGAAATAGAGAGGATGACACACATCTCTTGCAGGTCGGAAGTGACGAAGATCGACTACACGGGCAACGAGCTGCGCATCTACCCCTGCGAGGGATACGAACCCATGGTAAGGAGGATGGAAGGGTGTCTTTGTTAAAATTTGATGGCCTAATTAGCCAATACTCATTAGTTTGGTGCAAAAGAATGAACGAACGAGCGTCTACGGATGCGAACCCATGATGAGCACGATGCGGAAGTTCATTAGCTCCTCAATTAAATTTGTTTGCAATGGTCACTCTAACTAGTGATTGAGGGCAACTCTAACTGGTGATTAGAAGCTATGGATCAGAAGAAGCGTAGGGTATGGGGAGGGTAGAGGATCAAAGAGTCTAACTCGTTGTTCGAATCATTGTAAATATGGTAGTAAAAGGTGTCAGAAGCTTGTGTGAACTCCTGAATGGAAGAGGGTGGTGAATCAACACGACTAGATATTGATCGATTGCAGGTTGAGCTGGACAACGGGCCGATGGGCAACGGCGTGCTCAACTCCACACTCAATCAGGTGCTGTTTTTAGGATTTTTTATGCTCTGATTCGGTCGAGAAGTATTGTGTTGGGGAGGATGTAGGAGCAGATGATATGCTAGTGAAGCGCAGGATCTTCCAATTCAATGTCCAAATGTGTATTATTTTCCTAAAAGCCAAGCGGACCGAATAGTGTTTTTGATGGCGGCAGTAGGCTTTGATGGAACTGTGAAACATGAACTCAGGCAACTCGGAAATATATTTTTTATAACTACCTTCCACAATCTTACTGAATATCTATGGTCCTATCTCATTTTTGAGTGCTGTCGAAACGAAATTGTGCGAGGGACAGAGAATCATAAGCGTTGGTTATGATGGACGACCGATTCTTATCATTCATTGGTGAACCGCACCGATTATGAACAATTGACGAAACCGATTGCCACTGGTCTGAATGAAATAATAATATTTAAAAAAAAGATGATGTAAATAAATCAATAATCACAGACGCACACATCGGAGTCGATGATGATGGCTGCCAATCACACGGAGGTGGACAAGGAGAACGAGGCGAGCCTGCTCGAGAAGTCCGCCAAGGCCACGCCCACCAAGGTACGAGGGGGGGGGGGGTGGAGGGGGATTCGAAGAGGGAGGGTTAGATACAGCAGTGATGGAGATGCCTGGGAGTTCCACCAATGAAGACTGTGAATATATTTTTGATAAAGACAGGTATGCCCGATGAATTGTTCTGAAAAGAATTGGTTCTGTGATAGCTGACTGATGAAACATTACATTTCGCTGTGATGAGTTTGTCAAATTTGTTTAGATCAAAAGCAAGTAGATTGTTCAGTGTGTTGGGGATTGAGGCTACACATATCGATTTTATATACGATATCCTTACTGTACTGCAGCTGCTCCGGTACATCTGCCCGTCTCGCACGTTCGCGAAGCACCTGTGGGTGCATCTCCTTTCGCAGAAGACCTTCTTCAACGAGACGACCAGCGAGGGAATCAAGCCGCTCTTCTCCAAGTGAGCTAAAGCATATTATTTGAATCAGCACATTCGGCACATGTGGCAGCAGGAGGTTGCAAGAGGTTGTGACTGCAAGTGAATAAAATGAGCGGATTTACGCTACGGATGGCTGATAAAGACAAAAATTCACGGATATTTTGATTGATTGGAGTTAATCATCAAAACAATGTTCTTCGGGTGCTTGCCAAGTTGACGTTGCTTGAGTAGTACATTACCAATAAAGGACGAGTACCTTCGTTCCGCGGTTGTTCCTGGCTCTAAAAAAACAACTCATTTGCAGGCCCCGCATTCCTCTGTTCACACGCGGCTCCACCTTCCGCTTCCCCGCCCAGAGAGTTCTCAAGGTACTGTTTATTGATTTTTTTTTGTAGCAACTAGGACTATCAAAAGGAGAAACATACCTCGTTACCTAGCTACCGGCTAAGGGATGAATCTACTACAGTTTTTATATTCTAGCAGTTTTTTTTGTACCCTCTGCATAAAATGTATTCATTTTCATATGACGCCGGGCGCGTAAGAATCGAGCACATCGGGAGTGAGCCGGCACAGCTAAAATGGGTCGATTCTCTCTAAGTATGCTATTTGGGGTTCTCGAGGGTGCTGATGAATATGCGCATGTTCATTTTTCATATTGAGCCTTCGTCGGCTCCAGACGACGTCACGTCGAAAACCATTTTATTTATATTTCCACGTTGTCGATAGCTCTAAAAAATGAGTGAGTGCGGTTCCCAGGGAATAATTTGATGTTGATCACGCCTGTCTCGGTGATTTTCCATACATTTCAAAAATACTTATTTTGTAAAATGAAATTTTTAAATGAAAAGTTTGCAAGCCTAGCGACATACACCATTCGATCCGCCTTGAAGAGAGGATTCAAAAAATGCCCCAAACGTCGGAAACTACGCACGGGTTTTCAAATGAGCAAAATAAAACCGATGCGATTCTGAGTGAAAGCGACGTCTCTCTCCTTTGATCTACCTCTTCCCCGACTGCCTCTCTCCCCGCTCTCTCGTATTTGCGCGCTCTCTCGCCTGACCCCTGCTCGGGGAAGAGGTAGATCAAAGGAGAGAGACGTCGCTTTCACTCAGAATCGCATCGGTTTTATTTTGCTCATTTGAAAACCCGTGCGTAGTTTCCGACGTTTGGGGCATTTTTTGAATCCTCTCTACAAGGCGGATCGAATGGTGTATGTCGCTAGGCTTGCAAACTTTTCATTTAAAAATTTCATTTTACAAAATAAGTATTTTTGAAATGTATGGAAAATCACCTCAACAGGCGTGATCAGCATCAAATTCTTCCCTGGGAACCGCACTCACTCATTTTCTAGAGCTATCGACAACGCGGAAATATAAATAAAATGGTTTTCGACGTGACGTCGTCTGGAGCCGACGAAGGCTCAATATGAAAAATGAACATGCGCATATTCATCAGCACCCTCGAGAACCCCAAATAGCATACTTAGAGAGAATCGACCCATTTTAGCTGTGCCGGCCTTTGATCGAGTCTTACACAAACGGCGTCATATGCAATTTTTGATGTTGCAAACAGTGATGCCAACGAATGTCCTGTCAGGAGATCGAGACATCGCCCGTGGAGGAGCGTCCCTCCTTCTCCTTCGCCCGCTACGAACTGCCCAAGCAGACGCCGCGTAGCGACATGCCCACCATGACCAAGTGAGTATTGATCTTTGGTCGTTGATCTTTGGTCCGAGACTAGACTCTCGTAGAGAAACACAATAGTACGTGTGCGAGTGTGGTGTTCAATGTGGAGGTTAGAAACATTTTTTGAACAGATGAAAGTTACAAATTGTAATATACCTGAAACCGAACACCGCATTATCCACTGTCCTTGTAAATTTGGGGGGGGGGGGCATGACATCTCGGCAACGACATTTCGGCAACGGCGTTATTAAAATCCAAATTTCTCGCTTCATACTTACTCCCCAGACAAGTTCAATAGCTCATTGAAATCACTATTTCAAGGGCTATCGTATAGAAAAGGTCACGTGTCATAAAAATTACCAGGAAAAAATTGTGAATAAATTTAGAAATTACGTTAGAAAGTTTAAACCGCCTGGAATCGATGGCAAATAGTAGTAGCATTTAGCGGATTTTTTTCTGAGTCGATATCTCAACCTAGGGAGTAGTTATTTCTCGTTGCCGAAATGTCGTTGCCGAGATGTCATGCCCCCAAATTTGGCACAGTAGAGTAGAAATAACCTGCATAATAGCGTGTTGCACCCACTCACTCCTATTATCTCCCATGAATACTCCCAGGTAGTGCAGTGGCAGAGATAGCTCATCTAGCACCCCTTTAGCCTAGTCATAGCTTCGTTCCGTTCTAGATACCAGACACTGCCGAACCTGAAGCTCAATGGGCATTTGAGAAACGGAAGCACGGGAGGAGGACGGACGAACTCCGTGAGCAGTCCAACGGACGAGAAGAAGATGGAGGTGAGAACAATCAGTTGGCGATTGGAGGGTAATACGGTAGTCGGTTAGACGAGGGGATACGGTAGTTAGTTGGCGTTTGAAAAAGGACGGGCAAAATCTCCAATTGACGTTTGAGTTTCGCAAGGAACATTTGTTGTTACGGATGTCTTGATTGGCAATGTATCACTCCTTTCGATGTGAAAAAAATTTGATGGAGAGAACCTGGAACATACGTTTTCGCTGCCCTACGGGAACGAAACATATATAGTGGTCTGATTGTGAAACTAGGAACCCCCTAAACAATTGAGATATATATTGGCCTGAGACTGGGAACTCCCAAACAAGGGAATATATCGTGGTCTGAAACTGGGAATCCCTCAAAAAGTGTAAAATATCGTGGTCTGAAGCTGAGAATCCCCAAAAAAGTGTAAAATATTGTGGTCTGAAACTGGGAATCCCTCAAAAAGGGTAAAATATTGTTCTCTGAAACTGTAAAACTAATTGAAAAAATATAGTGTGCCCCAAACCGGGTGAAAAAATATAAAGTGCTCCAAACCTGGGGAAAAATATATAGTGATCCAAACCTACGGCCCGGGGGCCACCCAAATGTATGACCTGGAAAGCGCAATGCACTTGAGCAGTATTAGCAATGGACAAAAAAAAGGTTAATCGTTTCTAATCGTTCCCCTCTCCTTCGCAGGTCTTCATGGACGAGGCTTCCTCATCGGGCGGCCCCTCTTCAGTCTCCTCTCCCTCCTCCGTCCCATCTCCGACGACAGTCGTCTCCACTGCCACGGCCACCCTCACGCCCAATGGAGCGACTGCGAATGGAGGAGCGAATGTGGTGAGTAAGAGGGGTTATGGAGGAAGAGGGGATGGGGAATGGAGTACAATTTCTCTCAAATCTCAATCTCTTATGATTACTACGCCATTCTGACAACCCTAGAGATTCGTTTGTGAAGGTAGTACAGGTTAGTTTTGCATGCTGATCTCGTCACTCTGCCTGTTTGACATGCCCGGTGAATTGACAATGAGTGCGCAGAGTGAGGAGATCAGTAGTTGATTCGCGAAGAGGAGTGATTATTTAGTCATTACTTTCAACAAAATATTATTTGCCTTGTAGATCAAGCACCGTAGTTGTGTGTGTCGCGTGTGGTGTGCACTGTTATCAGTACTGTAGCATGTAGTATCCCCAGCTTGTGGTTGCGACCTTTGATCCCTTGACTAATCTTACATCCTTCCCCTCCACCTTTCCCAACTTTATCCCCACCTAGCCACTGCATCCAGAGAGTAATGATCCTCGTTCTCTCAACAAAGCCGTCTCAACTCAACCATGCTCTCTCGATAGATAAAGAAAAGCGAGAGAGAGAGAGAGAGCAGGTGAAATGGTGAGAGCGTGAGACCATGCCTCCCGAATTACAGAGCGTCATCAAGATTCACTTCGTAGCGCCGGAAGGAGCGGCGCCCTCTGATCTCCCCTTCCACCTCCCTCCCCCGCCTCGCACGGAGAGACGGAGATCGCCCTCCTCCACTACTCGACAGCCGATGGAGGAGAACAACAACTGGACCAAGCACCTCGTCACGAATGTAGGGATTTCTCCTTATGATGAGGTTGAAACATGAATCTAACTTGCCCCTCGTGCCTAATATCAGATCGATCACCCTGTCGCTTGTAGATGCATGAACTAGCACGAGTTTGTCGAAATGCAATACATCAATAATCCCTTTGTTCGCTGCAAGAGAATTGAAATGGAAAGAAAGAGAGTGACACGTCGCATTAGCCCATCGAATTCGCTCTCTCGCTTTTCTTCCCTCATTCACTGCGCGCGCTCTCGTAGCGAACGGTCGCCACCCCTCTTCTTTCGAGTTTCCCCCACCCTCTTCTCTCGCCAACCGATAATGAGACGCACCGTGACCAAGAAGGTATACCGTAACCCCACCATAACCCATCTATTGCACCGCATGCTCTGTTTGTGTCTGATTTCGGTTGTAGACCGTAGATCAATGCCTAACTTCCAATTTCCTTGTTCAGATTCTGTAGTAGAGTACGGTAGGAGTAGCTATCGTGGACTAACTTTCATAGTTTGATCAGGTTAAGTAGCAGCTGCATGTACGGCAGTCGATCACTGACTTTCACCTTTAAATACTCGGGTTTTGTTGCAAAATAGGGTAGGTTACGGTATCTCAATCGACGACTGACTATTCATCTCCTCCCCTTTGCAGTCCCCGCCCACGGCAATCGGAGAGCCGATCGCGACGTCAACGCCGAAGGTGCCGGCGAGTGAGCTGACGAAGAGGAGAGTGAACGGAGTGAATGGAGGAGTGCAGAAGGAGGAGAAGAGAGGAGGAGGAGGCAAGCAGGTACGATTCACGGTGAGGGACACTAACCAATGGGGTTGGAGAAGAGTTCTAACAGGGAAAAGGTAGTGAATGGTAGAGGAGTATGATAGAACGACGTTAATTATCAGTCTAACAATTGACATTACGTGGTGTATTTTGAATGGGATTGACAAGTGATGGTGGGTTTCGCGAATGTATTTTGTGCGATAGCGCGGACTGGAGGCAATCGCTTTGGTGGAGAATGTACAAAGAAAAATATTCACCTTGGACAGCGTTGCTAAAATTAATCGATAATTCTGACAAAGGCGTTTGGTATCTCAGCTACGACGTAACGCATATCGTTTGGTCAGGTTGACGAGAAGCCGTCGGTGCGTGCATCCTCTGGCTCGATCGGGGGTCGACTGATCAACCTCGTCTTCCTCGTCCTCCTCCTCCTGCTCATCGTCACCTTCACCGCCATCGTCCTGTTTGAGGTGAGGAAGGGGAAAGAGTTGAGAGTTGATCTTTGATCTCTTAGTTTCGAAAATCACATTTTTCCGAGTTTCGGAATGAATCTTGCTGAGCTTGCAAAACCGATAAACTTTTGGAGAACTTCAAGTGATGCTTCTTGTTTCGCAATCGGGTATTATTCAGTCGAATATGGATTAGAGTTGATTGTTTGAGCAATGCTACTACAACATTTTAAAATTCCTATTCGTGATAGTGAGGCCGTGTTTCACGGATGTGATTTATCCAATGAGAAACTGTTCGGTCCGATTTGTCGTAGTTGTAGGGTAGCAAAGCAATGTAAAGTAGTGTAGTGTCACTTCCTCTCACTTTCTCTGATTCAAATCTGCGAACTTGCTCAAATTGAACCACATCCAACGAATTCAGCGACAGGAGTCGGCGTCGTTCGTCGAGTCGCAGCCGTGGCTGATGGACGTGAGAAGAGTCTACTATGAGCCCATCAAGGAGGTACGGTAGGGGGCTACAGTAGTCAGGGGCGGGAGTACGGTAGGAATACGATATTGAATGACGAGTACAGTAGCCTGTAGGTAGTAGACGGTAGACTGGGTTAAAGGGTTGGGTGACAGGCTGGAGGATTTATCGATTGATAACAGTATCATACCGTACCCCTTGCAGGTCGCGGTACAGAAGTACAACGCGGCGTTCGCTCGTTGAAGAACCTATTCCGGCCTTCCAAGTCCCCGTTCCACTCCCTATTCCCTTCCCCCGTTCGGTTCCAACTGAACTCGATAAGAAGTCCTTGTATCCATATCTGTCGTTTCGTCTGACCACACCACACACCACACCACCCCGTTTTATTGATTAATATTGTTTATGTCGCAGCAATTATTTATTGTACACGCATCAGTAGAATATCTTGATGAAAATCAGAAGTAGTCTTATTCGCATGAATATCGAGTTTTATCGTAGCCTTAATCAAAACACCACTACCGTACCCCCCATTCCACGATTGTTTTAATGACATTCCGTGGTAGAATTGCTAGTTTTCTGAATATCCTTGCAGCTCCTTTGTAATTCCCAGTGACGCTTGCATAGTTGTATCGGTTGTTACCGTTAGTTCGTGTCTTCCTCTCAATGTTAGTTGTTGATCGATAATTGTTCATGTATTACCATACCCCTCACTTCCAATTCCCACTGATGATTTCCCTCTTCTGCATAGCATTTCCTCCTCTGTCGCTTCTAGATTTAGTCTAACAAGATCACAAGATAGTGCAAGGATACGAGTGTATGGTTACGGTAGGAGCGAAGCGTGTCGATTACAGTGACCTACGCACGGTTACCGCGCTCCGTTCCTCACTACCGTAACCAACTACCGTATGCTGCCCAATTCGCGTGTCTTGGTGACCGCCCCCAAGCAACAAAAGCGATTCGA